>CM053562.1:5849633-6050882 GCA_028646485.1 Cryptoprocta ferox
TACTGAGTGGCTACATGCAAGTTACAGAGTAAAGGCAGTAGCCCTTAGGTCAAGGCTGACAGGCAGACATTATAACTAAAATAAGAAGGCTAGCAACAAATCCTGTCACCGTACTTAAGACTTCCACGCATTTTAGCTTCTGTAGCGTGATGAATTCTGTTCTGGGAAAGCGATGGCTTCTTACAAAAGGGATTCCTAAAATGCTCGGGAAGGTTCTGGACATACCGTACCTGGACAGACGCTCACACTTCTGTCGACGGCTGGTGTAGTAGTTCTGGATGACGGGGTAGTTGTAGCACAAGCGGGGCAGGGGCACGGCATCGTCTAGACATTGGTTAAGGGTCAAGAAAAGGCTGGTAAGATTTCCAAAACATCCCAACGATGTTAAGGTTACGCACATTAACGCTTTACTAAAATCGTATGATGTTTAATCTGCAGGTTTCCAAAATTTTAGTAAACGAATTTATTAGCAGATCCACAAACAAGAAGATAAAGTCTCTTGTGACAGTCTGTAAACACAAGGGTGCTGGCTTAAAACTCTGGAAAAGTGGAAAAGCTATTCTAGAAAATGATTGTACTCCCTTAATCAAAATGATAATTTGAAAGCCAGCAATGTTGACCAGTTAAGTAAAAATCAAAGAGCATAGGGGAAGGGGAAGATCAGCAGCGATTATGCACAGGACAGATGCACTTCTAAACAGAATCTAATATGCGTCCCGGACATGTAAGAAGTTAAAGGCTTTAGAAGTGCTCTGAACAAACGTGGCCGAAGTCCCATTCTCTAACTCTTGGTGTTGGCATAAATTATTAGATAAAAGGAGGTATTCAATAGATGGCACATAATACTGGTTAATAATCATTATTAAGAAAACTCATAAGGAGAAAAAGATAGTAAAAATTGGATTAGAAAACCCACAGCTGAATGGATCTAAACATAGCTGGGGATATCACTGACCCCTTGTTCAGAGCCATGTTTTGTGTCATTCAGCCCAATGAATGACGTATGGAACGCCTGGGAGTGGCATGGGGCAAGGCTCCCAAGACACAAAGTGCAAAAGAACGTAAGGAAGTAAGAACAGGAGAAAACCAAAATGAGGTGGCGGAAGAAAGGAAATCTGAAACCTCAGAACCACCAAATGATAATGACTTAAAGAGCGCGTCCACGGCCGTCCACAGAGCACGGAACCCAGTTACCTAAGCCCTCTGGCAGCAGCCCGGAGCGACAGAACCACAGCACCACCTGTGTGTAGCGGCAGATGAGGCGGGTCACCAGGCACTTCCTGTGGAGGTCCATAAGGCCTGTGGAGGAGGGTCAAACACCAGATGTGCAACTTGCACTTTGTCGATCACAAATGAAAACTCAAGACACTCAGTGGTTCTTGAAAACTAGTTACTGGGTGATTTTTAACAGGATATGTATATTTTTGAACACCCTTGGCTTGAATAAGCAATCTCCAAAATGCTAAAATAAGTAACTTTCCAAGAAGGCATTTTTGGGAAATCTGTTTCCACCTCAGCTATGTTTCCATTTACTTACTTTCAGAAGCCGAATCTAGACATTAATACAAACTAGTACAGTATTATTAACATAGGCTGTTCAAACCAGGCCTTCAAATGAAATTGGCTATTTTTTGTTTAAATGGCAAAACAGAGACCTAAATTTGCAATGACTTCTGTGAATAAAAATGAGAAATTTAAGAATTCGAAACTCTACTGTTAGTATGTACTCCCCCTCGATGGTGAGAAAGTTTAACCCTCAAATTTCCCAAGCTTATTTAAGCAGGGGCTCATGGCACATCGAGTAACAGTCTGTAGTTTTCATTAGAAAACAAACACAAGAACAAACGCCTCAGCACAATGATGCATCTAAGACATGGAGGGTGACTGTTTCTCGAAGCCAGGAAGTGAAATTGAAATACAAACTCATTTACAGCAGACAAAGTGCACACCTCTCTCAGTGATGTCTTGGGCCTCCCTCGTGAAACAATTTAAGACGGAATTAAGGTTGCTAAGAAGCAAACAGCACTGCCGGAGGGATTGTATGGTCTGCGAATCGATGAAGCGACACGAGCCATCAAACAGTGGTGTACCTTCCAAGGATAAAATACAAGATCAATTTTGACACAATAAATAGGAATTAATTAAAGTCACAATGCAAGATGTCTCAAACTCTGATTAACCACAGAATCAGTCTACACATTCTGAGATTTGCAAAACACAAGGCTGAAATGGACAATTACCTCAAGAACCCCAGAAGGGACAAATACACATTACTGGTTTTTACGAGGCAGAACGAGGGAAGCAATATGTGAACAGAGGAAGGTGATCTAGAGTCCACTTCAGATTCACTAGAAATTAGTTCATTAAATGCTTCTCCTCCAAATAAATCTTTCACGGCAGATCTCTTACGTACAGTGTTGTTTGTGATGAGTATTTTACAAGAGCACTTCCTCCACCTCCAGTCTTCAAAATTGAGACACTAAAATGAAGACTCAAAAACTTTACTACAATAAAATTGCATGCCTGTTATACTTCCTTGTAGATTTGGTTGTCCTTTCATTTCAAACTCAAGACTGAGTTTATAAATTCATTTGTTGAGGGGGGGAATGGGTCTTTTAGTTGCTACTGGTTACATCTTTTACAGATAACACTTAACCTCATTAGTATTTAATGGAAAATTAAACCACAAAACAAATATCTTAATTAGAAATCCTTCCTTAAATGACATACTCTACTTCCAATACATTAAAAATATTATGCTTTGTATTTTAATTACATTTAGGTTTTTTAAAAAACTTCATTAACCAAAAATGGAAGTTCAAGGCAGCAATAATGGCGGAGTTACCAAGTTCAAGCCTGAAGGACCACATTATACTCTAAGTATAATAAACATACAATTTGTGAACGGACTTGAAATTTATCTTTTTTTACATGAGTTATATAACCATAACCAGTCCTGAAAATATTTTCCACTCAAAAAAAAATACATTTTTACCCTGACTCTGAATTATTGGGTGTTTGTCCCTCACGTCAACTATACTAATTACCAAAATATTTAAAACTATATTGCATGTTTATAATTTCATTAAGTATGCCCTATAAATACTACAGAACCCCATGTCTTCCTACAAAACTTAAAAATCCTCCAAGAATAATTTACTTAGTCCATTTGTTACTTCATCACTGACACGATGATAAAAATAACAAAAACAACATCTAAAACTAAAATTTTACTTTCATGTACAGGGCAATCACATATTATACCTTTAACGTCATGTTTGCACTAGTGAGGCATAATGGTGTTTAATATTCACAGGACACCTCACAACTCAACGTGTACAACAAATAAGCAAAACTGTTAAGAAAAAGGACTTTGAATGATGGATAAAAACATCTGTTCGTAGAAGACAGAGAAGTATTTTGCCCTCCTTTTCAGCCTTTTTATAGTCATAAATATTTCGAGAAAACGAATAGAGGAGCTTCTGAGATTAACTGGCATATTCTAACTCCATCATCAGCATGTTTTAGAAATTAATCTCATAAGATCAAAAATAAGGTATAATTCTGAAACTTCGTATTGTACACACGTTGCCAGTTTAACAATGTGTTGCAAAATCTTGCTCAAGAAAGAATTTTGTCGGGACCCTGGCCGCTCAGTGGTGGAGCATGTGACTCTTGATCCTGAGGTTGTGAGTATGAGCACCACGCTGGGTGTAAAAATTAAAAATAAAACATTTTAATTTTCAAAAAATTTTATTTTAGAGAGTGCAAGTGGGAGAGGGGCAGAGGGGAGAGAGGGAGGGGGAGGGGGAGGGAGAGAGAATCCCAAGCAGGCTCCATGCTCACTGCGGAGCCTGACGCGGGGCTTGATCCCACAACCCTGGGATCAGGATCTGAGCTGAAATCAAGAGTTGTAAGCCCAACCAACTGAGCCAACCAGGCGCCCCCAAGATAAACTCTTTAAAAATCAAAAATAATAATTTTGTCACCCCAATTTAAAAAGAAATGGTTTTCTTCTGACAGTTCTTTAAAGAGCTCACAACTTCAAAATGATTAAAAGTTGTCATGTACTTAAAACATACACTAAGGTTAATGGTGTAATATAATACTTACATAATCTGTCAAATTCCTCTTTTGTGAAAATCACTTTATTCCAGGTCCATTCGAGAACAAAGCGCAGATTAGCAGCTGAATTTGGTTGTTCTTATTTGTAAATATGAACGGGAAAAATAAAGAATTATTAATTACAAACAAGAAATTAGTAACTTCGGGGGGAAAGAGCCACCACCTGATCAAGCGAGCAATGTTAAGTTCAGCAGTAACAGACAAACGGGTACCGTGCCCTCCTCATGAAATACCGCAAGGAGCACATCGTTTTATGTAGTGCTGCTGTGAAAACTGTAGTATCTGAATCTAACGCTGAGGAAAGAGTAACAAATACACATTGAAAGGCTGTCTACAAAATAATAGGCTTATGTTTTTTTTAAAACGTCAATTTCTTCAACTACCAAGGCCTAAGAATTGTACAAGATGAAGAGAAATTTAAGACATAAACACAAAGTATATTCTGGATGCCCTACCCCTGTAAACGCTACAAAGGGCATTACTGGTATGATTAATGAGACTCCAGTAAGGTCTGGAGATCAGAAAATAGCATGTCTCAATGTCGTCCTGAGTTTTAGAATCACGAAGTGGTTTGGTCATGAAAGTTCGTGTTCTTGGAAATGATACTGAAATGTTACTTACAAGCAAAGAAAGCTGATGTCAACTTATCCTCAAATGATTCAGAACAAAAATAATGTGTGTGTGGAGCTATGTGTTTGTAAAGAGGAGGATACACACAACCGGGATGAATTCCAGAGAATTTTGCTGAGTGAAAAAGAGTCAACTTCAAAGTTTCCATACTATATAAATTCCCCAAAGTTTACATACTATATAATTATA
This sequence comes from Cryptoprocta ferox, assembly GCA_028646485.1. Lineage (NCBI taxonomy): Eukaryota > Metazoa > Chordata > Mammalia > Carnivora > Eupleridae > Cryptoprocta > Cryptoprocta ferox. The sequence goes on from CM053562.1 coordinate 5,854,578, forward strand.
CTTTCTTTTAAAAAAATGTTTATTTTTGAGAGAGACAGAGCACGAGCAGGGAGAGTGAAGAGGGAGACACAGAACCCGAAGCAGGCTCCAGGCTCTGAGCTGTCTCAGCAGAGAGCCTGACGTGGGGCTCAATCCCACAAACCGTGAGATGATGACTTGAGCCAAAGTCAGATGCTTAACTGACTGAGCCACCCAAGTGCCCCTATGAACATTTTTGAAAGGACAAAATTATAGAAGTAGAGAACAGACTGGTGGCTGCCAGGGGCTAGGGCTGGGGCTGGGGGGAGGCAGGCCACTCGGGGGAAGTGATGGAGATGCTGTACTAGAGGCCGCCTGGACCTGGCCGGGGAAGGTGGTGGTGCAAGGGTACCCGGGATGTCTACATAATGTCTTACAGCTGCAATGTCAACCTACAATTATCTCCAAATAAAGCTTAACTAACTCCCCCCCCCAATGAATAATTAAAAAATTTTCAAATACAAAAATAATTTTTTATTTGTTAAAAGCTAAAATCTTACCTTCTGCTATCCACTTTTTGATACATCCAGTCAAAAGTCCCAGGGAACTCGTATGGATTGCTGCTGACAATATAGCTTCTAATTGTTCTTCCTAAACCACACATTAAAAAAAGAAGAAAACGTAAGACATGAAGACAAAAGACCTCTGATCACAGACTCAGAGACAGCAAGTTCAGTAAGAGTACAAACATATAAAGGCTTAAAACATCCCAACTCGCTAGATGGCTATGAACCAGAAGCCAGACAAGAACCCCACTGGTGGTGACGGGGACTTACTATAATCCTCACACACTTGACGGTGGGAAGTTCGTAAAATGGTAAAGCCACTCTGGGAAACACTCGTAAATACCAAGTCACCTCACGTCCCGGCAATTCCACACCCAAGAGAAATGAAGACACACGCCCACACAAGTGTCCCTGAGACATTATTTGTAATAGTGCCAAACTGAAACCAAGCCAAACGCCCACGGACTAACGAATGGATCGACAAAACGCGGCACACTCCTGGGCAGACATCACAGAGGATGAAGTCCTGGTGTGTGCTACCACACGGTGAGCCTGAAACTCATACAAACCTGAGATTCCTAGAGTAAGTCAGTCTATGCAGATAGAAAGCAGATCGACAGTTATCAAAGGCTGGGGGACGGAGGGGAAGGAAGGAATATGGGGGTCTTTGTGGAAGCGATAAAAATGTTCTAAAACTGAATGTGGGGCCAGGCGCACAATTCCAGGAATTTATTCAAAACCACTGAATTAGCCACTTTAAACGGGTGACCTAAAGTATCGGAGTTATGTCGTAATAAATCTGATACTTAAAATATTGTTAAGTCACATTTAATATCAAAGAAATCTATAAATCTCATTCATTCATTCTTTTCCAAAGAATTGCATGAATAAACAGATTAGTTAAAAAGGAATAGAAATGAAGAAAAGCACAATTCTAAAAGGACACTTGCTAAAGCATTTACATTATGATCAGGGACAAAACAAGTGAGTCTGCTGGTACCATTATTTTTCTAGTTTGTGGAGGTTCTACCAAACACTATGCAAAAATCAACAAAAATGGGGAAAGAGAGGCCTATATTTGCTGCCGACTGTGTACCTTGAAAATCTAAGAGATTCTAATTTGGTTAAATAGATATTAAGTGAATATACAAAAATCAATTGCATCTTTATGTGCTAGCAACAACCATTTAGAAATGAATACAGGAAAAATGTTCTACTCACAATGAGCAAAACTACAGAACACTTTTGGATAAAAATAGAAACAAATCCGTAAGAAAATAACCATAAACTTGCTGACAGATGTAAAACTGTGGATAAGTGGGAAGATACACCATTTAGACTTGGATCTGATAAAAATGTCAATTCTCTCCAAACTTAGTATGTGAATATAATAAATTTCCAAAAAGAATTCCAACGAAGGTGCTGAATAACATCCTCTTATAATTAATACCAAAAAAGTCTATGAATTGATCAAAAATTACAGATAAAAAAGGGCTGCCTTAGCAAATATTAAAGCAGTATACTAAAATGGCATTGAAATAGAAGAGATTAAGAGGACAATATTAAAACCCAGAAACAAGACCCAGTACATGCACACATACGAAATCAAACAAACATGGTATTTCACTGGCAAAGAAAAAGCACATTCTGCTTTCTGTTTTATAATATAAGCGGCACAGAACCGCTAGACTAAACACCATCTGGGAAGAAGAGAAAAAAACAATCAACCTTCACCTGATCTGATACACAAAAATGAATTAAAGCTTTAAATGTTAAAGAAACATTTAAGTGTTAGGAAGATAGGTTAAGCCAGAGCTATGAAACACATCTGACCACAAAAATATTAACTTGTATGTACCGAAAGATACTGTAAGACAATCCAGAAGAAACCAGAAGGAGAAATATCTATAAAACTTCTGACAAAAAAGGGAAATATGTATTTCATAAAGAATTTCTATAGATAACCCGGTGAAAAAGGGTAAAACCTATAAATATGTAATTAATAATGATCAGCCAATAATAATATGAAATTGCATACACATCATCCTTTTCACGTATATGGAAAGATACATAAAGAGACAGATGAAAAAAGTCTACACGTCAAGAAGTCCACATACCACATACACAAACTAGCAGATGATTACAAAGCAGCCGCCCAGACCATAACCCGGGTCTAGACGGAGACTACTGCCAGCCCCCTGGAAGCTTCTGTCTGCGCCTCCCTGGTCAGAAGCAAGTTCCACCCACCGCTACCTTCTCCCATGGTGACCCCCCACCCTCCCCCCTGCCTTCTGAAGGAAACATTTTCTTGCTTGTCTTTTTGTTTTACTTCTATATACGCATCACTGAAGAACAGTGTCATCTGGCCTGTTCTAGAATCGGACAACAAAATGTCAATACTGATGTGCCTCCGTACACTTTAGCCATGTTTCTAAATTCAAATTATTCATGTATTATTTATATAATTGGAAACAAAACCTCAAATGAGTTGGAATACCAGGTTTAAAATAATCACAGAAAACACTAAATGCTGTTTTATCCACATGGCTGAATCATACGTAATTATTTCTCACGTCAAAGTTGTAAGGTATTATTGCCTTAACTAAATTTGACAACACGTAATTAGAAAACAAAAAATCGGTATTAAGTTCCCTAGAGTAAAAGGGTTGAATGGAGCACTCGAGCACCCGGGGCCGGGAGGATGACGAGCAGTTGGCTCTCTGCTGTCACCAAGTTGGAGCGCTTGGCAGCGAAAGGCAGTTTCAACCCCTGACTCTTGCACCTGTGCTGTTCTCACAGGGGCCGGAAAACGGCCCCCGGTTGGTTTTAACAGCTTCCGCTCGGGACAAGGCTGAGGCCACCATGGGGTGCCTCCTGTCCTGTGTCCTGCTATGTGGCTACGTGAACCCAGTGCCGAGTCACGGCCTCCTGAGTCCTGGCCAAACACAAAACCAAAGCTACTGATCACGCAGAGTGAGCGTTGCGTTACCTGACCCACCTTTGCGGAAATTACCTCGCAGATTTTTACAACAGAAAGTTAATCATCTATGACCCAAAATAAACAACAGAGTTCGAAATCACCTCACCTGAGTTAAGTTGGAAGGCTGAATATCAACGAGCCTCGGTGACAGAAGGCCAGCCATAAGACATCGATTATAACCATCAGGTATGAATTCACTGAGAGATGGTCCTGATTTCTTTAAAAAAGTCAAAGTCTGTACAGATCGATTAATAAACATCAAAAAACACAACTTAAATAATCAAATTTAAGATTAAAAAACTCATCATCCTACTTTACGCTTAACATTTTGAATAAAACTAGAAGACACTGAAGAGAAATTGCAAAAGACTCCATTTTTACACTTCTGGCAAGGAAAAGGGTTTAGAGGTTCTTGAGGTAAACCAATGCTTATTAGATATAAAGAACATTACTGAGAAGGGTATTTTAGGTCACTTTTTGTTTTTATGAAAGGTAACCCTATTAACCTTCCTTAAAACTGACGGACTTGGTGAAAGATCTTAATGAACAGACCCCCCCCCCCGGCCCCCTCACCACCCCCAGCAGGTTATTCTTCCTGATCTAATGTAAAAGAAATCTAATATCAAGTATAAATATGGCATCTGCCATTTTGTGCTTTCCTGGAAAGGTAGTTTTCAACATTAGTCACCGCCCACTCTGTGCCAGGCACCGTCCTAGGTAACTTTTTTGCATCACTTCATTTATTCATAAGCTTCCTGAGAAGAAAGAGGAGAACTGACAGGGATGGACAGAAAGGGGTGTGGTTAAGGCACTGACCTACTTCGCTCTTTTCCTTAAGGTCCAAGCAGCTAACAGCCACACAAAGCTGCTAAAAACAGCCCAATGCCTCTTCTGGTAGGTTGCCATCCGTAACTAATGCCACTAGCCACCAATATCACAAACCTAGCAGAACCTACCACTTGAGCTGAAACATATATATGAGCTATATAGTTCATATAACTAACGCTAAGTGAAGTTTACATCCATGACCTGACTTCAGCCCAATTAGACACACTCTGTCCACAGTGTTAGTTGCTACCTACCTCCTTGTGAAAGCCATTACAAGTTATACGAACAATTCCTGAGTTTAATAAACAAGTGGCATCTAAAAAAAATGAAAAAAAAATCCACTTACATATTATACTTTAGATGACACTAACACAACAAAATTTATCCTAACAAGAGACTGCTAGGCAAGGTAACGAAAATGTTGCATGGGACAAGTTTTAACACAGGGGCGCCTGGGGGCTCAGCTGGTAAAGTGTCCGACTCTTGATTTTTGGCTCAGGTCACGATCTCACGGTCCGTGGTATCGAGCCCCACGCCAGGCTCTTAGCAGCACGGAGCTTGCCTGGTATTCTCGCTCTCCCTCTCTCTGCCCCTCCCCTGCTTGCACAAGCATGCTCTCACAAAATAAATAAACTTTAAAAAATAAAGTAGAATAATTCTTCCAGGCATTTCTATGCTAGCAAGATACCCAGCTTCGTCATAAATAATAGTCGTCTTTTCTACCAAATTCAAAATAGTGATACTTTCTTTATAAAACATCTAGGTATTAAATTTCTCATGTACGTATCAAATTAATTTCCTAAGCTACTCATATATTATTAGCGGTAATGAGACATGAGCAGGTAATTATATACACAGGCAAACTACACACACACACATTACACACAAACACGCTGACACACGTTATTTTTCTTGAGAGGTCATGTTAAGGAAATACACACCAAAATTGTAAGTACTTGGGCTAAAAAACTGCTCAGGAGGCGGAAACGAAGGAGGCACTCCTCGACTCAAGCTTCTCTCGTGCACCAGCACATCCAAGATGTAATGTGGGGACGTCTTACTCACGACAGAATCCAGTGACCACAATGCAAAGTAAGGGCAATTATGCAGATACTCTCCTGATCTAAAAGAAAATTTTACAAAATTATTAAGGCACCAAGCTGCTACACATACAAATACCAGAACGAGAAAAAGAGAGAGAGAAATCATACCTTAACGAATCTGGCATTTGTGCATGATACCAACGATTTATGTCGAAAAGTCCCAAATACACAGAAGGCTTTCCTTGTCCATATACATTCACCTGCCAGGTAAACACTGAAACACTAGTGTCAGGAGACAGCGCTAAAAGAAAAGAACGTAATTTTGAAAAATTGAATAAATCTCATTGCAAAGTAAAATTACCCAAAATAAAATTTCAGCAGCGTTTTCTCATAAATTAAGAAGTTTCAATTCCTATTTGATAGATCAAAGCACACTTCTATTGCTCATTCCGTAAGAAGAGTTACATTCACTTGTATCTTAACTGTTTTCCTATTTCAAGAAGATTTTATCAGGAAGTACGCATCAGAAAAGATACGTCCTGGCTTACTTTCACTTAACACTTTGGCAACGTCGACGCAGTGGCGATAGAGACCAAAAAGTGAGTCCAATGAACACTGTCCCAACAATGGAGCACAGTTAGCACCAGAGAACACCAACACCTACGATGAACGGCGTAGTCCCAGGGCTTAACTCTTCAGAGGAATTCTAGCTGACTGAGCAGGACTGAGCCAGCCATATGGTAAAGGGGGGAAGACAAACACTTACATGGGGGTTGGGGAATGGAAAGACAGAAACAAAGTGAAAGACATCAACAGGGGAGAAAGACATAAACGTCCGAGACGCAACCAATGGGAAACACAAAACGGAAGAGGGGCGTGGACGATGAGAAGACGTGGAGTGCGAGGAGAGTTCTGTTTGGGGCATTTTTCAGTAGATGTCACGACTGGACCACCTACAGACGTGGGACTAGGACAGAGGACACGCTCAGGACGGATGCACTGACCATGAGGATGAACCCCAATTAAAACACCAACACCACCAGGGCCCTGGTACCCATTCCCGGACTGAACGAACCATGCCATGGTCTCCCTTAATCCGCACAACTGCCTTCTGCAGAAGGTACAACTGTATCATTCCACTCAGGGATGGGGGAAGGGAGGCTCAGAAATGTTACATAATTTGTCAAAGGTCACAACTAGTGACACAGCTGGGACGCTAAACTCTCTGCAATGGTGACTAAGCAAGGATTGTTTACCAGGAAGAAGGGATGATACAAAAGGAAACAGAAAAAGCAAAGGCAACCAAGGCAGGTCTGCCACCATGTCTCAAAACTACACAGAGGGAAACATTATTCACAGCCTGTTCACACTAGTCAAAACTAGAGACCATTTCTGTCTGTTCAAAATACAAGGGTCCTTCATTAAGGGTCTCTTAATCTGCTCCATCCTTGAGCTCTGCATAGCAATGTGGAGAGTAAGAAATACCTAGCATTTCATACAAACCTACAGGAATTCCAGAGTTAGTATCCCAATCTTTTTTTTAACTGCCAGGAGTATGAACTCTAAAAAGCAGTATCTCATAAATCTCAAATCAAGATACATCTTAAAATCAAGCATTCCACATGATATATATTAAGAGCACTTTTTGACCAACCGTCGTTCATACCTTCCTCTCTGTCGCCATGATATCGAAATTTCTCTATGCTCTGGCATCCCAACAGTTTGGTGTTACTCGTCTGTCCCCTCAAAGGAAACATGCCACCCGTGAGGTCCAGTGTGTATCTTTCTTCACAGTACTCTAACCCCTGAAAGAGAAAATGTACACAAATCTTAATAGAATTCTAAGCAAAAAGTCATTCAAAATTTAAATGTTCTTCCAATCTGGGGTGCCTGGGGGGCTCAGTCGGTTAACTGTCAGACTCTTGGTTTGACTCAGGTCATGATCTCACGGTCTGTGAGGAGGAGCCCCACATCAGGCTCTGTGCTGACAGTGCGGAGTCTGCTTGGGATTCTCTCTTTCTCCCTCTCTCTCTGCCTCTCCCACTCTTTCTCAAAATAAACAAACTTTAAAAAACAAATATATAAAAAATAAGTATTCTCCAAATTTAAACATTTTTCACACAATACAAAGGAAACACAAAAAAGTTAAAGAAGAAAGAAAACAAATCACTGAAGAGGGCTCTGAGATTTTATATAGCATAAGACACAAAAGGCTAAATTTAAGTCTCTCGAAAACAGTTACCAACAAATCTTCTAAAGCCGTTATTAAACATGGGAACCTTGCACTTTGGGCTGGAGTGTAAACTGGACTAATCACACAAAAATAACACACAAATGTACTCCAGGCCAGCAAACCTGTTCTCATGTTCTCAGTGAAATTCGTGCTCTAGAGGAGCAGCTCTTAAAATTGTTTTTGCTCATCAATCTAAGACTCTAAGAAAAAGCTATGAAAACTTTCTCCCCAGAAAAATCCATTAATCATAAAAATGTCACACATAATTCAGAGACTTCATGGCTTCTTTAAAGCCCATCCACATATCCGTAAACACTAGGCTCAGAAAGCCTGTTCTCCAGAAAGGGATGTGAGGGCTGACCACACAGCTGTCAGCAGCACACTTCTTCCTCAAGAATCCAGCTGGGAAGACGGCCATCTGAAAGGCTAATGCATTTACCTGCTTTTACAATTGTTACGTGGCAAGATCATTTAAAAAAAAAATTTTTTTTTAAATTTTGGGGCGCCTGGGTGGCTCAGTCAGTTAAGCGCCCGACTTCAGGTCAGGTCATGATCTCACAGTTTATGAATTCGAGCCCTGCATCGGGCTGGCTGCTATCAGCACAGAGCCCACTTTGGATCCTCTGTCCTCCCCTCTCTCTCCATCCATCCTCTCCTCACTCGCTCGCTCTCCCTCTCAAAAATAAACATTTTTTAAAAACCGTATTTACTTTTTTAAGATCTTATTTTTGAGAAATCTCTATACCCAACGTGGGGCTTGAACCCACAACCTCGAGATCAGGAGTCGTGTGCTGTACTGAGCCAGCCAGCACCCTAAGACTATTTAAAAGTCACCCCATGGCTTACTGCTTGATACTAGAGCTCCTGCTCTAATAAGTGGAGCTATTTTTCTCGGGTACCAATTAGGTCACAAGATGAGTCTTGTCTAATCCCCTCATTTTAGAGCCCAACGATACCTGGGGAAGAGTGCTACCTTGGTAAACCACTGGTCATCTGCTCCCTAATCTAACACTTTTTTCATGATATTATGAATACATTATTCACTTGAATAGAAGAGTAACTTTTCAATATGTTACTATCTTAAGACAAAGACTGAAAAAGGCAAACAATGACAAAATGGTAATAATGAACCTGTATCCCGAGTACCATTACCTCATATAAGATCTGTCCTGATGCCAAACACTTTCTATCACCAAAGGCCAGCTGCAGTAGGTGTAAACTCAAAACATCCCCTTCACTGGAAAAAAAAATAAAAACAGATTAGCTGCGGAGAAACACTAAATATCACATTGATACATTAAGCATCTCTTACTGTCCAGTATACAACACTGAGTGCACAGGACAGAACTAAGGTCAATGTGAAGAACTTACTTTTATTTGGTCATTTTCACAAAATGCAGTCCTTCAAAACCATAACCGATTTTTGTTTTTGTTTATTTTTATTTATTTATTTTTTAATCTTTATTTACTTTTGAGAGAGAGAGAGTGTGAGCGGGGGAGGACAAAGTGAGTGGCAGAGGAACAGAGAGAGAGGGACACCCAGAATCGGAAGCAGGCTCCAGGCTCTGAGCTGTCAGCACAGAGCCGATGCGGGGCTCGAACCCATGAACTGCGAGATCATGACCTGAACCGAAGTCGGACGCTGAACAACCGACTGAGCCACCCATGCGCCCCTGGATTTTTATTTTTAACTGATGCTAATTAGCTTAAGCTGATGTTATTTGCAACCTTTAGGTGACCCCGTATGTGGCAGAGACGTTAGCTGTTTACCCAACATTCCTTCGGCCCTTTTACGGGGATGTGTTCGTTACGCACATGGCTGCCAAAAATACGCTGCATTTCCCAGCTTCCTTTGCAGCTGGGTGCAGGAGGCAAAGATCCGGCCAACGGATGGGAACACAACTATCCCATGGCAACTACAGAAAGCCCGTCCTCCGCTCCTCCTCCCTGGTGTCTTCCTCCAGCCTGTGCGGCTCCTGCCTGGAACGAGCGGGCTGCCCTGTACCACCGCACGCGGGCTACACAGCACGGACATAAAGCAGATACCGGATCGCTGTGCACGGCCCCAGCACAGCGCGCAGTACTCAGAGCACACACTTCCCTACTGTCTGAATTTGAATTCTTAGTCTCTCTGGCTGATCTTTCTTACAACACCTACTTTACTTGGCTTCCAAGGATACCACACTGTCTTCGTGGTCCCACCACACTGCCCTCGGTCCTCTGCTGGCGGCTCTGCCCGCTGCTTCTCAACCTTCAATCATCTCTGAGTGCAGAAGGCTTCCCAGCCCGCTTCTCTTCTCTAGCTATTCTCACGCGGGGCCAGTGGCTGTCTACCTTGGTTGCTTACTATTAGAATCACCAGAGGAGTTTTGAAAACATACTCATGCTTAGATAGACGCTACCACCAGAAACAGATTTCAGTGGCCTGGTACAGCCAGACCAACTCAAACACTCACAATCTCCCGACCTCCAGGGTCCTCTATTGGACCAGTTCTACTTTTCGACCTCACCCACGATCACTCTGCGCTCTACCCTTCACTGCTCTTGCTGCTTTTCCTTCGGACATTTTTCTAAGGCCTTTGCCATCTTTCCCCCAGATCTTCCCATGGCTCTCCTACCTCCCGGTCCCAAGGGACTTCATTCACGTCTCCCTAACCACGCGATCTAAAATAGCAGTTCCCTACGTCACACATTCCGTATTTCCTCTGCCAGCTTTACTTTTCTGCACTTAACATCACTACCTGAAATTATATTAAATATGTGCACTGATATACTCATGGAATATACTCACTGAAATGTAACAGCTAGAAGAACAGAGATTTACTGGTTATGCATCGCTACATATCTCCAACTGTCACTAGCACACAGTAAATGCTCGATAATTACACTGAGTGAATAAACACATGGACATGAAACAAAGACAAATAACCTCGAAAAGACCATATATTGAACAGGATAAACTGCATACAACCACCATTACAGGGACACCAGACAGCTTTTCCATTCACTTTTCCATATTACAAAACTAACGTGGCTTTTATTATAACTGATGAGCACTGTGGCAACGACGGAGACCCACGCCCATGTAATCCTGTGGTGGTCCAGTCACTCTACAGTGATTCTTTTCTTCCCTCTTCTATCCCGTTTAAATAATCACTCTGGTGGTGAAAAGGAAGGACCACACCACACCGTCTTTCTGATTTAGACTTACAATCTAAATTTATATTATTTTCACCTACTTATAATACCAATAAGGTGCTGGCAAAGTCCGTGACTAGGGGATCGAAAAAGAGCCTTTGTTAAATTACACGCCTTCGTGAAATGAGACATTAGCCTAAGAGTGATTTAAAGCAGGATTCCTGACGTGGGATCTGCGGGGACACAAAGAGCAGTCTGTGAGCTCCCGTAAGTTGTAAACAAGATTATTTACATCTCTTTATATGTGTATGAGTATTACATATGCTGTGTGTAGAAGTGTTGTTTGTATGTGTATTATTTGTATACGTATGTACGTATTATTTATATACAAGTACATATGTATCTGTATTATGTATTGTTCACATACACCTATAAACAGAAATAATCTTGTTTACAGCTTACAGGAGCTCACAGACTGCACTTTGTCTCCCCGTGGAGCCAAGGTCAGGAATCCTGCTTTAAATCATATCACATACACATACCAGTATATATCCCAGCTTTCGTCAGATTCTCAAACAGGCCCATGACCGACTAATTTAAGTCAAAGACCACAAAAAACCATTCTCAAAAAAATCTCACATCAGTAATACTGACAAACGCAATGTAAATCACGTCGGAATAAACAATCCAAATTACCAATTAACCCTGCCCTATTAAAAGAATATACAGAGTACCAGAAAGTGGTTTTGAAGTCATCAGAGAATTATTCCCATGTGTTATTTCCTCAATGTGTTGTCATAATAAAGATAAGTAAATGTAGGGTGTCACCGTAAGAGAAACAAAACAGTATATTCTGCCCATATTTCAAACTATGATTCATTTGTGCTTCCAACAACATGAGTTTGAACTGAGCAGGTCCATTTGCACACAGATTTTTTTTTCAGTAAATACAATGGGAAATTTTTTGGAAATGTGTGACAATTTGAAAACACTCACAGACGAACCACACAGCATAGGTATACACGAAAAATTAACCAAAAGGTTAGGCATTGTTATAAGCATACAGTATGTTACACATATAACACACAAAATATGTGCTGACTGACTGTTGATATTATCGGTAAGGCTTCTGGTCAACAGTAACCTATTAGTAGTTTAGTTCTGGGGGAGTCAAAAGTTATAGGTAGATTTTTGACGGCAGGGGGCGGGTGTGGGGGGGTGAGTCGAAGAGTCAACTGTAGAGCTCTGAAAACTACCTCAAAAAAGGACTCAGGGAAGTGCATTCCGTTCATAAGGATTTTACACAAGAAAATCGGAAGCAGAGACTATTCAGACAGCTTCCTAATTATAAGGACAGAGTGGGCATCACTTCCTGATAATATTAAAAGAATCCAGAGTGGTAGGGTAAAAAAGAATGCAAACTTATTCACCAAGTTCCAAAGTAAGAGAACACTCTAGACATTAGTGTGGGAAATTTAGAAAAAGCAAAATAAAAAACCCACATAAAGAATAAATAGATCGGGGCACCTGGGTGGCTCGGTCGGTTAAGCACCTGACTTCGGCTCAGGTCACGATCTCTCCGTTCCCGAGTTCAAGCCCCACATCGGGCTCTGTGCTGACAGCTCAGAGCCTGGAGCCTGCTTCAGATTCTGTGTCTCCCTCTCTCTCTGCCCCTCCCTTGCTCACACTCTCTCAAAAATGAATGTTAAAAAAAATTTTTTTGAGAACAATACATTAATCAAACTCATCCTAAGAGGTAATCCTAGGAGAAAAAATAAACAACAATCGTTTAGATGAAAGTCCCCTTGCATCCCCCCGCCGCCCGGAGCGCTGTCTGAACAGCCCAGAGCAGTCTGAACCCATCAAACTGCTGCTGCCTGCACTGCACTCAGACGGATGGAAACACGGACTGGACTCCGTGAAGGAGAGCTCAACAGCGGTCTCTGTATTCTCATTTCAGTATGTTTTTGGGATTGACAAATTGCACAAGTGGCAAATCAATTCTTCGTTTCCATCACTTACCACAGAGTAAGGTAAGACAAAACCACCAAGTGGGGACATCTAATACAAAAACCCAAATCAGGTACCCAGAGCCCAAGGTGGGACGGGCTTGGGGGGAGAAAGTACTGGGAACAACGGGTTATCACCGTCACGGCGTTTATACCACAAGCTTGACTGTTTCACTAACCATCCAGGAAAAAATGAAGCATCAAGGAAAACCAAGAGGAAATCAATACTTCTACCATCCTAGCCCTGGAAATGAGCGAGCTTAACTGGATCGAATTCACCTGAAAGGTTTCTCACGAGCTATACTTGGGACAAAACTAGACCGTGTGACAGAGTAAAAAAATAACCAAATGAATGCTACAAGTATACTGGGCCAGGCAAACCGGAGGACAGGGAACAGAGTCGGGTCAACAGAAACGAGACGCACACACAGAGACAGAAGACATTGGGACGCGAGCACCCGGGAGGCCGCAGACCCCCGTCTACGGCAGCGAGGCCGTCGCCCGCCCCCCTGCACTGGCTCGCTCCCAGGAACAGCAAGCAAACAGACGAGCACAGGGTCCTTCCGGCCACCTCAGAACGTTCTGGACCATGTGGAGACAATCTCTTCACTTTCAAGATCATCTCAACCACCGCCTCCTAAGCCGCTGACTGATGTCGCTTCACTGGACAGGGACAATGTACTACGAAGCTTTCCAAAAGAGGGTCACTGCGGCCTCATCGCTGGCCGGTGTCGCTGGACACCCCACGTGTCACACTCACCTATCCTGCGTCGACTGAACAGCCCACAGGTAACAGCAGTTACGAGGGTCGTTCTCCGGCTCTTGAAAGCTGAGCGCGTACACGGGAACCCGTCCACCTTCCAGCTGCGTGTAGTACCTGCAACGGGCACAGAAAGGAGTCCGCTTCATACTCTTATGTGGTGATTTCATGAAGAATCGGGGGTCTCGTGGGAGAATCTCCGGTTAGAGCACCTGCCGTTCGCGCGATCGTCTGATCTTCACACATACACAGGGCGTCCGAGGTCTCGGCTATCCATGGGTGCGGCGCCGGAAGGGCTAAAACCCCTACAAGGTCGCCTTCCAGCCTCGGGGACGCCACCGTGTGCTGCTCCCCAGGGAGGCCGCACTCCAAGCTGGGCCGCCTGCCCCGGCCGGTTTCCCCATCACGACCCCCAGGAGGGAGAACCGAGCGGCTCCCAGGAACCACCAAGGAATCAGCCTGGAGCAGCCGGCGCTTGGGAAGAGCGTGGAGAGGCCGGGCCGCACAGGCTCCCAGGAGCAACTGAGAAACAAGAGCTGGGGAAAGGCTCTCGGCACAGCACAGAGAGTCGAGGTGGCCTTCCGTGGGGGCTACTGGGCGACAGCACACAGAACCTAGGTGGCCTTCCCGTGGGGGCTACTGGGCGACAACACAGAGAACGGAGGCGGCCTTCCCATGGGGACTGCTGGGCGACAGCACACAGAACCGAGGTGGCCTTCCGTGGGGGCTACTGGGCGACAGCACAGAGAACCGAGGCGGCCTTCCCATGGGGACTGCTGGGCGACAGCACACAGAACCGAGGTGGCCTTCCATGGGGGCTACTGGGCGACAGCACAGAGAACCGAGGCGGCCTTCCCATGGGGGCTACTGGGCAACAGCACTGCCACCCCATCGCTGGTACTTTGCAAAAACCAAACAAACAAAAAAAAGGACTTTGAGGAGGTGCAAGGACAAAAGTTACTGAAAGGGTTTGTAATCCTCTACTTTATCAAAGAATGCAGCGGTGAGCGATGGGCCTGGTGTGAGATGAGAGAACCTTGTTATTTCCCTTCTCTCTCTTTTCTCCTTCACCTCCAACCCGGTATGTGGTACACATTCATTACCAAGGTGAGCCAAGCAGGCACCAATTTGGTGGTGAGAGTAATGGAACAGAAAGTCTGGAAGAGTGACTACCGTTGACTATTTACAAGATAAATTATTCAAGAAAATATTCCAATATGCCTTGGAAAAAAATGAGTATTAAATTGACAACTTACCAGAAAAATGGGCCATCTATCTACTTAACTCTTCACAGGGATTAAAAGTCTACCATGCTTATTTGCTACCTTCCTCAATATAAGGGCTACTTTCCTCAATAAAGGGTTAATTCCACAGCATTTTTAAGATTTTTCATTAAAAAAAATTTTTTTTACATAATCTCCACACCCAACATGGGGCTCAAACTCACAACCTCAAGATTAAGAGTCACAGCTCTACCGACCGAGCCAGCCAACCTTCAGCCCCCTTCAGCAATCTGAACACCAGGGATACAATTCAAAAAGTATCAGTACAACTGAGGGAAATCGAAACAGCATAAAAATTTCAAAACATGGTATCTTTTAACTTTGATTTGATTTGATTTTTTTTTTATGTCTTTATTTTGAGAGAGAGAGAGAGAGAGAGAGTAGGGGAGGGGCAGAGAGAGAGGGAGACAGAATCTGAAGCAGCTCCAGGCTGCTGTCGGCACAGAGCCCGAAGTGGGGCTCGAACCCACAGACTGTGAGATCATGACCTGAGCCCAAGAGCCACCCAGGCGCCCCGTTAACTCTGGTTTTAAAAAAGCCTGTTTTTCCATCAACCAAGAACTACTATTAGCTACTACTTTACACGTGTGGCTCTAAGTACTCCCAACAGAACGCACACCCCATAAACACGGAGCTTACCCTTACAGAGTGGTGTCTTCCTAGCAAATGGCACAGCGCAGTAACGGAAGGGCCTTTTAAATACACACTGAAAGAGTCGACCTAAATTCACACGCTGAGTCATTCCTTTGTCGTAGCCAGTTACGATTTCATGCAACAAGAAATTATCCATATCGCTCACCTGCTAAGTTATCCTGCCTTTCTCTCTTTACGCTGACTTTAAACTATTAATACCTGAGTACAAGTATCTTCAGAGAGCGGCTACCAATAAACAAACAAGAGACAAAAGCTGTACTTACTCTCTTTTCATGCTTTTCATATTCCACAGAGCTAGATAGCCGTCGGAAAACCCCACGGCCAGCTGGTTAGTCCTGCTGATGTACGAGAGCGCCGACACGGCTGTCCCCGACGGGCTGGCGAGCTGGAGACACAGATGGCGCCCTGCCCGCATCACAGTCTCTCGGATGTGCGGCACCTCGGCTGGAATGCCGGTGACAACTTCGAGGTCTAGAGACGCAAAGCGTTACTCGTTATGCTCGGCACATTGTAAAGGGTATGAAGGCAAATGTGTCACCTGCTAGTCAGGCTGCAACTGAAGTCCACTGGGGCCAATGAAAATAGGATCCGTGAGGGCACAGCACGCTCAACGATGAAACAGCCACCCACACCTATCTAAACGCTACGATTTTCAAAACACATTTGGGGCGCCTGGCTGTCTCGGTTGAGCATCCGACTTCAGCTCAGGTCATGATCTCATGATCCGTGGGTTCGAGCCCCGCATCGGGCTCTGTGCACACCACTAGCTCAGAGCCTGGAGCCTGCTTCGGATTCTGTGTCTCTTTCTCTCTCTGCCCCTGCCCTGTTCCCGCTCTGTCTCTCTCTCTCAAAAATAAAAAAAAATAAAAAAAAAAAAAAACAAGCAAAAAACAAAATACACTTAGGTGTGTAATTTTTTAAAACTCTCATGGCACATTTCAAATATTCTCTAAAGGACACTTTTTTTTTTTAAAGGATTAAACAATTTCCTTATTAATCATAAACAAAGCTGGCGCTTTCTTTATTTACATTTAGAACTAAGAACCTAAATATTCCCTCTTGGAGAAGTGGCCGGTTCCAGGTCTGGGGCATGAAACGCGTGAGATGAGCCTAGTTCACCTTGTGCCGGAAATCAAGGAAGCTATCGAAATTTAAAGGGGATTTGTCAGACTACACAAAGGGACTCTCATTAGTAACAAATAACATTTTGAACACTGTTTTTTTTTTTTTTAACAATGAAAACGAATGAAAGAAACACATTAAGTATGTAAAACCTCCTGAGTTCCCGTCCTGCTCGCCTTCCGGAACCATTTTAAGTCCCTGGTACCAGCTCCTTACTCTGAAAATTAGTACTTAAAGAAATAGCAAGCATTTATCTTTTTCTATACAAACTGTACTCTGGGTAAACAAACAGCCCTAGTCAATGAGAAAATCCTTCCTTGGATTAACAGAATTTTAAAATCATCATTTTTGTATGCCCTAATGAATGAAGAGATTGAGGTAACAGCCTCGATGGATGAAACAATTTACGTAGGGTTTTTCAACCCTGGCTCCGCGGACACTGGGTCAGATCAGTCTCGGCTTAGGACCGGCATGTGGGTGGGAAACCGCACCCCGGACCTCTGTCCACCAGACGCCACTAGCCCCATCTCCCTCCAACAACAACCAACAACCAAAAATGTCCCCAAGACCTCATCAAAGATCCCCTAGAAGGCAAACGTCACTCCTGGGTGAGAATCACCGGTACACAGGTTGAGGGGAAACTCTAACAAGGAAGAATCACGTTGTCAGCATCCGGACCCACTGGTCACTGAAGGTGAAACAGGACGCCATGTGCCTCCTGACGAGGTACGGTATGAAACACCCGGCTCTTCCGAGGTATCCTTGCCAAACGTCACGTCTGACTCCGGTCAGAACTAACTTACGTTTGCAGAGAACGCAAAATGTAAATGACACCACGTGAAAACCCCCCGATAACTCCAAAACGTGGGGCATTCTACCAGATAAACTAACTTCTTCAACAAGTCAGTAGTACTACAAATAGAAAAGGAGAGGACAGGGGGAGGACTGCTCTACATTCAAGGCGACAGGAGACGTAACTCAAATGTCATGCGTGGACCTTGTTTAGACTCAGATTCAAACCGATACAGGTGCAAAACAACGCTTTAGAGATAATCACAGCAATCTGACTTATGGATTCATTACTAGATTATACCAAGGAGTTGTTATTAATGTAGTTAGGAGTGGGAATGGCATTAGTAAAACAGCCCTTATCTGCTTGACGTTAATTCAGAGGCAAGGGTGGGGGAGAAGGAAAAGAAAAAAGACGTACACTTGGTTAAGTTCTAAAATCGAACTTGAATTTAGGTGATGGACATGTGGGAATTCTTATATTCTACTTATCTACTTGAAGATGTCTGAACTCCTTCATAAAAAGGAAAAATACTCAGGCCCGTAAAGCGACAGAACCATGGTGCAAGGGCAGATTCCCTCAATGCCGCTATGAGGAGAGGAAAATCATATATTGTACTTGAACAATTACCCTCCTGATCCCTTCTGCTTCTGATTATTTTTCCAGAGAAGAGCAAGTGATTAAAATTTGCCAAAATACATAGTTCGTACAACGGAATAATGTAAACTTACTCAAGAGGGTAAGATCGACTCCACCTGTACTGATGCGGGGAGATGTACAATACCATTAAGGTTGAAAAAATCGTAACACAGAATATATATTATAATAAACACCAGGAACTTCATTTTCTAGGTTATGCGTATTACAGTGAAATCCAAATAGCTGTAATCGTAAATTACTTTTGTACACAAAAAATTATATTTCGTATTAAACCCCAATTTTTTATTCAATGGCTTTATAATTCTTTATAACTGGGAAATGATCCTGATCTCTGATCACAAGCCACAGAGTGGATCCTTGCGCTCAATTCCACTACTGATTGTGGACTTCTGAAATAAAGGATGTTCTAACTCTACTATTTTGGTCTGAAGAGAGGTTTAATTATGCATACAAGCATACTGATTAGCCTTACATCTAGAAGGATGCGATCTACAAAACTCTGGAACAAAACCCATCATGACTATTTAAGTCCTCTATCAATTTTCTGTAAAGGCAGTTTAAGCATTTCTAATATTCTATAAATTCACTTTCAGTTTCTATGATTTCTGCGAGTCAATTCTTTTCATTAACTTTACACAGAGTTAATCAGTCAGATCTTTGTACGTATCAAATTTGCAGATACAGTTTTTATCACTGTGAAGTTTTTTTTAATGTTTATTTTTGAGAGAGAGAGAGACAAAGCGCAAGTGGGGGAGGGGCAGAGAGAAGAGGGAGACACAGAATCCGAAGCAGGCTCCAGGCTCTGAGCTGTCAGCACAGAGCCCGACGTGGGGCTCCAACTCACGAACCGTGGGTCATGACGTGAGCTGAAGTCGGATGCTTAACCGACTGAGCCATCCAGGTGCCCCTAGGATTTTTTTTTTAAGTGTACATGGGGCCATTATTTCTGCCAAATCAAGTGTTTTCAAGTCATATTACATAAATTTGTAAAATTTAAAATTTTGTTCAGAAATCTGATTTGGCTCTTAAACTTCTGGTTAAAAATAATTTTTACTACTTGCAGTTACAATCAGTTTTATACACACTGACAATTTTTATTAGATATGGTCGTTACAAATTGGGATAAAATAATGATCATTTGTATCTTTCTTAGCTGATCCACAGATAGAGATCTGCCCTACTATAGGACTGCTTTAAAAATCACGAAGGTCCTCAAGATTAAATGGTCCTCTCCTGAAACTGTAGGATACATACATTTTCTTAAAGGCTTTTGGGTTAGCTCTCCTCCCTGCACAAGCCAATCTTGTAAAAGTCTCATAAATAAAAGACGAAGAAATGAAAGCACTTGATAAAAAGGAGATTTATAAATAAAGGCATTAATGTTAAAGGAGGGAACCTGTCTCTCCTCACTTTTTAAAATTTGAGTAGCATTGGTCCTATTTTAGGATGTTATTTTGTGAAAGAAAACCTTCCATTACCATGCTATTTCCTATTATGTCACTTTATTTCTAACTTGGTCTTACCGTAGGCACAGAATCAGTGTGCCAAAAACAGGGTGCGAGAGCCGACACACTGGATACTTTTATACTGTCTACACCTTCAGCCCGCCTCCTGGCGTATACGTAATGACAGCTATTGTTCAAGTGTCGATCTAGAACAAATCAGGTTCTCAACCTCTTTCAAGACCTACTTTCGTACCTCATCAATAAACAGAGTAACTCACGCAAATGTATCCACAGGCCCCAAACACTAACACCACGGGTCCAAACCGTAAGAGAAACAAAGACACACAGAAGAAGCTGCTACATAAACGCTTTCCACAGTTCAAGGAACACCTGTCCGTTGCATCAGAGTGCGCAGGCGCTCGGTTCGAGGTTCCCCACGATTACCTGACGCCTCCACTTCATTCTGGCCACACGACAAGTCATCCAGGCACAGGTCAATGAGGAGGATGTGCCCAACGTCAGTCACCACGGCCGCCACGCCAAAAAGCCACCGCAGGCTGGGGTGCAGATGCTGGGTGCTTGCGCTGGCTCCTCCGTGGTTGACGACAGGCTCGACAGCTGTCACCTGGGGACAGAGAATGAAACACACAACAATGCAACAGGACGGATCTGGAGGTTAGGGATTTAAACACTCCCCAGTAGAGAATTATAAATTTACATTTGACTTGTGGATCTGAATAACGTAATGAAATCTTCAGGTACAAGAGAAACGACCCCGTTATTTCACTATAGAAAAAAACACGAGTCGGTGTTGATCGGAAGCTGACCACAGGCCAGGCCCTGCCTAACTGGATCACGTAACGTTCATGGTAACCTTGGATACTGGATTCTGTGTAATTTCACCTGTTACGGATGAAGCACACTGATGCCTGGAAAGTTTAACTGGGGTCATTTACACTCAAACCTAGGTTTTTCTCTTTAGAGCTGTCAACCAGCTACTCCTCGATCATACAGCCTGTTCTCCTGAGGAAGAGTAAAAAGAAATCATTCAAGAAAAATTTACGGTTTTACTCTTTCAAAATAAAAGTCCTGTTTATGCTTTAAAGCCTGAAGAGGTCTAACCTTTAAAAAGACCATATTCAAGCGGACTCCGCACTAACCTGTGGCAGTAACTAGACCACTGTCATTTAACGAGGATTGAAATTATTTTTAAAAAATCATACCGTAGTTACATTATGGACTTACGTTTTTACCCCATCCTCTCATGAGCCAAATTTTAAATGTCTGTACCTAATAAGTAGTCTGTATTTTATTTGATACTCAGCTTTCTTTCGGTTTCCTATTAATTCACAAAAATTGGGTATGACAGGGGTGCCTGGGTGGCTCAGTTGGTTAAGCATCCGACTTCAGCTCAGGTCATGATCTCATAGTCCGTGAGTTCGAGCCCCGTGTCGGGCTCTGTGCTGACAGCTCAGAGCCTGGAGCCTGCTTCAGATTCTGTGTCTCCCTCTCTCTCTGCCCCTTCCCTGCTCAAGCTCTGTTTCTCTCTGCCTCAAAAATAAATAAATGCTAAAAAAATAAAAAATAAAAATAAATCGGGTATGACATATGACAATTACTTAGTGATTTCTATTGTAACACTGATGAACGTCCTAGAAGGGAAAGAGGAAATTTACTATCAATGGTTTATGCATTCATGTCAGAGTAAAGTTTGTTTCAGGCTGTACCTCATTATTAGACAAAAGCCTGGCTCTGTCTCTATTTCATCGGCATATGAAACATGGACTGTCTTCCTTGTCTAACTAATGGTAATAACGTCTACAAATACTAAAGCCCAGTGTCTTCAATCCCCTGAGAGTAGTCAAGAAATCGATCCCAGTTTGCATTCCTCAAACAAATACTGTGCGAATTAATGGATAATGGTACCTTGTCCATGTTAAAATGAGACACTTAAAAGCAAACAAATTTAAGAGGGGATACTGTGCCCCAGCCAAAAACCAACGAGTTGACCAAGTTCTTCCGAAGGTACCTATCACACCCCTCCCAGTCTTTCCCTTCCATATTCCCTCTTCTCTGCGATGCCAACCATCCGCACAACTGAGCAACCAGGACCCTCCCTCCCTCCCCCTTGTTCCTTCTCAACGACTCTCACCCAAATGACCGACAGGGCCAGGCCGTGTTACCTCCTGCATATATTCCACTTCTGTTCCAGCCTCTCCACTTCCACCGTCATTTCCCGGGTCCAGTTCATTATCATGATCTACCAGAGCCTACTCCAATCGGACAGGCTTTTTATACTAGAGCTCTGCTTTCACCTTAAAATGACCACCAAAGACTTCAGGTGGAGGCCACTAACTGCAAACCAGTCCCTTCACTATCTCAACCCTCCCCATTTCTAGACGCCACCTCCTCCATTCCCTCCTGCAGCCATTCTAAATAAGCCCAGTTCACAAATGTTCCATACACTAGGACTTTTTACATGCTGGTCTCTTTGCCTAAAATGTCCAACCTCTGTAAGCGGAATTTATCCAGGTGTTTCCATGTTCCGTAGGCTTGGGTTTATCAAGATACTTTATTTAGACTGTAATCTTCTTGCCTGTCTCCTCCCTCTAGATTACAGGCTGTTTCGACAGCATGAACCAAGTTCTACTTTTCTCCAAAATTCAGGATATAGCTTGATTTACAGTAAGCACTCAATAAACTGTTAAATGAATTCTGACTTTAAAATTAAAGTACTGGCAAGTCCATTTAAGATACCAGGCTATGACCACTTTGGACCCCCACCATTGCCCACTGAGTCAGTTTCCTCGAAACGTAAAAACAAAGTATTTTGACATTTACCTCCCTTTTAACTTTAAAAATTCTATTCTAGGGGCGCCCGGGTGGCTCAGTCGGTTAAGCGTCCGACTTCGTCTCAGGTCATGATCTCACGGTTCGTGGGCTCTCTGCCCCTCTCCCACTCACACTCTGTCTCTCAAAACTGAGTACGTGTTAAAAAAAAGTTTATTTAATTGAAAAATCTTAACCAAAAAAACTTTTTTTAAATGTTTGTTTATTCTTGAGAGACTGTAGAGAAAGAGAGAGAGACTCATCGGAGCCAAAGTCAGACGCTTAACCGAGCCACGCAGGTGACCCCCCAAATTTTTTTAAAATGCATCCATCATTTAAATACCATTTGACTCTTAAGAAAAATACATTCAACTCTTCAACAACAGTGAAGACGTGCTTTCCACACCGCTGCAGGCTACAGCCTCAAATTGAAAAAGAAAAAACAAACCAAACAGAACCACAGTAACGACTATTTTCAGAGAAACTTCCAGGGTCCTCATAAACCACGACCGAAGCTGGCGAGACTCCGATGATCCTCTTCACACGCACGACAAAATCAGAACGCCTGGTGTGACCCCTATCTTCGCGTGCAATTTTCTAACCAAGCGTCGCAAGTTCTAAGTTCTCCTGATGACGTACCGCCTTCAACCTCTTCAGTTTGAACTCTGGATGGAAGCAACGGCTGCGTGAAAGTGAGCTGGCTGTGCAACTCCGCCGGGCGGCACCTACCCTTCCGGGAAGAACGACGGCCCTCACCACCCGGGACACGCCCAGGTCGTACAGGCAGAGGACGCTCCCCTCGGGCCCCTCCAGTCCGACGAGCAGCCCGGCCCGCTTCTGCCACGAGAACTCCTTCACGGCCAGCACGGCGGGAGGCTGCTGAGCGGCTCCGCCGAATCGGTAGGCAGACAGGCGCGCCCCGGTCAGGAAGCTCACCACCTCGAGCTGCGGCCCGCAAGCCAGGCAGGCCAGCGCGTTCCTCCCTGGGGGCGAGAGCAAAGAGCGTTCTTACTGCACCGCACACCACCCACCAGGCCAAGTCAGGCCCGTGCGCGGGCGACGCCTGGCTCGCTATCCGGCCGGCGGCGCGCCACCTCTCAAGGGAAACCTAAGCATTGCTACGACACGGCGGTCCGGACTCTAGTAGAATATATTAAGCAACTATTACCTCGGTAAGAAGGTAACCACCGGGCACCGGCACCGTGCTCTGGGCTAAGAGACGATCTCATTTAGTCCCCGTCACACCTCGGTGCACAGAAAAGGCAACGGAACTCACACGGTTAACCCACCTGCCCCCAGCCGTGTGGCTGCAAGAACCACAGCTGGGGGGGGGGGGGGGGCAGCACAAGTCTATCCCCAAAACTCACATTTCCACGACGTCCTACCTCAGGGCTTAAACGAGGTGCTCGGAGGCTCATAAAGCGGAACCCAAGATTGCACCCCCGAGGAATTCAAAACCTAACTGAGAGGACAAGACGTAACTGGCGTAACAACAGGAAAGGCCAGGAGCCCTTCTGGACCCCTTGCCGGTCATGCCTGGATCTTCGTATGCACGCAGTGTTCAAGTAATGGGAGGCTTTTAACCTGTCTGATGTATGTTTTTAAAGGTTACCCTAGCTGCTAAGCAGAAGACAGACAGGGGGAGCACAGGGTACAGGTGCAGAGTCGTCTGAGACCCCAGGCCTGGTCGGCGACCACGAGGAAGGAAAGCGGGCTGTCGAGAGATCCGTCTGGGAGACGGGACTAACGGGAGGCGCTTGCTGATGAAGAAGATACGGGGAGGTAAGCAAAACAAGAATCAAGAACAGACTCGGATTTCCCCTCGAGCGCTGGGTGAACGTAACTTTTAAATGTGTGACGTCTGCCACGCATCCAAGTACACAGGTGGATAAACCAGGCCCGCGGCACGGGAGGCTCTGCAGTCTACGGAAACAGCATGGCACAGCGGGGACCCAGGACATGGAATCAGAGAGAATTCTCACCACTTGCTATCGGAGCAATCGGGAGCAAGTCACTCGACCTGCTGGATTCTCAGCCGCGGGGATCAGTGAGGGTCTACTTCAGGGCAAAGTTGTTACAGGGCCTGGCCCAACAGTAAGTACTGTTACTACTTTTAATCTTCAAGAGGGGAGCACTGTAAATAGCTACGGGGCTGACAGGTGACTGTCTACCCGCTTAGAGTGGACGGCTGGGAAATCCACTTTCAGAAAACTCACCTGCAGCCTCTTTCTATGGACTGAAATCCACCACTGAATGGCTACTCTGCTATGGCTTTCTGCTCTCTTATATAACCGAAGCTGTATATTAAGATCTTGTTCAAGTTAATGGAATTAAGAAGTAAGACTTTCTGGGTATTATTCGGGGCCCTACAGTCAGATTTTTCTACTCAGAAGACTATGTAGATTCTAATCCAAACTCATTGCCACTAAACCTTACCGATTATAAAGAAATAACAGCGGTCTATTATTTCTACCTTCTAAATATAAACGGTGAATACTAAATATTCAATACGAAAAGATATAGTGTACATATAGTACACAAGCTATAAAACGCACAGTATTTTTAATAAGCAAAAAACCCATCCAAGCGTCACTAAGAATGTTCGAGAGTATACGGACGTTATTACACATGCAGCTGTAGATGCTAGTTCTTTAGGTAAGACCCCTACAACCAGGTGTTGCGATTTTCTCCCGTGTTAAAGGAAATTACGATACATGCTTATTATCCTCTAACAAATCCATCCCATCAGTAAACCCCCAGTAACGTTATTTTACCCGGAGTGAGCCTTCCGCGAAGCACACATTCTGAGGTCACGCCGTCTTCCGCACAGGCCTGCACAGTCACCTCCGGCAAGCGCAGCAGAGCCGTCACTTGTGCTGTTAAGCCTCGCATGCTTTCACTGTAAGGAGTTGTAAGAGATGACATTACGTTCAGACTGTAATATGCCTGAGCCAGAAGAAAAAAAGGAAATAGCTGCCACACGAAAGTAAATACACTAAAACTAAAATCTGATTATAAAACGCATTTCGTGTGCTTCCGCGTCTGAGGTCCTCCCTAATAAAATGCTTCCCAACTGCTTTAGGAGAGTAAAGATGTATCAAGCCAGGTGGCCTAAGGATACACATGATTCCCCAGACTGTCTGAAGCCTGATTCTGTGCAACTCACCTTATTGCCTGACCTACTCTTCAAGAACACTTCACACACAAACAGGAAAAACTGATGAATTTTACAAAAACTACTGCTCCCGGAAGGGGAGAGAAAGTCCACAAAAAATGTCCAAACACACAGTAATCTCAGGAATTTAGTTTGGGACGGATCTTTAACTGGACAGAAAAAAAAAATTGGAAATTCTCTCTCCCTTTCAATATATAGATTAGATTCCCTTCTACTGTCCTTGTACCGTCAAGGACTCTTCTGCTGTCAACGACCAAAACTAATGGTTAAAATACCATTTTTCTGAATAGAATTGGCAAAGCCAAACATGAAGAGACAGCAGAAATTTTGGAAACCAGCTACCAAATCCAGTGGTGGTGACTCTGATCTTCTTTTCAGACTCCTGAGATCCAGGAAGGCAGAAGGTAACGCTAAGGGCTGGCAGAGCCAAGGCAAGCTAAGAGCCCCCTTGCCCACCCAACTGAATTCTGTAAGACTACATCCTCGGCATAAAGGTCAGTGAGAAGAGCACCCAGTGTGCGAGACAGGGAGCAATAACGCTGCCCGTTTTGACCACGGTTGTTAAGTCTCTACTCAGACTATTTCCCTTCACACAAATTGGTGGCCAGAATTCAAGCTATGTTATCTGAAAACACCCAGGGAAGGATTTATTCTCAGGTTGCTAACGCTCTACACAACCCATAGAAACCACCAACAGTCTCTAGAATCTCAGTGAGTTCTCAAAGACGAAATTCCAAAGAAAATGAGCTCACAGTGTAACAAGGGAGGCGTGACCAATAGCCAGCAACATCAACCTGTCAAAGACTTCAGCTGTTGAAAATGATCACAGAATAGAAATTACGTTTATTTTTATTATTTTTTTAATGTTTATTTATTTTTAAGAAAGAGAGAGAGAAAGAGCATGAGCAGGGGAAAAATAGAGAGAGAGGGAGACAGAATCTGAAGCAGCTCCAGGCTCTGAGCCGTCAGCACAGAGTCCGAGGTGGGGCTCGAACCCATGAACTGTGAGATCATGACCTGAGCCGAATTCGGACGCTTAACCAACTGAGCCACACAGGTGCCCCGAAATCATGTTTAACAGATTTAAAGAAATCAAAGTTCTAGCTCGCCAATGAGGAAGAAACTTCACAAAAATAATGGAAAAAACGGTCAAGCAGATTTGACAAAAATTATAGAACTTCTAGAATAAAAAATTAAGTAAAATTCAGAACTCAATGGAGAAAAAACCTCAATGGAGTTATGAGAACTGCGGCACATGCAACAAGATGGAAAAATGTCAGAGTACAACATTAAACAATAAAAGGAGCAGAAAATACGTGCAGAATGATCACATTTACATTAAGTTAAAAAGGCGGCAAAACTAAGCAAAATAATACCTAAGGATACAAACGTATGTAGCAAAACTATGACTAAAACAAGGAAACGATAAACACAAAAACCCAATAGTAGTTAGTTTGAGAAGAGGGAAAGGGACTGGAATGGAGAGGAATACACAAGGGCTCCAAGGTAATGGTAATGTTCTTTTTCTAAAACTCCATGTCGTGAGCAGACATGTATTCACTGCACCAGGATTCTTCGTAACTTACAAATATTCTTTTTTATATCCACTCAGCAAATAGTTCTTTCGTACCTCAAGTCAACAAAACCAACTTAATAAATAAGTAACATGGCATACTAGGAAGAGAAAGAGAGCCCTAAACTCTTGTATAACATAAGACAGAGAGACAAAGAAATGAGCAGTTGGAAGTTATAGACAAGAGGGACGCCAGGCTGGGTCAGCCGGTGAAGCATCCAACTCTTGATCTTGGAAGTTTAAGCCCCCAGATGGGTGTAGAGATTACTTAAAAATAAAGTCTTAAAAAATGTTATAGACAAGAGAGGGAGAAGGACTAACATACGTTTATTCAGAATCCCTCAAAATATAACACTAAATGAAAAGGAAGAAGCAATATTCTAAAAGATATTTCCCAGACTTGGACACACCAATTCTTTGGAATCAGGAAGACCAGTGAATCCTACAATGAATAAATAAAAAGAAGTCTGGAATATCTTCAAAATTCTAAGCAAAAATAGCTGTCAACGTATAATTATAGATCACTGGAGTTATCATTAAATATGAAACACGTTTTTAGAAAAACAGAGTTCACCACAAATAAATTCTCCCTTAAAGAGAGTTCGAAAAGATTATAGATAGAAGGCCTCAGGTGGAATAGTGATCAGAGAAAAGCTCCAGATATCTGCAGTGGGTTCCCCTGAATCTTCATATGATCAGTGTAAGCATGTATGGAAACCACCAGAGGCCAAGGAATGAATCACTGGAAAAATCGAGGAGGGACAATCCCCGAAGCTTACACAAGGTCAGGAATAGCTCTGGAATGAAAAAACCTTCTAATACATGAGGGACTGAGTAGAGTACTCAGAATGGTATTGACTGCTTCAGTAGGGGGGAATAATTAGCCCTTCTCCAAGGCTCATTCTGGGCCTTTCTAAAAAGGCAAGCCTCAAAAAAATCAAACTGTTTCCAAATAACTTAGCTGCATCCTATAACAACGAAGGCTCAAGAACATGTAAAGGAATGCAAAAAATATTCAGCACTCAAGAAAGTGAAATTCACAGTATCTGGCTTCCAATCAAAAATTGTCAGGCATGTCAAAGAAGTGCTAAAATATGACCCATAATAAGGGGGAAAAAGAAACCCCTAACCAATAGAAACAGACCAGCAAATGACACAGAGGTTAGAATTACTAGATGAGGACATGAAATCAGTTATTCTAGCTATAATCCCTATGTCCAATAAGATACAGGAAAGCATAAGCACATTAAGGAAAGACTCAGACTCAGAAGATATTTGAAAAGACTAAATCAAACTTCTAGAGATGAGAAATACACTGAAAGAGATTCAGACAGACACAGAAAGTATTACTGAACCTAAACACCCACAACAGAAATTGTCTAAAGTGAACCACCAAGAGAAAAAAGGCTGGGGCAGAAAGGGAAAGAGTACGGCATCAGTGGGCTATGGGACAATACTAAGTGCCCTACTACATGCAAAGCAATCTCCAAAAAGAGAGAACAAGGCATATTTCAAAACTACTGGCCAAAATTTTCCAAATTTGATGAAAACTATGAACCCACAACCAGAAAGGTCACTAAACCTCAAGCACAAGAAACATGAATAAACACCACTAAAATACATCATAAGCAAAGGACAAAATCTTAAAAGTCTCACACCGCAAAGAGGAGTAAGATAAGAATGACAGGAGACTTCTTGTGGAAAACAATGCAAGCCAGAAGACAATGGAACAATAACTGAAAGAAAACAATGGAACTGAAAGAAAGCTGTCAACCTAGAATTCTACATCCAGTGAAAACATCACTTAAATACAGAGAACAAACCGAGGGTTGATGGGGACGGGCGATGGGCACTAAGGAGGGCACTTGTTGGGATGAGCACTGGGTGTTAAATGTGAGTGATGAATCACCGGAATCTATTCCTGAAGCCAAGACTACACTGTACGTTAGCTAACTTGAAAATACATTAAAAAACCCCAAAAAGGCAAAATAAAGACCTTTCAGACAGACAAGAGCTGAAGAGACAGTCACCAGTAGAGCTGCACTACAAGGAATGTTAAAGAAATTCCTTCAGGAAGAAGGAAAATGATACCAGACGGAAATCTAGATCTACACAAAAGAGTACAGACCACTAAAAACCGGCAAATATCTCCTTAAAAGGCAATTATCTATTTGAAGCAAAAATGATAGCAATATATGGAGTTTATAACATGTTTACAAGTTAAACAAATGACAATGACAAAAGGCTTAGAGAGGAGAAATGGAAGCACAGTTACAAGGTTCTTATACTGTATGTTAAATGCTCTAATGCTATTTGAAGATAGATGGCAATAACTTAAAGATGTACACAATAAACCTTAGCACAACCACTAAACACACATATACACACTGAGCTATACGGCTAATTAACCAATGAAAGTGATAAAATATCAACATAAAAACTTAAACCAACAGATGGTACAAAAAGAGGGAAAATGAAAGAACAGATGGGACCAAAAAAAAAGTGGAAGACGGTAGATTTAAACCTAACTATGTTACATCAACAACATTAAAGAAATGACCTTAACTTTCTAATTAAAAAGCAGACTGTCAGATTGGATTTTTTTAAAAAAGAGTTTAAATAAAAAGGCTAGCTAGGTTGAAAGTAATAATAATAGAAGCTAGATCACGCTAACACTGATTTTTAAAAAAAGGTAGAACAGCTATATGAATATCAAAGAAGAATTCAGAGCAAAGAGTATTACCAGGGATAAAAAGGTTCATTTCATTATGATAAAGTGCTCAACTCACCAAGTGAACATTCACAATCCTGAACATTTATACTGAATAATAGAGCTTCAAAATAACTGAGGCAAAAACTAGGACCTGAACAGAGAAAAACAAACCCACAACTGTAACTGGAGATTTCATCACCCCTCTCTCCACGACTGATATAGTAACTAGACAGAAGAGCAGTAAGGACAAAAAAGACCTAAACACATCTGGCCGTGATTGATTTTTACAGAACATTCTACCCAAGAACAAATGACTACACACTCGTTTCAAATGCACACAAATGACTTATCAAAACAGACTATATACTTAAATTTAAAAGGATTCAAATCATACAAAGCATGCCCTCTGCTCACAATGAAATTAAAAATCAGTAAAACATCTGGAAAATCTACAAATATCTGGATACTAAATAACACACTTCTAAATGAGTCATGGATCAAAAAGATGAAAAGGGAAATAAAAGTATTTTGAACTGAATGAAAATGAAAAAAAAAAAAAGACATATCAAAATTTGTGTGACACAGCTTAAAGCAGTCCTTAGAGGGAAACTGATAGCACTAAACTTTTGTAAGATCTCAGATCAGTAACCTAAGCTTCCACCTTAAGAAACTAAACAAATTGGAACAAATTAAACCCAGCATCAGCAAAAGGAATAAAAGAGTTGAATTTAATGAAATAGAAAACAGAAAAATCATAGTAAAAAAAAAAAACAGTGAAATCAAAAGCTGGGTGAGAAGAATTAAAAAAAAACTTTCAATATAAAGAAACAGATTAAAGAAAGTTGCGGCCAGAGACAGAACTATTTCACTTATAACAAAAGTTAATTTTTTTCTTCATCTCATTTTGCAAATTTAACTATGATGTGTCTTATTGTCGACCTTCCTTTCCTGATTTTGTTGGGAGTTCTCTGTGCCTCCTGGATTTGGATATATTTCCTTTCCCAGATTAGGTAGGTTTTCAGCTATAATTTCCTCAAATAAACCTTTTGCCCCCTTTTCCCTCTCTTCTTCTGAGACTTCTATGATACAAATGTTATTATGCTTTATGGAGTGACTGAGTTCCCTAAGTCTACATTCGTGATCCAGTATTCTTTCCCTCCTTTTCAGCTTACTTTCCGTAATTTTATCTTCTATATCACTGATTCATTCATCTTCTTCCATCCTTGTGGTCATTACATCCAACTGGTGTCACATCTTAGTTATAGCATTTTTTATTGTGGCCTGACTAGATTTTATACCTTTTATCTCTGGGGTAAGAGACTCCCTGGTGTCTCCTATGCTTTTCTTAAGCCCGGCTAGTATCCTTGTGATTGCTGTTGTAAATTCTGGATCAGGCATATTACTTATATCCATTTCGATCAGATCCCTGGCCATGACCTTTTCCTGTTCTTTCCTCTGGGATGAATTCCTCCATCGTGGCATTTTTGTCTTAGGTCTCTGTATTCTCTGTGTTAGGAACCCTAAGAGGTCATATACTGTCAAAGGCCTGGCGCTTCAGGAAGTGTCTCTGGTGTATGCTGTGTACACTCCGCTGCTGTGTTTTGGCTGCTGTTTCCCTCAAATCAGTCCTCTGCAGAATTTCTCCTTGCCTGTAGTGCAGAGTGTTTGGACCTTGGCCAGAGTGTGGCGAGTTTTAAGCAGGGTGTGCTCTGGTCTGCTTGTGAAGAGAGACCTGATGCGGTTTCCACTAGAGTTGAAGCTTTGTAGCACTCTGGTCAGTAGATGTGGTGCACGGTTGGGGGAGGGGGTCTTCATGGGGAGAGGCCCGCTGCACTGGCTCAGGCACACTTGTGGTCCAACTTTTCTGTAAAAGTACTTCTCCTAAATTGATGCGTGATTCCTCTCTGCTGGGCCCAGTCCTAAGTCCATAATGCAGACTGATTTCTATAAAGGTACATCCAGGATGCAGCCATACTTCTCCAAAGCTCTGCCACTTCTGCTCTGACTGAATGCCTCTCAACGCAGGCTGGTAACAGGACAGTCTGCAGCCACTTCAACACCATACATCCAAGCACACCCAAGAGTTGCTCCTTTAAAGCAATCCCAAGTACACTGTAGATCTGTTCTACGGCCCAGATATTTCCACAAAGGTTAACATTATAACAATGTTAAGTTAGTGCTATCCTTAAAACTTAGAAATTAAACTTAAAGACTCTAGAATTTTGAATTTTTGAAGGTGCTACCTTCCTTAATGATCCTATTTAACCTCCCACACACAAGGAGTCATCAGTTTATCAATTCTGAATCTATTCCTTAATTCAACCAATACTAAATGCTTACCGCATGCTAAAATGCACAAAAATGAAGTGCTGAAATCCTAGCTTCCTCCTAAGTCTTCTTCTATCTTCATCTCACCATGTCCCTCTTTATTAAATTGTTTCTCAGGATTAAGGTGACAATTAAAATTCACTTCTTGGTCCTGCAAGTTAATTACACTTAGCTTCTATATATACGCCGTTGGTTTGGAATTAGAGCAGTGTTGAACTTCCATCCTATACTGATGCCTGTTTCAAGAGGAAAAAGAACTTCTCAAAGCTCTTAGGGTCTGAGAAGCAGCAAGGTGAACAATAATAGCAAGTTCCATCCAGAGTACTAGAAAAGGCAGGAACTCTGAATCAGAATGGCTTTAAGTCCAGGTTCTGCCACTTACTAATACATATAACCGCTGTACTTCCATACTATCTTCGTGTCACACCCAAGCTTCTAGAAAAGGTGAATACTACCTCTCCAACTCTTAGCTTATTATAGTGCCCGGCATGAAGGAGTTCAAAAAGGTGTTCAGTGAATGAAAGAGAAAGTTTTTCAAATTTATAAGTCAGCCTTTGAATCTACGGGGGAAAAACTGGTTTCAAGACCTTTCGAATCCCAAACTTACAGTGTGAATTTTAACATTTTAAGCACATTGCAGAGAACTTCTAAACATTATACTAGGAAGAGCATCTTATATAGACATGTATGTTCACAAACACACATTAAGCAGCCACGCTCAGTATCATACAAAAATAAGTAGAGTCCCGGCCTTCAAGACACGCCAGCACTGGGAACCTCTAAAAGGGAATTTAGAAAGTTTAAACTCCTTCTCAAGGGCCAGGTAGGCAGAGCAGAAGGTTGTGCTGACTGCCAATGAAATATTGTTCATCTTCTTGATAAAGCACAGATGGGTTATGTCACTCCCTTCTCAAAACCCTCCAATGATTCCCTTCTACGCTCGTAAAAACCAACAGCCTCAGCCTCAGGCAATCAAAGTCCTCCACAACCAGGCAGCCCCAGGCTATCTTCACAGCGTCGCCTCCCAAAACCATCATCAGTTTGCTACTGCCTGTACTTTTGCTCAATGTTGTTCCTTCCCCTTTCCAGCTCTGTCTGCCAAGACCCTGCCCACCACTCAAACACTAAATTCCCAGTGTGGTCTGGATAGACCTGTCCTTTCCCACTTAACCTGATCTCTGAGCTCACTCCTTTCCACTTTTAGGTAAGCAATCACAAATATTATTTTTGAAATTCATTACTTGTGTTTGCCAGTCTTCCCCACTATTATATGAATTCCTAAAAGGCAAAAATCATATCTTATTCTGGTAAAGACAGTCACAATGCCTTGCAACTAATAGATCCAAAACATGGTCAATCAAGACAGCCAGATACTAGTAGGGAACAGAAAAAATAGATACGTTGACCAATAAAATCAATTTTTAAAACTTCCATATTCTTAAAAACCAACAGGAAAAAAAACCATTAACAAATGGCCAGGGGTGCCGGGGTGGCTCAGTCAGTTAGGCGTCTGACTTCAGCTCAGGTCATGATCTCAAGGTTTCTGAGTTCAAGCCCCGCATCGGGCTCTGTGCTGACAGCTCAGAGCCTGGAGCCTGTTCAGATTTCTGTGTTTCCACCTCTCTCTGCCCCTCCCCTGCTCATGCACACTCTCTCTCAAAAATAAACATAAAAAAAAAGGAAAAGAAAAAGGACCAAAGACCTTACCAGACACTTCACTGAAGAAGATACGTGGATAGCAAATAAACACATGAAAAGAGGCCCCATAGCATACGTCATCAGAGAAATGCGTATTAAAACGAGATACCACCGCACACCTTTTAGAAGGGCCCAAATCCGGAACACTGACACCACCAAATGCTGGTGAGGGTGTGGAGCAACAGGAACTCTCCTTCACTGCTTGTGGAAACGGCCACTCTGGAAGATAATTTGGCAGTTTCTTTCAGAACTAAATATATTCTTACCATACGATCCAGCAATCATGCTCCTCAGTATTTACTCAAAGGAGGTGAAAACTGACGTCCACACCAAAGACGACACAAAGATGTTGTATCAGCTTTCCTCATAACTGTCAAAACCTGTAAACAACTAAGATGTCCTTTGAAATGGACGAACGATTGAATAAATGGTGGAACATCTAGACAATGGAATTTATTCAGTGCTAAGAAGAAATGGGCGCGGTGCCTGGCTGATTCAGTCCGTAGAGCATGCAACTCTTGACCTCAGGGTCCTGAGTTGGAGCCCCATATTGGGCAAAGAAATTACTTAAAAACAAAACAAACAAACAAACAAAACTTTAAAAAAGAAATGAGCTACCAAGCCATGACAGGACATGGAGGAAACGTATATGAATTCTTCCTAAAGTGAAAAAAGGCAATCTGAAAGGGCTCCATACTGCATGATTCCAACTACATGACGATTCTGCAAAAAGCAAAACTATGGAGACAATTAAAAAAACTCAGTGGTTGCCAGGGGTTAGCAGTGAGCGAAGGATAAAGAGGCAGAGTGCAGAGAACTTCTAGGGCAGTAGAACTATTCTAAACGATACTATAATGGTACAGAACGCACACCCCCAAGAGTGAACCCTAAAATAAACTATGGACTTTGGTGACGATGAGTCGATGTAGGTTCATCAACTGTAACAAAGCATTCTACGCTGGTGGGGGATGTTGATAATGGGGCAAATTGTGTAACCAGAACTCCCTGTATCTACCACTCAATTCTGCTGTGAGCCTAAAACGGCTCTAAAAAATAAAGTCTATTAAAAATAAAAAGCTCATGGGGCACCGGAAAAGAGTCGGTTAAGCGTCCAACTCTTGGTTACAGCTCAGCTCATGATCTCATGGTTTCATGAATTTGAGCCCTGCACTTTCAGGGCGAAGCCTGCTTAGGATTCTCTGCCTCCCTCTCTCTCCGCCCCTCCCCCCCCTGCGCTGTCTCTCTCTCTCTCTCTCTCTCTCTCTCTCTCTCTAAATAAAAATAAACTTAAAAAAAAAACTTTAAAAACAAAAAAGCTCAATATTGGGTTCCAGTACTGAGTCCAACTTATTTTTAAATATTTTTAAACATATGTTGTCGCCACATTAAGAAGCAAAACAAGGGGCGCCTGGGTGGCTCAGTCGGTTAAGCGTCCGACTTCAGCTCAGGTCATGATCTCCCAGTTCATGGGGTTCAAGCCCCAAGTCGGGCTCTGTGCTGACAACTCAGGGCTTGGAGCCTGCTTCGGATTCTGTGTCTTCCTCTCTCTCTCTGCCCCTCCCCCGCTGGTGCTCGCTCTCATGTGCGCTCGCGCTCTCTCTCTCTCTCTCAAAAATAAATAAAACATTAAAAAAAATTTAGGAGGCAAAACAAAATTCGCAAAATTACTAGGAAAGATTTTATTAGCACGGAATACCACAAATCAGTTCTGTAGGAAATATACATAGGCTCAAAAGCAGCTGCATTCCACCACAGCAAATAATTCAATAATTATAGTGTTACATACACTGAACAAACATCTCTACAGAACACTTTGTATGCATTTTTCGTTTTTTTTTTTTTTTTGACTCTTTACCAAAAAGAAAAAGAATTACGATGTACATACAAGCTGCCGGCAGACTCTGAAACATCCAGTCCTGAAGTGGCTGTTCTTTCAAAGTTAACTCAAACATCTATAGATCTCCGAGCACTTTAAAAAAGTTGTGCTGGGAAGGGAATGCAAGGCAGGTCGATGACCCACTTCCTGGCCTCAAGGAGTTGGGTTCTGGGAGATACATCATCGAGGACAGAATATTAGACACAAATAGATGCTATACAATAGAGGATAAATGTGGGAGAAAGGGAAATAAAAGAGCTTCTAGAAAAGATGGCATTGAAGCTGAAGAGGGTGGGAAATTGGAGAGCCTGAAAGAAAGCAAGTATGGGGCCCAAGGCCACAAGCAAAGCAACACCAAAGTACACCTTCAAGAAAACGGGCCCGGGAGTGGGGAGCTTTCTGGAAGCGGTGAAGCACAGTAGAGTCTGGACAGTAGAACAGATGTATATTCTAGGGACCGCTGACCTAACCTGGGGAAGTTCACCTTCCTTCCGTAAGAAAAATGAGAGAGTCCCTGAAAATCTTCAGGCTCAGGAGACAAAGAAACAATGTTTTATTTCCCCTTCAACGAAGAGGAGTCCGTCCCCCAGGAGCGACAGAACAATCGTTTTAAAATGTATTTTAATTATTCGCTGCCTTACCAACTGGGGACACTTCGGTAGTAGGTTATGGGAAAACGGGGATCAAAAATTACAGGGGGGAGAGAACGCGGACTTGCCCCGGGGCGCTGAACGCACTCGGAGCATCCCGCGGGCAGGAACGGGGGCTGGCCTTGACGTCCCCGGTCGCTGGCCTTGACGTCCCCGGTCGCTGGCCCAGCCAGCCGAAGCTCACAAGAGCCTCCGAAAATCTGCTGGTTCTTTGGGGTATTTTGAGAACCGAAGTTCAGAGCTTCCGAGAGATCCGGGTTTTCTCCTAAAGCACCCGGGTTCCTCCAGACACTTCTCAAACTGCCAATTTGAAAAAAAGATAACAGCGAGCGTGGACCTCGCTGGCGCTGAGCACACACATTGCCGCCCCCCCCCCCCCGCCCAGAAGTCAACTAGTAACAAAGTGACGGTCCTCAGGTTCCCGGGGGGCGGGGGGGGGGGACAAGAAGGTGGATCAACAGCCACTCCGAGACCTGCCGCGGTCCTACGCCGCACTTCTCCGCTCGCCGCGCCCCCGCTCACCCGAGCCGGGCCCAGGAACATGTGGGGCGCACGCCGGCGCAGGAGCGGCCCCACGGCCCCGCAGGCCGGCCGAGGTCTCCGGCGCCCCGGGGAAGAGAGCGGGCGGGACGCCGCGGGCCCGGCAGCCCTGCGCGGCGTGCGGGCCCGGCCGTCGTGGGGGGAGGACCCCGGCACCCGTCGCCATGTGCTGCCGCTCGGCCGGGAGGTGGTTACGTAACCCGCTGCCGGGCCCCCCCCATACTGGGAACGCACCGCCCCCCGCCGCCAACCGCGTCCGCCCGTGGGCCGCCGCCCCGGCCCCTTGCGGGGAGGCCTGCGGCCCTGCGGCCCAGGCCGCCCGGCCCCTCCCGCCCTTCCCCTACCTGCGCAGGGCCGACGGCCGAGTGCAGGGGGCGCGAGGCCGGACGCGAGCTCCTCCCGCGCGGGTCCGTCACAGCATCTCCCGGGAGACACGGCCGCCGCCACGAGCGAGGCGCGCTCGCCGCCGCCCCGAACCTCCAGCCTCCGCCCGCGACCTCGCCGGCCGCAACAGCCCCACAGCGCTGCGGGCGCCACCGCCGGCTGCAGGCCGGCGCGCCACTCAGCGACTCAAACGCCGCGGCGGTTCCGGGTCCTCCTCCCCGCGACTCGGCGTCCCCGACGCTGACGCCGCCAGCCCTGTTCTGAGCATTACCCTGGGCCGACCGACCGACCTAGTCCTATATACCCGGGAGGGGCGGGGCGGGACGCCGAAGGGGGGCAGGGGGCAGGGGCGGGGTGCGGGGGGTGCGGGGCGAGGGGGGAGGGCGGCGGGGAAGGAGATCGCGGCGCCGAGGCCTGAGTTCTCGCGAGTGTTGAGGCCTCGGCTCCTGCTCCGCGGGAATTTTCAAACTCTCGGAGGAGGAGGTGGGGGGAGGGTAAGGGAGGAAAGGGAGGCAGGCTGGGGAAGGCCGGTCATTTACATAAAACAGGATCTCCCCGCCTCCAAAAAGCTGACGGGGCCGGAAGTGGAGGTGTCGGGGGGGGGGACTACGAGTCCCGTGATGCCTTGTGCGCCACACGGCTGCGGCGGCCGGGCGCGGGGACCCGCGCAGAGCTGGGAGTGGTAGTCTTTTTGCCAGCTGTCCGCCGCGCCGGCCGGGACCCGCCCACCTCTAGGCCCGGAGGGCGGGGGACAGGGAGCGCCCCTGTGGCGGGAGAGTCGCCGCCACGTTAGCAGGTGTCCCTGCTTGCTAGCGGCCGCGTGACAACCTTTGCCTCCATTGGAGGCGCGTCAGCCTGCGGTGGTGTTCGTGCCCAAACACGTCTCAAGCAATTAGATGTCTAGTATGTCCCTAATCGTAAACACCAAATAAAAGAATCACAACGTGGAGTAAAGGGACGATCCTAGGAGGCCGCTTCTGTTATCAGGGAAGTTTATCCTTTTCTGTTACTCTTTCCCCTATGTCTTCTGAGATATGCTGCCTTTTAGAAACATAATTTCCTTCTTTTCTGTAAGTTTGGTTTCTTTTTTGACAGCAGCCTCTAAACATAACGTAC
Source organism: Cryptoprocta ferox (assembly GCA_028646485.1). Taxonomy (NCBI): domain Eukaryota; kingdom Metazoa; phylum Chordata; class Mammalia; order Carnivora; family Eupleridae; genus Cryptoprocta; species Cryptoprocta ferox. The sequence goes on from CM053562.1 coordinate 5,892,929, forward strand.
TTGTTTGCAAAGGTGCTGGGCTAAGTTGTGGCAGAGCTGTTAAAAAGGGTCTTTGGTTGTTTGTCTTAATTATTTTAAATAGACCTTTCAAACAGATACCACCCCTTTGGCAAATGTGCCTATGTCCTGGCCTTGCCCCCCAGCCTTCACTTCCTTCCTTCGGCACCATTTTTATGCTCGCTTCATGAGTACTGAACTTCTTGGGAGTCGGAAGACACGAGTTCTCAGCTCTGGTCTCCTGCTCCCAGCGCTGTGTGACCTCTCTGGGCTTCGGTTATCAGATCTGTAGAGTAAGGGGGACTGGATTGGAGGGTTGACCAATTGGTTACACAGACATTTGTTAGCTTTTCTCTAAAGGCCCTGCCAGTTGCAAAATTCAAAAATCTATGTCCTTGTACTTATTATACAGATTAATAGACTAAGTCAGATTTTAATCTTTCCTTCCATCCTTCCCACCAGGATGGTTTCTGTCTGGTTATCTATAATCTGGATTACCCTACCTGTCCGACTTTATTTACCTCTGTAGTTGTGAGGATCCTTTCCTTACTCTGATGAGTACAAAAGGCAGACAGGGCAAAACGGAGCCTACACCCCCCAGGTGGGATTCTTAAGGTGGGATCCCATCCTTAAGGTGGGAGTCCTCAGGTACGGGTAACTGCGTAAGAACAGGCAAAGGAAAAACAAATGGGTCAACTGATAAAGATCACAGTCATGTAAGACTGGAAACTCCACCACAGTTTGTAACCTTCTTAATGATTTACGAGAAAAAATACGATCTTAATAGTAGACCTCCAGGAACCTGTAGACTCGATCTCCTGGAGCCAAACATCACCTTCACCTCCATAGGATAGAAAGCCCTATATGATCAGTCACTCCTCACAATCACAATGCGGCTCTCTCTGCCCAAAGGTCTTGTCCCCCTGCTATAATAAAAACATCTTTCCTCGCCGTAAAATGTCGCAAGAATTCTTTCTTGGCCAGAGAGTTTGACGATTCCATTTCAACCTTCCTCCAAACATATTTTTGCCTTTCACTGTCTCCCAGCCTCTCCGCTTGTTTAAATCGCGATATCCTTCAGGGTCCATCTCAAGCCTCTTTTCTCTCCCTAGTCTGCCCTTCAACGTCAGCCCACATTAATTATTAAGAACTGGCACCGATAATATGCTAACTGTATTATTTCATGTCTGTTTCCCTATTTCCCTCCAACTCTGTCCATCCACCTACCACCCCCCCTCTCCCAGCTACCCTGAAAGCAGAATGTATCTTACATTTTTTAATGTTTATTTTTGAGAGATAGCTTACATTTTTTTCAATCTATTTATTTGTTGGAGGGGGAGGGGCAGAGAGAGAGGGAGAGAGTCCCAAGCAGGCTCCGCGCCGACAGTGAGGAGCCCTAGTAGGGGCTGGAACCCGCGAACGGTGAGATCATGATCTGAGCCAAAATCAAGAGTTGATCGCTTAACCGACTGAGCCACCCAGGTGCCCCAATCTTACATTTTTTTTGAAATGCTTTCCTTATAACTGCTAGTTGTTTATTTTATTTTTATTTTTTAGTGTTTATTCTTGAGAGACAGAGAGACAGAGTGCAAGTGCGGGAGAGTCAGAGAGAGAGGGAGACACAGAATCCGAAGCAGGCTCCAGGCTTCCAGCTGTCAGCCCAGAGCCTGACACGGGGGCTCGAATTCGCAAACTGTGAGATCATGACCTGAGCCGAAGTCGGATGCTTCACCGACTGAGCCACCCAGGCGCCCCTAGTTTTTTGTTTTATTTCTGTTTGAAAACTGAATTTTCACTTTAAAGCTCTCATTCAACCCTTTTCCCTCTTTTCATTAAACTAAGCATATCCCAAATTATTTGTGAGTTTCACGAAATGTTAATGTGTATTTTTTTTCATGGTTATTTCGTATTTTTTGAATGGTAGTTTCACCTCATCTGCGATGTCAAGCTAGAAGAGGACTTAAAGAATGTGGAGTAGTGAAGGGGGTGAAGGCGTTCACACACTTAGTGAGTAGTCAACTAGGAAGATGCATGAAACTTTGGATTGGAATCAAGTGAAAACCTGTTGGCTGAACAGGAGAGATCCTTGATTTCCTCCTACAACAATCTCCCGGTTGACTAAAGTCTATAAAATCCGAGTGTTTATGAAAAACTCGTATTGTCACAAAATGCCATTGGGTGGGAGGAATGGCCAGGATAGAAGATGTGGGCTGTGGGGGGCAGTCAGTCTGGAGTTGGGACGGCTGGACTGGAGGCTGCCGCGTGGGTCCGGGACCTGTAGGTTAAGAACAGGTTGGGAAGAAGTCTAGAGGCAGAGCTTAGCGCATTCACCACAAGCCCTAGCTTTCCAGTGGAGGCTCAAGGATGCTGATGCTCTCCTTGGAGAAGGTGTATTACATGGAAAAAACAATCTGGGTTTGGTAGTCAAATGAGTTTGGGGAAACGCTGATTAAACAAAATCAAACATTTCTTTTATGTAATATTTCACTGCCTTCAATGTGCTTGGCTTTGCCCAGACTTACTTGACCGTGGACTCCATTTACGCTCGTGGATCATCTTGCCTCATTAGTGTTCCCCAGAATGGACTTTGGTAAACACGCTTCAAAGCTTTCCTTTAATGGTTGAAGCATTGTGTAGTGAAAAGAATATGGTCATTTGGAGCCAGAAAAAACTTGGGTTTTAATCCTTCTCACTACGTTCTGGCAACATGACTTTAATTGAATTACTTCACTCTCTGAGCCTGTTTTCTCATATGGGGAGAAAGGAAAATGCTCACTTGTCTTGCTGGGCTGTTGGAGAGATTAAAGAGAAGTAGGTCCGAGGTTCGAAACTTCATTCCCTCTTTGCCTGTATGGTCAATAGGGTTGTTTTTTGCTTTCTGGGGGGTTTCTTTTGGTAAAAAGCCTGGGAAATAATAATGATATGGCCCCTCACACTTCCATTTGGAATGTTTTATTTAAAATATTTTTCAATACCAATCCAGTGTCCTGGGAGCGACCGACAACCGTCTGATTTCAGAGACTTTAGAATCTCATTAAAGTATTCTGATTTAGATTTTGTTTTGTTTTACGAAGAAACGGGTGGGGGCGGGGAGCTCTGATCCTTTAACAACAAATGGAGCTTGCCTGTCTCAAATAGAGGCGACCGCTTGCCCCAAACAGTTACGTTTTCATCATTTTTGTAGAGATTATTGGTTGTAACAGGCTGTACCCCACCCCGATTTCTCCAATTGACAATCAGCTTCGTGAGTGAAGAGTCTTATTTTTCTTGCTCCCCCTGACATTTCCAGAGATGGTATCCCGCCAACATGTGAAATAAGTGCTGAGATAATTGTTTAGTGAATGTGTGTCTTCGTCAATTTCATCCTTCGAAGCAAAACATGCAATATTAGATTCAAAGGGACCCTAGAGATAGTTAGGCCAAACCGCTCATTTTATAGATGCGGAAACGGGTTGTCAAATGAGTTTCCGCAAATGCTTTGGGACGCATTTTATCTGTTTTCTTTAAAAAACAAAAACAAAAACATTAAGGGCGCCTGGGTGGCTCAGTAGGTTAAGTATCCGACTTCCGGCTCAAGTCATGATCTCGCAGTCTGTGAGTTCGAGCCCCATATCAGGCTCTGTGCTGACAGCTTAGAGCCTGGAGCCTGCTTCGGATTCTGTTTCCTGCTCTCTCTGTCCCTCCCCCAACTCGCACTCTGTCTCTCTCTCAAAAATAAATAAACATTAAAAAAACTTTTTAAAAGGACATTAAATCAAATCTACAATTTTTAAAGAAGAAAAGTAATATATTTGTCATTAAAATAGTCTTGATGCACCTGAAAAAATGCTTTATGTGAGTGATACCCAAAAAAGCCACATATTTTCTTTCTTTCTCCAAACAATGATAGTATTTGTCATAAACACAGTATCATAATTAATTTCATATTAAAAATTATTTCCCTTTCTGCCTCTCCCTTTCTTTCACATTCTCCTCTCCCAATATTACTTCTTAAAATCTATACATTCAAGAAAAAAGTTTTTATGTTTTTTTATTTTTGAGAGCCAGAGAGACAGAGCATGAGTGGGGGAGGGTCAGAGAGAGAGGGAGACTCAGAATCTGAAGCCGGCTGCAGGCTCCAAGCTATCAGCACATAGCCCGACATGGGGCTCGAACTCACAGACCTTGAGATCGCGACCTGAGCTCAAGTCGGCTGCTTAACCAACTGAGCCACCCAGGCGCCCTAATATCTATACATTTTAACTAAAACTCTCAAGGTTCTGATTTCTCTATCCCTTAATCTGCCCCCCCCACCCCAAAAACCATTAATGCTGGATCTTGAAATTCTGCCACACACACGTCATTGCATTTTTGTTTTCAACCTCGCGATTGCCTTAGAGCGACGTTACACCAGATTCCAGAGGGCGCGTCATAGTTACAAGCTTCTTTTAGTCAGTGGTGTTGCAAGTCCTGCTCTGAAGTCACAGATCCCTCACTTGGCTGGAGCTCCCTGCTTCTAAGGAAATCCGGCTCAGAGAAGTCGGCTCTGCAGAGCTGAGAAGTCCTGGAAATGAGCACAGCCCAATGTGCTATTCCACTGGGGGACAGGTCACCCATTTTAACAATTGCTTCGTGCCTAGTTTATTAGATAGATTCTCAGCCTCTCTTTCCCACGAACTTATTTTAATCCCATTGAGCTCGCATGTCCCATATTAACCGTGGCATTTGCAAGGTGCTTTCAATTTTCCAAGGGTTTTAAATCGTTAGTCAAAACAGTATCTCTGCATGGTTGAGATGAGACACTGTAGATTTGTTTTCCCTTTTGCCTTTTCTGACCTCTACTCCTTCTGGGGTCCTCTGTCTGGTTTTTTAATAAACTTCAGGTAGACTCATTGGATTTGAGAAAGGTGTGTAGGTGACGTATCAATTTTTCACCATGGAAAGTCTGTGAAAATCGAAACAAGATGTTCACTAGGATGCCCTATGTGGAGAGCCAGCAAAGGAATGGCCAGGATGAAGTTCAACATAGCCTAGGGCATTCTCCTCCTGAATAAGTTTCAGTGTAGAAGACCTTTAGGGTTTAGAAGTGAATTATTTATTAGCAGACCACATAATTCCTGCTTAGTGAAGAAAACAATACAGAACTTTTTTAAGTTTATTTATATTTTGAGAGACAGAGAGTGTGAGTGGGGGAGAGGCAGAGACAATGGGGAAGAGAGAGAATCCCTAGCAGGCTCTGGGCTGGTAGCACACAGTCCAATGCGGGGCTCAAACTCACAAACCGTGAGATCATGACCTGAGCCAAAACCAAGTCGGAGGCTAAACCGACTGAGCCACCCAGGCGCCCCACATCCTTAAGATTCTAAATCGTAATTGTCAAATAGTATTTTTCTGTATAGTTTTGTTCCCATTCTCTGTCATTCATTCATTCATTTGTTCATCCAGCAAATATTATTTGAATGTTGTCAATAGACTGGTTGTTACTCAAGGCACTGGGGATACAAAGCTCAATAAGACCAGTATCTGTGTCCTTCAGCAATGTCATCAGGAGAACAGAATGAAAGGAGAAATTACCTTTGTTTGAAATATTTTTTGTAAAACCTCGTTTCAAATCGCAGAGAGCTACAACTCTTTCTCAAGTATCTTATTGATAATTATAATGAACACTCAGTACCCTCTTCAGTCATAGGAATATTCTAGCTTCCTGTTCTGTTTTTGGTCAAGCCATGTATTCCAAAGAATTTGTTGGCTCACAGACTCATTTCCCAACAGGCGGACAAAAGTCACTTTTAAGGAAGGCCTGCCACTTTTATGTTTGGCATGTTTTTGAATAATAACTTTATAATCTCTCAGATGTCTTTTGTTTGTACGATTCTACATTCTCTCATTTTAAAGGGTCTAGTTTTAAAGTTAGATAACTATTGGGGCACCTGGGTGGCTCAGTCGGTTAAGTGTCCAACTTCAGCTCAGGTCATGATCTCGCAGTTGGTGAGTTCAAGCCCCACCTAGGGCTCTGTGCTGACAGCTCAGAGCCTGAAGCCTGCTTCGGATTCTATCTCCCTCTCTCTCTGCCCCTCCCCAACTCGTGCTCTGTCTCTCTCAAAAATAAACACTAAAAAATTAAAAATAAATAAATAAAGGTATATAACTACCCTTCCTTACCTTTGCCACAGATTGTGGACATGAAGGTTTAATACACTTGGCAAATTTCAGGTATTAAATATAGTCCTTGACTTTGGTTAAAGCATGAATAACAAAACACTCCCTTACTCTACATTGTTCCCACAACACTTATGATTTGTGCGATTGGGAGGTTTTTACATTTTCTGGGGGATGGACGAACGTAGCACTCGTGTGCTCTTTTAATCCCATCTAAGACAAACATATGTCACCTCGTCAATAGAGCAGCTTTCAGGAAACAGACACCTGATAAATCTTTAGTAAATAAGGCTCGAAGCTATCTCCTCGGCAGGGTGGACAGTGGAAATCTTAACCTCTAAAAAGAAGAGGGTGAGGGGAGACACAGCAAAGCCATAGTGTAAGAATCCTTGTCTTTTTAATTTTTTAAAATATTTTTTAATGTTTACTTATTTGTTTTTGAGAGGGCAGAGGGGCAGAGAGAAAGGGAGACAGAATCCCAAGCAGGCTCCATGCTGTCAGCACAGAGCCTGACGCAGGGCTCGAACTCACGAACTGTGAGATCATGACCTGAGCAGAAATCAAGAGTAGGACGCTTAACCAATCGAGCCACCGGGGCGCCCCAAGAATCTGTCTGTTTGAGTTAGTGTTCAAAGATTGGAAAATCAAGAGTCTCTCAGTTTAAACATCATGAAGATTTCTCCCAGCCCCAAAATAATAAATATAGACCATGAAAGTTTCAAAGAAGTAAATACAGTCCCACTGACACTGTAAGACTTGGGTGGAGTCGTGGGACAGAACCATGAAAGGACAAAGTGATGCATGGAAACCAACTTGGCCTACTTGGGGTGAGTCCAGCTGAACTGGAAACTATCTGTCACGTAGAGTAAATCTCCATAAGCCCTTCAATGACGGTTGCAAGCAGCATCCTTGAGAACCCACTGGCTTTGTTAACGGTATTTAATTCGAATCCTCCCTTTCCTTTGCTATTTTTGGCGGCAAACTTCAAACCTGCATATGGTCAGCCTCCTGGAGAAGAGGAGATCTGGAAGTCCCAAGTTCAGGTCATCCTTCAAGTCCCCCCAGACCATTAGGTCTGCAGGCCAGGGCAGCCCCAGTCACATCCTACTCTAGACCAGCCTCAACGCAAACACCCAGGGGGCACATATCTCCAGCACGTGGTTGAAGGCAACATTCTCTTGAGAATTTCCTCAAATATGTGAAACCCTTTGGGAAGCGGCATGTTGAAACACAAAAGCACTGAATTCACAGGGAGCTGATGTACATGTGCATCCTGATGACTGGGCTTTGGCATCGGTGCATCCGTGGAAAAAGACCTCAGACTGTCCCAGCCTCAGTTTCGTCATCCGTTGTGAGGATTATGTGTAAAAATATGCAGTAAACTTCGAACTTCTACCAAGTATTTGCTATTGCCAACACTTTGTTGGACACTGGATGATTTATTTAAGCTGGATAGATAAGAACAATGAATGATAGCATGGAACATGTTTCTGTATTGTTTTGGATGCATTGTTCTACGTGAAAATTAGGCTATAGTCTGTCATTGCAGTAAGATTTTTCTTTTAAGTTGCTAGTCATTGATTTTTTTAAAGTTTATTTATTTATTTTGAGAGAGACAGAGACAGTGTGAGCAGGGGAGGGGGGAGAGAGAGAGGGAGAGAGAATCCCGAGCAGACTCTGCACTGTCAGCACAGAGCCCGACGTGGAGCTCGAACTCATTGACCATGAGATCATGACGTGAGCCAAAACTGAGCATCAAACGCTTAACCGACTGAGCCACCCAGGTACCCCAAGTAGTCATTGGTTTTTACTGTTGACCCATCTACTATATAATTTCATATATAAATCGCAGATTGCCAGATCCAGAGGGCCCTACAAAATTACCCAATCCAGCCTGTTTCGATGGGATTTTTGCTCAAAGTCGCATTTCATGTTGGCACACCTAAACAGCCCTCGGGGTTCCTGAGTTCCTGTATCCCATTCACTTCAACTCGAAGGAAATTAATTACCCTTTATGACACAAGTGCAAGCAAAATACATAAAATCTATTCTCCTGCCCACTTTAAAACATCAACACGGGTGATTAGACAGGAAACAAAACACGGTTGCGATATGAAAGAGAAACAAAGCGTTTCCAGCTTCATACACCAGAATCACAAAACTCTTCCCCCACGATTGCTGCTATTACCTCATGTGTTTGCAGCGAGTTCATGGAAGGGGCTCTCCAGGCGCAGGGAGCGAATGCGGGATGCTGCTATTTGCACTGGTCGAGAAGCCGGCTGCCTTGAAACCCAAAGGTGCTCGTGGGGGTGTTACAGCATCTCTCTGACGCTGTCTTCTGATTACCTGGTTGTTTTTTTTTAATGTTTATTTATTTTTGAGAGAGAGAGAGACAAAGTGTGAACAAGGGAGGAGCAGAGAGAGAGGGAGACACAGAATCCGAAGCAGGCTCCAGGCTCTGAGCTGTCAGCACAGAGCACGATGTGGGGCTCGAACTCGTGAAACATGAGATCGTGGCCTGAGCTGAAGTTGGACGCTTAACTGACTGAGCCCTCCAGGTGCCCCCCTTCTGATTACTTTTCAGAAGTTATCTTCCTGACGACACTGTGAGCTTTGTTAGCACAGAGACAACGGCTCTGTCACCGTCTTTCTACAACATCAGCCAAGAACCTACCATCTAGAAGGCATTCACTTTTTTTTTTTTAAATAAGAAATGAATGAATCCACTTTCTCTTCTTTCATGGAGTTGGAGAACAAGAAAGCAAAGATGATAGAGGTATCCGTCAATACAAACAAACATGGGGGACTGTCTCTCTACTGTCAATGAGAAGTAGATTCGGAGACAGATTCACCTGGAGGTGGCTGCGCTGGACCTGGTGGGGATGTACCTGCAACGGGCAAGCTGTATTGTGCACTGATGACCCCCTCCCTAACGGAAGTGCTTTTTTCACACTCACCACCTGATCACTCCCAGAGTTTTCCTGGGCACACGTATCCCTGCACGACAGAGCCTCGCATGGGCACCATGGCGTTTCCTTCTGTTTCCCGATGATATGGTTTTCCTTTCATTGTCTTCTAATGTGTGTTGTTTCCCTTTGTAACTTTTTTTTAATGTTTATTTTTGAGAGAGACAGAGACAGAGGGTGAGCAGGGCTGGGACAGAGAGAGAGGGAGACACAGAATCCGTAGCAGGCTCCAGGCTCTGAGATGTCAGCACAGAGCCCGACACAGGGCTCGAACTCACGAACCATGAGATCATGACCTGAGCCAAAATTGGACGCTTAACTGAATAAGCCACCCAGGTGCCACTTTTCTGTCACTTTTCTGAATTATGTGGTTCTTATCATTCTCTCAATTCGTGTGCCATCAGATGGATTCGCTTTTAGCCTTTGGAAAAATTTGCTTATTTTCTCAGACTTTTTACTTGTTTCCTGACATTTACGGAGCCAAACATTGAGCTTGTTCTTGAAGGTTGGAAAGAAGAACATTGAGAGCGACAGCATCTGGCCGGCAGCCCCTCAGACTCCCTCAGGGTGACAGTGCCATGAACTTGGCTCTAGTCTTGGTCCAGAAACTGAGCCGTGCCAGGACCCCAGAGCTCATCTGTCTCAAGGAGGCTGACTTGTAGGAAGCACATTCGTAAGAAGTTTATATATACAAACCCAAATTCTAATGTATTGACTTACAGTCCTGGACATTTCCTTGCTTTTGGTAGGATCCCCATGACTCCTATCCGGGGCACCCTGTTTTCTGGTGATGAGGCATCTGGGAAATGGAATAACCAAAAGACTGCCTGCAGAACACTGTGTCAAAGTTTGGAGGGCGGGAATTGTTTTGAGAGAGATTTCATCCAAGCCAGAGAAGCCTGATGACTCACAATTGCCTCACAACAGGACAGTCTGTGCAAGACAAACACTGCAGGCTGCTGGTCCCTGACTTCCTTTCCCAGGGAGAAAAGGTTCATGGCTACCAATCAGAGCGCAAGGTCAGTCTGGACAGGGCCCAGAACAACAGACTGGGCTTTGCTGGTGAAACTACAACCAGGCTGGCTCTCTGAGATTGCTTCCAGGACACTGCGAGGGATACATGGGTGTTTCTACACCTCTCAACGCAACGTGTCTTCACCCAGTCTCTTGATTCACTCCCACTGATGGTCAAGTCTGTCCATGATATGTGTGAATTTCATTCAAAGGACAATAAAAAATTTTTTTAATGTTTATTTTTAAGAGAGAGATAGACAAAGCAGGGGAGAGGCAGAGGGAGAGAGGGAGATACAGACTATGAAGGAACGCACCACAGAGGCTGTTTGCTGGGGCCATCGCCTCGTTCGTCGTGCTGGGAGAGAGCCCCGGGCTGAGCTGGTTTGGAAGCCTGTCTCTACCGCTCATAACCTGTGAGACTGTCAGGATTTACTTGACCTTGCTGAGCCAGTGCTACTCTAAGCAGAGTCTTCGAAGTGTCTAAACAGGTCTTCAAGGAAATAAGGGGCAGGTACCAGAATGTGACATCATCTGTGTTACTAAGCGCACATTCTTTCAAGAGAAAACTTCCTCACTGAAGAAAGCCAGGTTTATATTCCAGCCCAGTCTCCTGAGCAATGAAATTGGGAAATTATACCAAATACGTAGAACTGCTATGCTAGGGATAAAATGAATGATAATGCATGACTAGGGGCGCCTGGGTGTCTCAGACTGTTAAGCGTCCGAGTCTTGATTTGGGCTCAGGTCATGATCTCAGCCCTGTGTCAGGCTCTGTGCTGACAGTGTGGAGCCCACTTCCGATCTTGTGTCTCCCTCTCTCTCTGCCCCTCTCCCGACTTATGCCCTGTCTCTCTCAAAATAAATAAATAAATAACATTCAAAGAATTTATTTAAAAAATGATGATCTCCGCTAGGAGTACAATAAATAGCTGTCTGGTTTGTCATTTTGTCGCTTTTATTTTTGTAATTCAGCATGGACAGCAGAGTTTTCTAGCAAGTGTAATGCAGCGACAGGCTAACAGAGGGAAGAGGATGGAGAGGCCGAGGGTTTACAACCTGCCATTCACCTCATGACTCTGTGGACCCCAGCGCGCCTTCCTCAGCATCCACTCCTTCCTCTGGACACTGGGATGATAATCGTGCCCCCCACACCGAGGTGTTATTGGGACCTAAAACACACAGCCTGAGTAACACCCTCAGAATAGTGCCAAACACATAAGAGGGTCTAATAAATGCTAGATTTCTTCCTTCGTTTTGGCTGACTTTGAGGATACTTTCATCAATAGTAGCATAATGTTCAGAGAAACAACCATACACAAAAGTTTTCCAAAGGTGACAGTAACCCCAGAACTCAAAATAATAATAATAATAATTCAAGATAGGAACAAAGTGGAAGGACACTGATCGTAAGAACGAACATAGAAATGCCATATTGTGGTATTTTTCTCTAACTTAATGCTGAGAGAAGCAGGCGAACTTGAACTTTGGCTCAACACAGCCGTGTTGAAAGCATGAGACCACTGTCTTCAATAGAGCTCTCTCCCTTGAACCGTGGGCTTTCCTTTCTGACTGAGCTGAATGTTCTTCTTCTTCTTCTTTTTTAAGTCTATTTATTTATTTTGAGAGAGAAAGAGTGAGCATGAGCTCGGGGAGGGGCGGAGAGAGTAGGAGAGAGCGAATCCCAAGCAGACTCTGTGCTATTAGTGCAGAGCCCAAAGCAGGGCTCGATCTCATGAGCCGTGAGGTTATGACCTGACCAAGCGTAGGACACTTAACCGACTGAGCCACACAGGCACCCCCTGAATGTTCGTACTCTTACATGGCCCCAGAGTGACTGATCCCTTCCTCCTCAAAGTCCTTCCCCTCTGCCTGCCTCCTTGACATTGAGTACGTGGTCAGTGTGACTGCTGCTACCTTTTCCACATTGCAAGGTCTGGAAAAGACCAATTACTGCTCTATTATATAACATAACCATCCGTACGTAGTAACAACTGTGTATGTGTCTCTTTTTTTTCTTATTTTTTTCTTAAAAATTTTTTAACATTTATTTATTTTTGAGAGACAGAGAGACAGAGCATGAGCAGGGGAGGGCATTGAGAGAGGACGACACAGAATCCGAAGCAGGCTTCAGGCTCCGAGCTGTCAGCCCAGAGCCCGACGCGGGGCTCGAACTCACGAACTGCGAGATCGTGACCTGAGCCAAAGTTAGCTGCTTAGCCGACTGAGCCACCCAGGAGCCCCATGCATGTGTCTCTTAACGTAAATATAGAGACAGTACATTTTATGACAGTTAAACATACAGGAAATCTAAGCAATCGGCTTTAAAATGTATCACGTAAGTCATGTTTCTTTATCTCATGCCACAAGAGGGGATAACATTTGTATTCTATTGTTAAGTGGCTGTGTTCTCCATTTTTCAAAAAAAAAATTTTTTTAAGTTATTGCGCTAAAGTTACAGACCAGATTTCAGTTACTAGAATCCAGACAAACGAATGAGATGTTGACGTAATGCAACATGAAAGGCTCCTTGCTCACCACCTTTAACTAGTCACCTCCTGCTTTTGCTTAATTTTATTTATTGCTGTTTGCTTACAATCAGGAGAATGAATGTATGACCAGGATGGAGTCCTGTCCTGAGTGGTTTAAAAATAATTACCAAAGAGATTCAGATCTGCTACCCTTTGTGATTATACCCAATGTGTTTAAAATAATGCTTGGCGGGCGGGGTGGCGCGAGGGGGGGCGCCTGGGAGGCTTAGTCGTTTAAGCCTCCGACTTCGGCTCAGGTTATGATCTCGCCGGAGCCTGGAGCCTGCTTCAGATTCTGTGTCTCCCTGTTTCTCTGCCCCTTCCCTGCTCACACTCTGTCTCTCTCTCCCTCAGAAATAAATAAACATTAACAAAATTTAAAACAATGCTTCTGGTACAGAAACAGGTAAAAGTTACAGGGATCTACATTTTATTGTCCCACAAAGCTTGGGGCAAGTTACTTACTCCTTGCCTCTGTTTCCTCATTTGCGATATATAAAAAGACAGTAACTTTATCCTGTAACGCTCTTGGAAAAATGAAATGCTTAACCTGTATAAAACACTTTGGAATAGTACAGTTGTCCCTTGAACTTGGGTGCGCACTGCACAGGTCTACTTATATGCAGATGTTTTAAAAATAAATGTACCGCAGTACAGTATATGTATTTTCTTTCTCAATTACATTTGCTTTTCTCTAGCATTGTTGTAAGAATACGGTAGAAAATATATCTAACGAACAAGATATGTGTCATCGGCTATATAGGACATTGGTAAGGCTTCTAGTCACTAGTAGTCTATTTGTGTAGTTAAGTCTGGGGGAAGTCCAAAGTTACACATGGATTTTCGACTACTGTAGAAGGTTCATGCTCCTAACCCATGCGTTGCTCAAAGGTCAGCTATACTTGGCCCCAAACGTGCTCAGGAAGCATTAGTTATTCTTACGATCACTATAAATTTAAGAAAATGAAACAAGAAGTCTCTAGTTTCTTCAAATCGACATTCTCTTGTTTACTACCAATCAATACGTAGTTAGTAATAAACCAAGAGTTTGATCTTCATCATTCTCCTATGACCGAATGGTGTTCGTCAGATTGCAGGAATATTGTGCTTTCCACACAAAGTACTGCCGTAGAACTAGCTTCCTATGGAGGCTCTAAGAAATGCTCAGTGTGTGTGCTCGTTTATCATGATGTCAGTCACTCCTGACCCAGTCTCTTGTTTTGGAAACAAGTGGCTGTACCCTTGGTCTCTATTTTTAGTTGAATTGTGTCCTCCTAAAAAGACACATTGATAGGGATCAATGGAACAGGACAGAGAGCCCAGACATAAACGCATGCATATATGGTTAGCTCATCTATGACAAATGAGGCAGGAGTATGCGAAGGGGAAAAGATGGTCTCTTCAACAAACAGTGTGCGGAAACCTGGACAGCCATATGCCAAAGAATGGCCCTAGACTGCTTTCCTACACCATATACCAAGGTGAACTCAAAATTGATTGCAGACGTAAATGTGAGACACGAAACCACAAGACTCCTAAAAGAAAACAGGTATTATCTCTTGGACATCAGCCTTAGCAACATACTTGAGATACATGTCCTCAGGCAAGGGAAACAAAAACAAAAATAAACTGTTAGGGCTGCACCAAAGTAAAAAGTTTTTGCAAGCAAAGGAAGCCGTTAACAAAATGAAAAGGCAACCTACTGAATGGGAGAGAGGAGATATTTGCAAATGATTCATCCGATAAGGGGGTAATATTCAAAATATATAAAGAACTTATACAACTCAGCACATACAAGAAAATAAATAATCCAGTTTAAAAATGAGAAGAATACATGAAAAGACATTTTTCCAGAGAAGACATGCAAATGGCCAACAGACACATGAAGAGAACTCTACGTCACTGATCATCAGGGAAATGCAAATCAAAACCGCAACGAGATACCACTTCACACCTGTCAGAATGGCGAGTATCAAAAACACCAAAAATGACAAGTGTCGGTGAGGATGTGGAGAAAAAGGAACTCTCTGTCATGCGGTGTAGATGGAAATGTACATCAGTGCAGCCACTGTGGAAAATAGTGTGGAGGGTTCGTAAAAAATTAAAAATAGAAATACCATACGATCCAACAATTCCACGACTGAGTACTTACCCAAAGAAAATGAAAACGTTGATTTGAAAAGATATATACATTCTTTTACAATGTTCATTGCAGCATTATTTACAATAGCCAAGATTTGGAAGCAACTCAAGTGGCCATCAGTAAATGAATAGGTAAAAATGTGGTGTATATATACACAGACAATGGAAAATTACTCAACCATAAAGAGGAATGAAATCTTGCCATTTGCAACAACATGGATGGACCTAGAAGGTATTATGCTAAGTGAATTAAGTCAGTCAGAGAAACACAAATACCATATGATTTCACTTATATGTGGAATCTAAAAAACAAAACAAATGAACAAACAAACAAAAAGAGAAACAGACTCATAAATACATAGAACATACTGGTGGTCACCAGAGGGGAAGGGTTGGATGGGCCAAATGGGTGAAGGGGATTAGAGGTATAAACTCCCACTTATAAAATAAATAAGTCATGGAGGTGAAAAGTACAGCATAGGGGATATAGTCAATAGCTTTGCACTAACGTTGGATGGTGACAGACGGTGACGATACTTGCTGTGTGAGCACTGAGTAATGTATACACTTGTTGAGTCACAGTGGCACCTGGGTGGCTCAGTTGGTTGAGTGTCCAACTCTTGATCTCAGGGTTGTGAGTTCAAGTCTCGCATTGAGCATGAGCCTTCTTAAGAAAAAAAAAAAAAGAATTGTTGAGCCACTATGTTGTGCAAAAACCAGTGTAACATTGTATGTCAACTGTACGTCAAAAAAAATTTTTTAAGCTGTGGTGAAGTCCTAACCCCAGTACTTGATAACATGACTGTATTTGGAAATAGGGTCATGGCAGGTATAATTCCTTGTCATACTGCAGTAGGATGGAACTTAACCGTCATGACTGGTGTCCTTTAAGAAGAGAAGAGACACAGACATGGAAGGTCTTATAGGCAGGTATAATTCCTTGTCATACTGCAGTAGGATGGACCTTAACCATCATGACTGGTGTCCTTTAAGAAGAGAAGAGACACAGACATGGAAGGAAGATGTCCACATGAAGACAGGCAGACGCTGGAGTGACTGCTGGGACCACCAGATGCTGGAAGAGACAGGGAGGCTCTTCTATGAGGGGCATTGGAACAAGCATGACCCTGCTTGTGACACGGTGATTTTGGACGTCTAGCCTCCATGATGGGGAGAGATTAAGTTTCAGTTTGTGGGCATTTGTTACAGCAGCCCTAGACAACGAACACAGGCTCCTCGACCAGAAAGTAGAACCAAGAGGCAAGTCTTGGACCAATCGCAGAGAAGACCAGTCCTTTGCTGTAGGAATCCAAGTGGGCTGCAAAACCAGGCTCCAGGAGGCGGGTCCTTCATGGGGGGATGCTTTAGCCTGGGAAGCAAGGTGCTTGCAAAGTTGAGCCAGCCTTTTGGGACTAGGGAGGGATGGAATGAGGTCGGCAGGTCTTTTCAGGGAGGCTTTCCATGACTGCTCGGCCTAGAGTTCACCCTCCCTCCCTCTGTCCTCTTACCTGCCCCGTCTTCATGGCACTGGCCGACACGTGTCATCTTTATTTGATTCCTGTCTAAGTTCCCAAGTACAACTTCCAACCCTGGAATGGAAGCTCCATGAGAAGAGGGACCACAGGTGATATTTTTCGAGGGTTCTTTCATGCCCCTTGCCATTGTACACAGGTGATTGTAAACAAATCATTTTTCGTGGGTCTCCCTGTCTTTTGCACATAGTTTTTGTCTTTTATTTTATTTTTTAAAATTTTTTAATGTTTATTTTTTGAGAGAGAGAAGGACAGAGCATGAGCAGGGGAGGGGCAGAGAGAGAGGGAGACACAGAATCTGAAGCAGGCTCCAGCCTCTGAGTTGTCAGCACAGAGCCCAATGCAGGGCTCGAACCCACGAACCGTGAGATCATGACCTGAGCTGAAGTTGGACGCTCAACCGACTGAGCCACCCAGGCGCCCCAGTTTTTGTCTTTTAAATCAGCAAAGGGTAATAAAAACTATAAGCTTAGGGGGCTGGTGGTGGGGACTCAAGCTTTCTCTAACGTTTCATTCACCATTTGTGTCTCCAGTGTATACTAGATTCTCGATGAATATTTTCTTTAAAGTTTATTTATCTTGAGAGAGAGGGTGAGCAGGGGAGGGGCAGGGAAAGAAGGAGAAAGAGAATCCCAAGCAGGCTCCGAGCTATCAGCACAGAGCTCGACATGGGGCTCAAACCCATGAACGGTGAGAGCATGACCTGAGCCGAAATCAAGAGTCGGATGCTTAACCGACTGAGCCATCCAGGTGCCCCTGAGTATTTTTTGAATGAATCATTGGATAAACGATATTACAATAGTCTCTATGTGTAATTCACCTTCCCCCCACAGTATTCAGTAACTTCTTTTTGGAAAGTACTGCCTTTCTCAGCCATGCTGAAGGAAACCTAACAAAACGATCTGGCCAGGCCTGGGCCATACAAGAAGGGACATGTCCCCACTAGAATTCCCCACAATTCCCAACAGCCAGATTTTATCACAATCCCGGAATCTTGGCTCAGGACTGGCTTTGGTCTACTGTACTAAGTGTTTCCTCATCATATGCTCCCATGCCAGGCCTCTGTTGGACAGGAGCATAAGAGAACGTCAGCAGCTTCCAGTAGATGTAAATGGGGTTCATGTGAGTGACATTGTTAACCGCTGTTCTATTCATTCACGAATTCCGGAAGGTCTTCAAACTTGTAAATTTGGATCTAGAAGCTGATTGTTTATTTTAAGAAAACGTGCATAATATCCTCACTAATAAAAACAAAGCAGCCTAAAACTGGGGGTAAGTGTGGCCCACGGGGCTTTGCTAAGACCCTAAGGAGGTCCCAAGAGGAGAGCCATTCAACATTATCAGAAATTCTGAAGTCCTCCGTTTCACCAGCCTTCAACAACTGTGCCTGAATCAAGGTTACTCGCACATGAATAAACAAATCACTTCCGTTTGTGCTCAGCCAGACAGACTCCCTTGCCAATCAGGCTAACCCTGAAGCCACAGAAGGAACTTGTCCTGGATTTCCCTGAGAGCCAACAGCACCAAGAACCGTTCAACAGGGAGAATATAATCCCCGGGTATGGTGCACCCTCCCCAACCACATGGCCCGGCGGCTTGAAGCCTAAGGCAGAAACAGGCGATGGGTGTTGTCAGCTGTTCCAGGGGAAAGGCTCCAAAATGATCTAATGCTCAACTTTGTTTACCTTCAGCCCATATTGCCGGAGAAGTCCCCCTGCCCTTCTGGTGGCGTCAGACCAATCTCCAGACTGGCAGTCACCATCACCCCGAGGTTACCTTCCCAGTTCAGCAGTCACGGGACAGTCCGAAAAATCACGTAACTGGGAGATGAGGAACACAGATGCTGGGAACAGAAGATTCCGACAGCCTTATCTAATTGCAGGACTGCGGAATTGGGCTTCTGTGCATAGAAACCAAGAGCATCTAGAGCCTTATAGTCAAGCAAATCCCTCTGCAAGGGTCACAGATGAGATCATCTGTCCGAGCATAGAGCCTGGATCAGATGACCTGGAGGGGCCCTGACCCCTGTGAGCCTTGCCATCTCTGTTGTGATATGGGCTCCTTGCTTATTAAATAGTTAGAAAGATAATAAATGAGAATGCCCAAACTAGCAAGTATTAAGGAAAAAAATGCCTACAATTCATTTTATTTAATTGGAAGCGAGGAACCTCTTTATACAACGCTCGATGTACTCTAAACTCCAGAATTGTCACTCTGCTTGGCATTGCAGATTTCCTTGTTGAGCTTGCCAGGCACCCTATAAGGAACAGAAAAGGTTTAATTTTAATCCAGATCCATTTTCTTTTGTATAAAAGATTTTTTTTCAAGATTTGCTCCAGTCCTTTGAGCTAAAGTGACAATCTTCTATATTTACAGAACACCGTTAACTTTTCCAGACTCGCTCTTTTCTATGGTCTGTCTGGAACGTAAGCTCCTGGGTTCACTGCTGTGTCTTCTGGAACTGTGTCCAGCACATAGTAGGTGCCCTGCAGGGTTTCGGACCCATTCGCTCTATGACAACTGTATTAGCTTTCATAGCTACAGTCAGATATTTTTGGCAGGTTGTTTTCCTCATGAAATAAATAGTTTCACCTCCAGCCAATCCCTGTAAGTCTATCAGATTATACATCTCACAAATGTGCTCTTGGAAACAAACTTGAGCTGCATTAAGAAGCCCAGTTTTGAAAAGTCTTACTCTTTGGTCCGAAAGAACAAAAGTTCAAGAAATTGCATGAAGAGGGGCGCCCGGGTGGCTGAGTTGATTGAATGTTAGACTCTTGATTTTGGCTTGGGTCATAATCTCGCAGTTTGTGAGTTCGAGCCCTGAGTTGGGCTCTGCACTGACAGTGCGGAGCCTTCTTGGGCTTCTCTCTCTCTCCCTCTCTGTCCCTCCCTCACTCACGCTGTCTCTCTCTCTCTCTCTCTCTCAAAATAAATACATAAATTTAAAGAAAAAAGAAATTGCATGAAGAATTCATAATTGTTTACTTTTCCTATCAGAGTCACACATTTCGCCATGTCATTATTTAAAGAGACTTCACCGTATTGTAATACTTCCTCTTTTCTGTCAGACAAAGAAAGTGTAAACATATCAGCAAAAGGGGAACTGTGGTGTTGTCTGAACATGAATATATTTAGAGAGAACGAACCTGCCACCCTTAAGTTTCTGTGACCCAGATGCATTTTGCCATATGCGAGCAAGACGCTACAATTACTGTTTTGTAAAAGATCAATCTCTGTCTCTGTCTCTATCTCTCTATCTACTGAGAGAGAGGTGTTTGCAGTGGCTTAATACTTTCTTCAGTGTTATTGGTCACACATGCAAAAGCAAAGATAGGGTGGTGCTGTGCAATGACACAGAATAATACCCGTGTTTCACATACATATAAAAACCCCAGAGTGCAATTTATGTCCATTTGGAGTATTAAGGCTATACAAGAACTGGTTGGCCATGCAGGTTGGCCCTTGTCTTCCTGTCTGTCCACTAATTCAGGTCAGTTCTCAGTCGTTCAAGGAAGCGAAGTATCATCTAAAGAACAGTACAACAGGGGCGCCTGGGTGGCTCGGCTCAGGTCATGATCTCACAGTTTGTGAAATCAAGCCCCACATCAGGCTCTGTGCTGACAGCTCAGAGCCTGGAGCCTGCTTCGGATTCTGTGTCTCCCTCTCTCTCTGCCCCTCCCCGACTTGTGCTCTGTCTCTCTGTCTCTCAAAAAAAAAAAAAAAATGCAACAAAAAACAGTACAAGAACATGCAAAAGGAGAGGATCTATAAAGATCTTTTGAGCTCAAATGGTTTTATTTCATTTATCATTCAAAAACATCATGAAGGTGAACCTTTTGGCTTGATTCACTTATTGGAACTCACAGTGGGGTCAATGAATGGTCAAGAAAAAGTATCAACTTCAAAACGTGGGATGAAACTCTTACAGAGTATGTACTTAACTCAAAATTGCCACCTTCAACAGTGTCTTTAAAGAAGAAATTATATACCTGTCATTCTTCTAATTAGGCAGAAACCTCCATTAGAAGTCATATATGTGCTAAAAGCCACCTCCAACTTCGCCAGCCTGGGATCTATTTATTCCGTTAATGCGGCGATCTTGCGTGGCTACCTATTGTTTTATGTGCACGTGGGTACTCAATAAAAGCTTTTTAAATACATGAATTCTACCTTCCTATAAGGCATCCCTTTGTGTCCTACCGCCCATTATCGCCACTCTCCACCTCTTCCGTTCCGTAAAATGTAAGGTCTTTGCTATAGAAGCTGCCTGTATTCAAGTGAGTCGCTTTAACAGCTCTCTCCATACTCACTGGCAGGTTCTGCTTCTCTTTTCCAGGCCCTCAGGGAATCTTTCCAGGATGCTTCCTTTCTACCCTCCTAAGTTGACTCAACCCCCCACGCCACCCCCACACACACCTGCTAACTTTGCTTAGAGTCCTTTCGCTTCCCACGCAGCATTCACCCATCACCCTGGTCCCTGTGATAGATGAAAGATGCTTCAGATTCTCGTCCTGGGTGCTGTCCTTGGGCTCCTCATCCAGCAGCCTGGAAACGACAGCCAGTCCCAGCGTGGGAGGGACATTCAGACTGTTCGAACTTGGTGGCAGAAGTGACCTGACCACTGTGACCATTGACTTTAAGGTTGACTGGCCAGTTAGCAAAACATCTTCTTCACTCCCTTTACCACTCAATTAGGGGAAAGATCTTCACAGGAAGACAGAGGAATTAAGTAGTACCTCAAGGGCATGGGGGCTTGGTTTAGCATCTAGCACTGTGCTTTGCATATGGATTTGTTGCCCTGGCAGATTTTGGTGCGATGATCCCTCTTGCCTGTACTTTTGTAACCTTAGACAAATCTAAACTTCTCTTTAGGGAAACCCAGGCATAATTTCCCTCTCCGGTTACTTCCTGGGGCAGTAGGGGTGGGGCAAGAAGCCACAAAGCCCTGTCTAACAAATTAAAGCAATATCTACATTCTGGGCTTGGTCTTTCATAATGGAAGAGAGCCTGCGATTACTGGTGCTCAGGTCAGACCTCTTGCCACCAGCCGGGTATCCATCTATGGTGAATACAGATGAATGGTTTGGGCTTTGAGCTCACCATCATGGGCCCTGGTGACCTAGGAGCAGGAGGAGGATTAGTGATGCTGTGTGACAGCTTTATATCTGTATTTCGCCAACGGTACCACCACCCCTAAAGTCACCCGAGTTAGAAATCTGGTGGTCATCCTAGACTCTTCCTCTGACCCATCTCACACCAATTTGTTTACCAAATCCCAAAGGCCTAACTTCCTAAATACCATTCGAATCTTTCCCTTTCCTTTCAAGGCCTCTGCCATTGATTTACTTCTTGAGGTGGGCCTGTATTGCTATAAACTTCCTTCTTATTTATTTATTTCTTAAAAATTTGTTAAATGTTTATTTATTTTTGAGAGGGGGGAAAGGCACAGAAAGAGGGGACACAGAATCCGAAGCAGGTTCCAGGCTCTGAGCTGTCAGCACAGAGCCTGATGCGGGGCTCGAGCCTGCGAACCGTGAGATCATGACCTGAGCAGAAGTCAGACACTCAACCAACTGAGCCACTCTCTTAGAACAGCTTTTGCTGCATCCCAAAGATTTTGGACTGTCGTGTTTTCATTTTCATTTGTTTCCATATGCTTTTTGATTTCTCCTTTATTTCCTGGTTGACTCATTCATTGTTTAGTAACATGTTATTTAACCTCCATGAATTTGCTCTCTTTCCAATTTTTTTCTTGTGGTTGACTTCTAGTTTCATAGCATTGTGGGCAGAAAAGTTGCATGGTATGATTTCGATCTTCTTAAATTTGTTGAGGGTCGTTTTGTGGCCTAAAATGTGATATTCTCTGGAGAGTGTCCCATGTGCACTTTAAAAGAATATATTCTGGGGCGCCTGGGTGGCTCAGTCGGTTGAGCATCCAACTTCGGCTCAGGTCATGATCTTGCAGTTCGTGAGTTCAAGCCCTGCGTCATGCTCTGTGCTGACAGCTTGGAGCCTGGAGCCTGCTTCAGATTCTGTATCTCCCTCTCTCTGCCCCTTCCCTGCTTGCACTCTCTGTCTCTCTGTCTCTGTGCTTGTTTCTGTGTGTTAGGTAAGTCAGCTACATTTCCTGTTCTTGGGGGTAATAGCCTTATGAAGAAGAGGTCCTGTAGTGCGCTGCAGTGTGATGTCCCCTGTTCTCCAGGGCCTGACGCTCTGGGACTGTCTCCAATGTGTGCTGTGTGT
This sequence comes from Cryptoprocta ferox, assembly GCA_028646485.1. NCBI lineage: Eukaryota > Metazoa > Chordata > Mammalia > Carnivora > Eupleridae > Cryptoprocta > Cryptoprocta ferox. The sequence continues at coordinate 5,915,492 of CM053562.1, forward strand.
GCTTTGCTGTCTTGTCCTGCTCCTTTTTTCCTTCAGGCCAGTCATCTGCAGAGGCTGTCTCTGCCTGCTGTGGGCAGTGTTTGGTCCCTGGCATCATGGCGGCATGTTTTAACTAGGTGTGCTCTGGTCTGCTTCTGAAAAGAGACCCGTTGCTGCTGCCACTAGAACCGAGGCCTCACAAGACTCCTGGGTAGGGAGATGTGGTGTTGGTAGGGGGTTGGGAAGTCTTCTGGGGGTGGGGCCCACCGCACTGGGACTGAGGCAAATAAGACTAGAAGGGGCGGTTCCACCAGAGTGTGGGGGGAGGGGACTCGGTGTAAGCAAAGTAGGTAGTGAGTGTTGGTGCTCACTGATTCCTGCAGGTGGCCTTGTGCTTATGCTGAGGGTCAGGGGAGGGAAATGGTGCCCGCCAATTCCTCTGTTCCTGGAAAGATCTCTCTGTGAATGCTGTCTCTCTGGGTCACGCACCAAGATGAATGAATAACATCCCCACTGTGTGCCCTAGGGTTGCTCTGACTGCTGTTTCCATGCTGTATGTCTGTAGGCTGCTTGCCTGCTTTCTCTCCAAGAGTATCCCCAATGTCCTATAAGTTCTCCCCAAACCAAATACGCTGACCTTTAAAACTCTAGGCTTTAAGCCCCCTGTTGGTTGTAAGAACTCAGGAAATTCAGCCCCTTTCCCTTTCCAAGCTATGGGGGTTCATTTTCCCTGTGAGCTCCCCTGTGTGCCAATCTGTCTCTGGTCCTTTCTCCAAGACCACGGTTCCCTCCCCACCACAGCAGCCAGGATCTGTTTCTCTCCCAAACTGTGTCTCCACGCTTCATACCTTCTTTGATGTGGCCTCTTCTCTGACTTTACTTGTGGAGTTTGTTCAGCCAGTCTTCAGATCAATTTCTGGGATATTCAGGATGATTTGATAGTTATCTAGTTGTGTTCATGGAAGGAGGCAAGCCTAGAGGCCTCCTACCCTACCGCCATCTTCCCTGAAAAATCCTGCCTCTGCTGCTGATTTAATTCAGGTCTTCATCATTCATCACCGGAGCTGTTGAGCTTAGAACCTTGTCTTCTTGTGTCCAGACTCTCCACCTCTCAGCTAATGTCTTCTACCACATTACTGGTGTGCTCAGATTTCACTCCCCGCCTTGTCACCCACCCCAGCCTAGAAACTTCCAGTGATGCCCCCCCGCCCCCGCTTCAGGCTGAAGTTCAAATCCCCCCACACGGCAAGCTGCCCTCCTGCTTGGCCCCATTCCCACGTGCCCTTCATTCCAGCTCCATCCCTCCAATTTCAGTTTCCTGATTATATCACAGGCTCACCTCCTTCCAGGCTCATCCACACCACCCCTCATGCCCAAACGACTATTGCCTGCTAATGACCTCCCCTCTACCACTGCTCCAGCATTCACTTATTCATGGAATATTTACTGAGGCTTACCTTGGCCAGGTACTATTTCAAGTGTCCCACAGACAGAACTTCCACCTTGTAGGACTTACCTCGTAGAGGTGTTGACAGTAGTGATGGGAGGGGGCAGACAACTAGCAGCATAGAATAACAAACTAGAAGGGAAGCAGGATGGGGGGCGGTTGGGGAGGGCCTCACTGACAAGGGACATTGGAGCAAAGACGAGGAAGTGAAGGGGCAGGCCGTGTGAGCATTTGGGGGTAAAGCATTCAGGCAACTGAAAAGCAGGGGGGAGGGGGCATGCCTCATATTCGGGAGGAGCTGAAAGAAGGCCAGCGTGGCTGTGGCCGAATAGAGCAGGCAAGGGGGAGAACAGTGGGAGTCAAAGTGGGAGACGGGAGAACTCGTAAGGCATTGCAAAGCTGCAAGGATCATGCTTCCAAGCGTAGAAGCGGTGTGAACCGGGGTGGTGGTCGTGGAGGTGGTGGGACCAGTTGGACTCTGGATGTAGCTTAAAGGCGGGTCTGACTGGATTTTATGGGGAATTGGATGGGGGGTAAGAGAGAAAGAGAGGCGACAAGGATGGTGTCAAGGCTTTTGGTCTGAGCAGCTCTAAGGATGGAACCGCCAGTAACTAAGGAAGGCAGGGGAGACTTGCAGGAGCAGGTTTTAGGGAGAAGGTCAGGAGTTCTGATTTGCACTTGGCAAGTTGGAGGTGCTTGAAAACTCCAGCCTCTTCTGAAAGCCTCCCTGGTCTCTCTCCTCACGCAGAAGACGCACTTGGCTTCTCCTGTAACTCTGGGGAGGTTGTTTCTTTTCTTCTCTTTTTTCTTTTTCTTTTTCTTTTTCTTTTTCTTTTTCTTTTTCTTTTTGTCTTTCTCTTTTTCTTTTTGTCTTTCTCTTTTTCTTTCTTTCTTTCTTTCTTTCTTTCTTTCTTTCTTTCTTTCTTTCTTTCTTTCTTGCTGTCATGCCCCTTGGCACACAAAACAACACTTGGAACACAGATGTTTTAGATTAAGCATGTGTTGACTTGGCCTAGAAAACAAACCAGTAACTTCTGTTTGGGCAGCAAAGGAGTCATTGAAGTAGAACCTGCTCTTCTGGCGCAAAGAACCAGAAGACAGGACCGCATATGTGAAATGACTCTGCTCAGATACTGGGACACTAGGCGACGGGAGCATGTGGTCCCTGAGGCGATGGAAACAAATAAGGCGGACCCTACATCAACCCAGCTTTCTTTCTGGAGGCAATTTTTCCACCCCTGGGCCGGGAATGGGAGCCCAAGCAGAATCTGAGAGACCTTGCTGAATTGAAGAGACAAAGATTGGGGGCTGGGGGTGGCGGTAAGCGATTTGCAGTTTGTGGGGCAGCATATTGAAGAGGATGAAGTTACGTAAAGAAAGTGCTCCGGAGGGGCGCCTGGGGGGCTCAGTCGGTTAAGCATCCGATTTCGGCTCAGGTTGTAATTGCGGGGTTCATGAGTTCGAGCCCCACATTGGGCTCTGTGCTGACAGCTCAGAGCCTGGAGCCTGCTTCAGATTCTGTGTCTCCCTCTCTCTCTGCCCACCCCCGTTCATGATCTGTCTCTCTGTCTCTCTCTCTCAAAAATAAATAAACATCAAAAAATGTTTTAAAAAAAACATGTTTTAAAAAAAGTGCTTCCAAAATAGGGGTTCCCTAGAGACTTTACATGGGTACCAATCTGGGCATGTAAAGGGTGAAACACCCTAGAGCCTGGGAAGAACTGCTGGGAATCTATAGGCTAAAATTTCCCAAAGCTGAGACAGGGGCTAGGAAACCTGAGTTCTTGGCCTGCAGGTTGAAGTCCCTTTTCAACACCCAGGGTACCGAGTAAAAACCCTTGAAGGGTCACTGTCCCAGTAGAAGGGCCGAATTAGCCCTACTGGAAAGGTCTAAAGCAAGCAAAGAAACAAACAAAGATCAACCCCATCTGCAAATAACTGCACGTTATCATATATATATAAAACAGACGTTAATACTCCGTAAAGGGAGCCAATAAGATCCCTTCACCCAATAACATGATACAGTGTCAAGAATTTTAAATTGCACCAAAAGCCATGAACTATTTGGGGATGAATCCAGTATGTGTTGGAGCTGGCTCACAGTCAGTCATCTCTTCTGAACTGTTAACAGATGTCACGTTGATATCTTGAAATTGATCATGGTGTGTATATTTATTTTACGCATGGAAATTGGCGGACGAAACAAATCAGGGTTTTATGATACCCCCCCAAAAAAGATGCTTCACCAGCACACCACTGGATAAATGTAACAAAATATGGAATGACCTCTACAACAACACATTGCTAAGAAAAGCTATAGGAGGCCTAAATAAATGGAGAGCTAGAATTCATTCCTGGTTTGGAAGATTCAGTGATGTTGGGATGTTGGTTCTCCCTAGATGACTCTGGAGATTCAATGGAATCCTAATAAAAGTCCCACCCGACAGGCCGATCCCAAAACCTATGAGGAAATGCAAAGTCCTAGAATCATCGCAAGTTGAAAAAAGAAGAAATAAGTTGAAGGACCCACACAGGGCTTTAATGTTTACTACAAAGCTATACTCATGAAGACAGCACGGTATTCGGTACAGGATAGCATATACAGACCAAGGAAACAGTCTAGAAATTCATCCAGATAGATACAGCCAATTGATTTTCTTGGCACTAGACATTCCATGGCTACTTTGTTGAAACTTCATAATGGTTGTTTGAGGGCATTGGTTAATACTCATGTAAAAAACAATTCTGAGCAAAAGGTATCTTGACTATGTTTCATGGCATAAGGTTTTGGGACTTCAGTCACCCGTTTGTCCTGGGCTGGAATGGACTCAAATCTGTTCTCTAAAGTCGTGTGTGCTCTGCCTACAAACATTCCCTTGGCCCTTCTTTGTGCATTAGATCTTTAGTCAGTCAAGTGGCCTACTTCTAATTAAAGTATCAGGATCTGTTCTTAATCAGCACCATAAAATAATTCTCATTCTTTCAAAATGTATGTATCGAACAATTACTACATGCTAGGCACTTCAGATACTGCTTGGGAATACAACCTCCAAGACTACTTATCAATAGAGTGGTTACAAGAGAGTATTTATGAATGATGGTCTCACATACTTCCCTACTCAATCTACAATTACCTCAAGTAAGCCAAACTCTAAGCTTCATACATGCCTAGACTTCACAGCTTTGCCTTTTCACAGGGACCCACGTGCTAGCCCTGTGCTCTGTGGCCTAAACCACGTCGTGTAATAGAAAAAATTGTGGTTTCGTTAAGCTCATTGGGTTGCGTGGAAATAGAGACCCACTGAAATTTCCTCAAAACTATATTATTGTTTGGTTTTGCTTTTTGGTTTCAAGCTCTTATTTAAATTCCAGTCAGTTAGCCTGGAGTGTAATATTGGTTTCAGGAGTAGAATTCAGTGATTCATCGCTTACATATAACACCCAGGGCTCATCAAAACGATGCCCTCCTTAATACCCATCACCCGTCCAGTCCATCTGCCACACACCTCCCTCTATCAGCCTTCAGTTTGTTCTTTATAGTTAAGAGTCTGTTTTATGAATTGCCTCTCTCCCCCTTCCCCCGCCCCAATGTTTATCTGTTTTGTTACTTAAATTCCACATGAGTGAAATCATATGGTATTTGCCTTTCTCTGACTAACTTATTTTGCTTAGCATAATACACTCTGGCTCCATCCATGTCATTACAAATGGCAAGATTTCATTCTTTTTGATGGCTGAATGATATTCCATGGTATATATACACCACATCTTCTTTATCCATTCATTGGTCTATGGACATTTGGGCCCTTTCCATAATTTGGCTATTGTTGATAATCCTGCTATAAACATTGGGGTGCATGTGTCCCTTCGAATCAGTATTTTTATATCCTTTAAGTAAACACCTGGTAGTGCAATTAATGAATCATAGGGTAGTTCTATTTTTGACTTTTTGAGGAACCTCCATACTGTTTTCCAGAGCGGCTGCACCAGTTTGCATTCCCACCAACAGTACAAGAAGGTTCCCCTTTCTCCACATCCTCGCCAACACCTGTGTTTTCCTTGTCACTTTCCCATGCTGTTAATTTTAGCCATTCTGAGAGGTGTGAGGTGATATCTCATGGTAGTTTTGATTTGTATTTCCCTGATGATGAGTGATGTTGAGCATGTTTTCATGTGTCTGTTAACCACCTGTATGTTTTCTTTGGGAAAATGTTCTGCCCATTTTTTAACTGGATTGTTTGTTTTTTGGGTGTTGAGTTTGATAAGTTCTTTATAGATTTTGGATACTAACCCTTTATCAGATATATTATTTGCAAATATCTTCTCCCAGTCCATAGGATGCTTTTTAGTTTTATTGCTTGTTCCCTTTGCTGTGCAGAAGCTTTTTGTCTTGATGAGGTCCCAAGAGTTCATTTTTGGTTTTGTTTCCCTTGCCTCCAGGAACATGTCTAGTAAGAAGTTGCTCAGGCCGAGGTCAGAGAGGTTGTTGCTTCTGTTCTCCTGCAGGATTTTGATGGTTTCCGGTCTTACATTTAGGTCTTTAATCCATTATGAATTTATTTTTGTGTATGGTATAAGAAAATGGTCCAGTTTCATTCTTCTTCATGCTGCTGTCCAGTTCTCCCAACACTATTTGCTGAAGAGGCCTTTTTCCACTGGATATTCTTTTCTGCTCTGTCAAAGATTAGTTGACTATATAGTTGTGCGTCCATTTCTGGGCTTTCTTTTCTGTTCCATTGATCTGTGTGTCTATTTTTGTGCTAGTACCGCACTGTCTTGATGACTACAGCGTTTTAAAACAGCTTGAAGTCCAGAATTGTGATGCCTCCAGCGTTTCTTTTCTTTTTTTATGATTTCTTTGGGTATTTAGGGTCATCTGTGGTTACATAGAAATTTTCAGACTGCTTGTTCTAGGTCTGTGAAAAATGCTGGGGGTATTTTGATGAGGATTGCATTAAATGTGTAGCATGTGGTATAGCCATTTTTAACAATGCTTGTTCTTCCAATCCATGAGCATGGAATGTTTTTTCATTTATTGATGCCTTCTTCAATTTCTTTCCTAAGTTTCCTATAGTTTTCAGTGTATAGATCTTTTACTACTTTGATTAGGTTTGCTCTTATCTTACGGTTTTTGGTGCAATTGTAAATAGGTCAATTCCTCTTTCTGATGCTTAATTATTGGTGTATAGAAATGCAACTAATTTCTGTATGTTGATTTTATATCCTGCTATTTTGCTGAATTTGTGTATCAGTTCTAGCAGTTTTTTGTGGAGTCTTTTGAGTTTTTCACATAGAGTATCATGTCATCATTAAGAGTGAAAGTGTGACTTCTTCCTAGCCAATTTGTATGCCCTTTATTTCTTTTTGTTGTCTGATTGCTGAGGCTAGAACTTTCAGTACTATGTTAAACAGCAGTGGTGAGAGGGGACATCCCTGCCGTTTCCAGACTTAGGGGGAAAGCTCTTGGTTTTTCCAATCGAGACTGATATTAGCTGTGGGTCTTTCGTATATGGCCTTCATGATATTGAGGTATGTTCCTTCTATTCCTACGTTCTTGAGGAGTTTTGTCAAGAAAGGATGCTATATTTTCTCCAGTGCTTTTTCTGCATCTATTGAGAGGATCATGTGGTTCGTGTGCTTTCTTTTATTAATGTAGTAAATCACACCGATTGGTTTGTGGATATTGAACCACCCCTGCGTCCCAGGAAAAAATCCCACTTAATTGTGGTAAATAATTCTGTTAATGTATTGTTGGTTTCAATTTGCTAGTATCTTGTTGAGAGTTTTTGCATCGATGGTCATCAGGGGAAATATGTCTGTAATTCTTTTGAGTGGGGTCTTTGGTTTTGGAATCAAGGTAATGCCGGCCTCAGAGAAGGAGTTTGGAAGTTTTCCTACCATTTCTATTTTTTGGAAGAGCTTCAAAAAAAAAAGGTATTAACTCTTTTTTTAAATGTTTGGTAGAATTCGCTTGGAAAGCCATCTGGCCCTGGACTCTTGTTTGTTGGGAGATTTTTGACTACTGATTCAATTTCTTTACTGGTTATGAGTCTGTTCAAATTTTCTATTTCTCCGTTTCAGTTTTGGTAGGATAAATTCTAGGAATTTATCCATTTCTTCCAGGTTGTCCAGTTTGTTGGCATATAATTGCTCATAATATTCTCTCAGAAATTTTTTGTGTTTATTTATTTTTGAGAGAGATAGAGTGCAAGCGGGAGAGGGGCAGAGAAAGGGAGACACAGAATCAGAAGCAGGCTCCAAGCTCTGAGCTGTTGTAGAGACCGCAACATAGGGCTCGAACTCACAAACTGCAAGATCATGACCTGAGCCGAAGTCAGACGCTTACCCAACTAAGCCACCAGGCGCCTCGCTCATAAGATTCTATTATTGTTTGTATCTCTGCTGTGTTGGTTATGGTCTCTCCTCTTTCATTTGTGATTTTATTTATTTGGGTCATTTCCTTTTTATTTTTGATAAATCTGGCTGGGGATTTATCAATTTTGTTAATTCTTTCAAAGAACCAGCTCCTAGTTTCTATGATCTGTTCGACGTTTGTGTGTGTTTTTTTTAATTTCAATATCATTGATTTCTGTTCTAAACTTTATTATTGCCCTTCTGCTCGTTTTGGGCTTTACTTGCTGTCCTTTTTCCAGTTTCTTTAGGCGTAAGTTTAGGTTGTGTGTTTGAGAACTTTCTTCCTTCTTTAGGAAGGATTGCTATTTACTTCCATCTTAAGGCTGCCTTTACTGCATCCCAGTGGTTTTGGACTGTGGTGTTTTCATTTCATTGGCTTCCATGTACTTTTTAATTTCCTTTTTAATTTCTTCATTAACCCTTTCATTCTTTGGTAGGATGTTCTTTAACCCCCAGTAATTGTGATCTTTCCAAATTTTTTCTTGTGGTTGATTTTAAGTTTCATAGTGTTGTGGTCTGAAAATATGTATGGTATGATCTTTATCTTTTTATACTTGTTGAGGGCTAATTTGTGACCTGGTATGTGATTTATTTTGGAAAATGTTCCATGTGCACTTGAGAAAAATATGTATTCTGCTGATTTATTTCTTTTTTTTTAATGTTTATTTTTCAGAGAGAGAGAGAGAGAGAGAGAGAGAGAGAGAGGAGAGCACACGTGGGGAGAGGCAGAGGGAGAGGGAGAAAGAGGATCTAAACTGGGCTCTGTGCTTATAGCAGAGAGCCCAATGCAGGGTTTGAACTCATGAACTGTGAGACCAAGGCCTGGGGGGGATGTCAGATGCTTAATCATCTGAGCCACCCAGGAGCCACTCTGCTGCCTTAGGATGAAATGATCTGGTAAGTCCATCTGGTCCAGTGTGTTACTCAAAGCCATTGTTTCCTCATTGATTTTCTGTTTAGATGATCTGTCCATTGCTGTAAGTGGGGTGTTAAAAGTCCCTTACTATTATTGTATTATTATCAATGAGTTTCTTTGTGATTAATTGATTCATGTATTAGGGTGCTTACAAGTTGGGAGCATCAGTATCTACAGTTGTTAGATCTTGGTGGATAGACCCCTTAATTATGATATGATGCCCTTCTTCTTCTCTTGTTGTAGTCTTTGTTTTAAAATCTACTTCATCTGATATAAGTATGGCTACTCTGGCTTTCTTTTGCTGTCCAGTAGCATGATAAATTGTTCTCCATCCCCTCACTTTCAATCTGCAGGTGTCTTTAGCTCTAAAATGAGTCTCCTGTAGGCAGCATTTAGATGCGTCTCATTTTTAAAAAATCCATTCTGACACTGTATGTCTTGTGATTGGAACATTTAGTCCTTTTACATTCAGATTAATTTTTGATAAACATGAATTCAGTGCCATTGTATTACTTTTTTTTTTTTTTTTTTTGCCATTATTGCTGAAGATTTCTCTGTTCCCTTCTGGTCTTTGTCACTTTTGGTCTTTTTTTCTTACTCAAGAGTCCCCTTTAATATTTCTTGTAGGGCTAGTTTTTTGGTCACAGATTCCTTTAGTTTTTGTTTGTCTGGGAAATTCTTTTTCCCTCCTTCTATTCTGAGTGACAGCCTTGCTGGATAGAGTATTCTTGGCTGCATATTTTTTCCATTCAGCATTTTGAATATATTATGCCACTTCCTTCTGGTCTGCCAAGTTTCTGTGGAGAAATCTGCTGCTAACCTTATTTGTTTTCCCTTATAAGTTAGAAACTTCTTTTCTCTTGCTGCTTTTAGGACTTTTTCTTTATCTATGTTTTGCAAATTGTACTGTAATATGCCTTGGTGTTGGCCCACTTTTGTTGATTATGATTGGAATTCTGTATGCCTCCTGGATTTGGATGTCTCTTTCCTTCCACAGATTAGGTAAGTTTTTGGCTATAATTTCCTCAAATAAACCTCCCTCTGCTTTTCCCTCTCTTCTTCCGAGACTCCTATGATATGAATGTTATGCTTTATGGAGTCATTGAGTTACTTAAATCTATATTCATGATCCAATATTTTTCTTTACCTCTTCTTTTCAGCTTCGTTATTTCCATAATTTTATCTTCTAAAATTTTATCACTGATTCATTCCTCTGCTTCTTCCACCCTTGCGGTCATTACATCCAGTTGGTTTCACAATTCAATTATAGCATTTTTTATTTTGGCCTGACTAGTTTTTAGGCCTTTTATCTCTGGGATAAAGGACTCCCTGGTGTCTCCTATGCTTTTCTCAAGCCTGGCTAGTATCCTTGTGATTGTTGTTTTAAATTCTGGATCGGGCATATTACTTATATCCATTTCAATCAGATCCCTGCCATGATCTTTTCTTGTTCTTTCTTTTGGGATGAATTCCTCCATCCTGGCATTTTGTCTTAGGTCTCTGTCTTCTTCTCTGTATTAGGAAAGCCTGTTATGTTTCCTGCTCCTGAGAGTAACGGCTATCTTAAAAAGAGGTCATATACTGTCAAAGGCCTGGCGCTTCAGGAAGTGTCTCTGGTGTATGCTGTGTACACTCCGCTGCTGTGTTTTGGCTGCTGTTTCCCTCAAATCAGTCCTCTGCAGAATTTCTCCTTGCCTGTAGCAGGAAGTGTTTGGATCTTGGCCAGAGTGTGGCGAGTTTTAAGCAGGGTGCACTCTGGTCTGCTTGTGAAAAGAGATCTGATGCTGTTTCCGCTAGAGCTGAAGTTTTGCAGCACTCTGGTCAGTAGATGTGGTGCATATGGGGGGCAGGGTGGTCGTGCACTGCGTTGGCTCTCAGGCACACTTGCCTGAGAAAAGCATCACTTGCAGAGCACAGGAGGCTGGGGCTTGGTGGAAGTAGTTTAGACCGCCATTGTTGGCACTGTGCTGCTTATTGAAGTTAGTTTATGCTGAGGCATGTGGGAGGAAAATGGCGCCAACTGTCTCCCTTTTCCTGGGAGAACAGAGCTCATGCCAACCACTGTTCAGGAAGCCCTCACAGAAGAAGAAACATTCTCCTCTTGTGTGTCCCTGGTGTCCCTCAGATCCCTACCTTCACCTTGTCTGTGTCTGGGCTGTCTGCCTCACTGGCAGCGCAGTGCACCTGTGTTTTATCCCAGGCAGGCCTGCTGAGTTTCAAAACTCCAAACTTTAGGGATGTGTTAGGGCCAAACCGGGGTCCTCTGGGGGAGGTCTCACCACTCTGGGACTGGTGCAGGTTTGTCCCAGAAGGACAATTGCACACGGAATGTGGGGTTTCGATAAAGCATAGCAAAAGGCCAGTGTCTAGGTTAGCCACCCTCAACAGGTGTCTCTGCACTGATGCTAAGGGCCAGGGCAGCACAAGGGCACCCACTGGTTCTTTTGTCCCCTGAGAAGCAATGCCATCTCTCCAGTGCACTCCAAGAAGGGGGAATCATCTCTCACCATGCTTCTCAGGAGATCTTCAGATCCCATCATCTGCCCCTGGGCCTCCGTCCTCCTTCTCCACAGGAGCACTGCAGCGCCTGCTAGGTTCCACACCAACTGCACCATAGACCTCTAAAACTCCAGTCCTTAAGGGGTGCCTGGGTGGCTCAGTCAGTTGAGCATCTGACTTCTGCTCAGGTCATGATCTCATGGTTCATGTTTTGAGTCCCATGTTGGACTCTGTGCTGACAGCTCAGAGACTGGAGCTTGCTTCAGATCCTATGTCTTCCTCTCTCTGCCCCTCCCCTGCTCGTGCTCTCCTTCTCTCTCAAAAATAAATAAATATTTATAACCAAACAAACAAACATAAATAAATAGAATCCCAGTCTTGGAGCCCTGCTGGTTGTAAGAAGTCACGATAATCAGCCCCTCTTGTTTTCCACTTGATGGTTTGGGGAAGTGTTTTCTTTGTGTATATCCCTGTGCACTTTCCTCTCTCGATGACTAGGGCTTCCTCCCTTCCACAGCACCCACAACCTATTTCTCCCCCCAGTCACATCTCTGCACCTCCTACCTTCCACAACGTGGCCTCTTCTCTACCGCTAGTTTTGTAGTTTGTTCTTCCAGTCTTTGGATCAGTTTCCTGTGTGTTCAGAATGACTTGATATTTATCTAGCTGTATTCGAGGGGCGAAGCAAGCCTAGGGTTCTTCTACTACTTTCCCATCTTAGTGCCTCCTAACCTCCTCAAAACTATATTAAAATAATTTGGCTCCTTGCATGTCCCTGGGTTACCACAAGGTCAGCTATGGGCTAAAGTCCTCACCTTTATTTTCATGGGTATGATGACAATAAACCCTGATTATCTGAGTTAATCTGAGTGAACATCTGTTACCTGCAATTCAAAGAGCCTATATAACACACGATGTCTTATAATAAAAATATTCCAGAAAGCAAGCATAGGGGCTTCCCCCAGTGTCTGTTCTGCCTGGATCAGACACTGTCACCAGCTCTGGGTCCCAGGACCTCTTCTGCCCAGTCATGTCACCCACGCTAGCATCCAGCCATTTCTCCTAAGCTCCCAAATCTAACTCATATCAAACTACCTGCTCGGTCCCTCCATGTGCTTGTCTAATGGGCATATTAAAATGTGATGTAATCCAGGACACCTGGGTGGCTCAGTTGGTTAAGCTTCCGACTTTGGCTCAGGTCATGATCTCACAGTCCATGAGTTCAAGCCCCACATCGGGCTCTGTGCTGACAGCTCAGAGTCTGGAGCCTCCTTCAGATTCTGTGTGTCCCTCTCTCTCTGCCCCTCCCCTGTTCATGTTCGGTCTCTCTCAAAAAAAAAAAAAAAATTAAAATGTGATGTAATCCAAAATGGAACGCTTGACCTCCCTGTCTTCATCCACTTCTCCAAGCCTTCTGAGATGTGGGCCTCAGGTCAGGTATAACTCAGGTAAAGATGGTACTTCCGGTAAGGTCTAATCAGGTCAAGATGGAGTCTCAGGTAAGGTCTAACTCAGATGAAGAATGTGATCTTAGGTAAAGTATAATGCAGATGGAGATAGGATCTCAGGTAGAGTCTAACTCAGGTGATGAATGCAATCATACGTAAAGTCTAAGTGAGGTTATGGGGTGGTCTCAGGTAAGGTCTGACTCAGGTGAAGATGAGATTTCAGGTAAGGTCTAACTGAGGTGAAGAATGTGATCTTAGGTAAAGTCTAAGTCACGTGAAGAGTGTGACCTTGGGTAAAGTCTGACTCAGGTGAAGAGTGTGTTCTCAGGTAAGGTCTAACTCAGGTATAGTTAAGGTCTCAGGGAAGGTCAAACTCAGTTAAAGTTGGAGTCTCAGGCAAGGTCTAACTCAGGTGAAGATGGAATCTCAGGTAAGGTCTGTATCAGGTGAAGTTGGGACCTAAGGTCTAATTCAGCTGAAGAATGTAGTTTCAAGTAAAGTCTAATTCAGGTGAAATAGGGTCTCAGGTATGGTTTAACTTAGGTGAAGAGTGGGGTCTCAGGTAAGCTCTAACTCAAGTGAAGGGTGTGGTCTCAAGTAACGTCTAACTCAGGTGATGGGAGGGTCCCAGCTAAGGTCTAACTCCGGTGCAATTGGGAACTCAGGCAAGGTGTAACTCAGGTGAAGATGGGGTCTCAGGTAATGTCTAACTTTGGTACAGATAGGACGTCAGCTATGTCTAACCGAGGTGAAGAATGTGATCTTAGGTAAAGTCTAAGGCGGGTGGGAAATGTAATCTCAGGTAATGTCTAACTTAGGTGAAGATTGTATCTCAGTAAAGTCTAACTCAGGTAAAGAATGCTGTCTGAGGCAAAGTCTAAGTCAGGTGAAGGATGTGGTCTTAGGTAAGGTCTAACTGAGGTGAAGTGTGTGATTTCAGGTAAGGACTAACTTAAGTGAAGGTAGGGTCTCAGATAAGGTCCAACGCAGGTGACGTTGGGGGTTTCGGGGAAGGTCTAACTCAGGTGAACGGTGTGATCTCAGTTAAGGTGACTAAGGTGAAGGTAGGGTCTCAGGTGAGGTCTAAGTCAGGTGAAGATGGGATCTCAGGTACAGTCTAAGTCAGGCAAAGTGCGTGGTCTCAGGCAATGTCTACCTCAGCTGAAGGGTGTGGTCTCAGGTAAATTCCAACTCAGGTGAAGGCAGGTCTCAGGTAAGGTCTAATTCAGGTGAAGTTAGTGTCTCAGGTGAGGTCCAACCAAGATGAAGATATGGGTCTCGGTTAAGTCTAACTTGGTGGAAGGTAGGGCCTTTTAAAACATTTATTTATTATTGAGAAACAGAGAGAGACTGAGCATGAATGGGGGAGGGGCAGAGAGCGAGGGAGACACAGAACCAGAACCAGGCTCCAGGCTCCGAGCTGTCAGCACAGAGCCCGACACGAGGTTCAAACCCAACAAACTGCTAGATCACGACCTGAGCTGAAGTCGGGCGTTTAACCGACTGAGCCCCCCAGGCGCCCCAGGTAAGGTTTAAGTCAGGTGAAGACAAGGTCTCAGGGAAGGTCTAACTCAGGGGAAGGTGTGGTCCCAGATAAAGGCTAACGGAGGAGGGCTCTGGGACATAATGTGTCTCGAGGTCAGGGCCCACTTTCGGACCCCCGTCCCCATCATCAGTGGCCCCTTCCTCCTGGGAGAAGAGGGTTCATAACTTTCTGCCAGGCAGAGGCGCTCCCCACGCCAGGGGAGGCCACAGAGCAGCCGTGGGCCGTTAGCCACGGGCACTCGGCAGCTGCGAGGTGGGTCTGGGCAGGCGCCACCACCTCCAGAACAGAGGGCGGTCCAGATTTCTTCTTTTAAACGTGTGTACGAGGGAATTCCAGTGGTTAATGAAAAGTTGAAGAATGCGATAGAATGGAGGTCGAAGGGGGTTATCCCGAACATCTGGTTTCCTCTTCCAGCCCCAGCCAACCTGCAGCACATCCTAGAGCCGGGATTTGGAGTTTGTGAAACAACGAAGCCACCCCCCAGCTCCGGCGTCACCGAGTTGGCCATGGTGTCCAGCGTGTCGCACGGGCAGCACAATCACCTGAGTGCACTTGTTTCCCACCTCGATCTGCTACAACCACTAAGATCCCTGAGGCGCGCACCTTCTCAGGGCCCTGCTGCACCAGCCCCAGCTCCCCGGCCTTGGCCCACTGCAGAGGACAGGATGGGCCTGCTTCCGGACCCTAGTCCCCAGGCCCGAGGGCTGGTGGGAGGAAAGGGAAGGGTAGGGTCCTGCGTTTATGGACCCAGGACATTCTGAAGCCAGCTTTGTTTGGACAGAGCAGGCTTCCAGAAGACCCAGGCTGGAGACGGATACAGCCAATTCCCCCGGGGAGGGCGTGTGACTTCCCCGTCCATCTCTCACGGAGGAGCACGTCAAGAACTTAGCGCTGTCACCCACCACCCCCGTTCCCTGTAAAGGGAGAGCCATTTCTTCGAGGGCTCCTACTTTTTGTCTACTTCGACTCCTGTCCCCAGCACTGCCAAGTACCCACCACCTCCTCTGCCGTCCCGGCTTATCTTGACCCGGGCTGGCTTCACGCTGTCGAGAATGAATGATTTCTCCCGCAGAGGAGGGGGCAGAGTCCCGTCATCTTCACCTTTCCTGGCTCATTCCCACTGGGAAGAGGTATCTTCAGCAAGAGGGTGCCGCTTACTGTCCCACCATCCCATCCAGCCTTACTGACTAGCGCCAAGCTGTTTAGCCCCCAAGCACTGTGATGGACTGTACTTCAGGAGCTCCCAGCCACCCCCTCCTCGGGCTGCCACTCCACGCCTTGTGCTAGACGGCCCACCATCTGTAGTCGGCCAAACAGAAGTTAGGAACGAGATGATGATGTGTCATGGTCCCTTGGCACTGGAGAGCCAGTCTTGCAATGGGATAGGAGCCAATGGCAGCTGGTCAACTGTTCCGTTCGAGAGTTACCGGGGAGATGGGTGTGCTCCCAGTGTGATCTCTGAGAATGCATCGCTCGGTCCAAGAGTCAGTGGCAGGAGAGTCTGAGTGGCCCTGCCTGGCTCATGGGCCCGCCTCTTGGCTGCGTGGAAAAGTCCTTTGATTTGCTGTCCCACCCGGAGCACACACAGGGCGAGAAGCTCAACTCCGCAAACAAAAGCTGGGGTGCCGGGGCGCCTGGGGGGCTCAGTGGGTTGAGGGTCCCACTCTTGATTTCGGCTCAGGTCATGATCTCCCGGATTTGTGGGTTCGAGCCCTGCGTCTGGCTCTGTGCCAGCAGCACGGAGCCTGCTTGGGACTCTCTCCCTCTCCCTCTGCCCCTCCCCTGCTCACACTTTCTGTCTCTCTCAAAATAAATAAATAAACAAACAAACAAACAAAAAGCTGGGGTGCTACCTCCAGCAAAGGGGAAACAGATGCTGGGCAATTAGACAAATGGCCCCCACAAGGACCTGTGTCGCTGTATGTTTCACCAACCATGCGGCCAGTGGGCCCCACCTCACTACTGCAGAAACCACACACGGGAAACTCTCCCACCCTCCCCCACCCCGCCGGCTTCATAATCACATCCCGATCCACTGACCCTGGAAGCTGATCAGCACCTGAGCGCAGGGCAAGCCGCCCAGAAGCGCCTCCAGGGTGCCCTCTGGAGGCCACGGGTGGGTATAACCTCCTGGACACAGGAATCCAGTAAAGGCTGCAGAATGGAGACCCCGAGAGAGTTCCGTGTGCGCTTCACACACTTTAGGGGTCATCAGTCCAGAGGCCTTCTGACTTTAATGGTCTCTCTCTCCACTACCTTTCCCTACTGTCACCCCCCTGGGTCTCACCCTCCCTCCACCGGTCACCCACCCCGGGGACTATCCATTCAGGATGGAACAATGTTGAGTCTTACAGGAAGCCGCGGAGGGAGATGCCACTGTGGTTAAACCATCTCACCAAGTGCAGGGGAAAACCTGGCCCTGTGCTGCTCCTGCCATCTGGGATTTGCCTCTGGGCTCACGGGGTTTAGCCAAATGGCTCCCTCCTTCCACGTAACAAGTCCACAGGCCCAGTCAAATGCCTTCCATAAATATTTATCCAGCATTTACGAACTGGCAGGTACCATGGGAGGCCCTGGTGATACCATGTTGTGCTTGCAGGCTTGAGGGGAGGACACATGGGGCCAGTCGATGCACACGTATGTAATGAAACCTTGACATTTGCCCAGAGGGAAATGTACATTCTGGAGCAGACAGCAGGAAGCCACGTTACCTGCAGGTCGGGGCTGGTTTCTCTAAAAAGGTAATGTTTGAGTGAACAGACTTCAGTAGGCAGACGGGGGAAGTCACCTGTCTGTCATCGGAGGCCACAGCACTGTGCTGGGCCTGCGTTGTGGGAGGGAGCTTGGTCTCGATCCTCAGAGCGATCGTAAAATACTAGGGGATTTTAAGTAGGCTGCTGTGGATGATTGAGGGAAGTGCATTGAGGGAAAGAAAGTGAATATTTAGGGGCATCTGGGCGGCTCAGTTGGTTAAGCGTCTGACTTAGTCTCAGGTCATGATCTCACCGTTCATTAACTTGAGCCCCGAGACTGGCTCTGTGCTGACAGCTCAGAGCCTGGAGCCTCCTTCAGATTCTGTGTCTCTGGCTTCCTCTGCCCCTGCCCCGCTCTCTCTCTCTCTCTCTCTCTCTCTGTCTCTCTCTCTCTCAAAAATAAATAAAATTAAAAAAGAAAAAGAAAGCGAATATTTAGGCAGGAGGCCAGGCCAAAGGGAGATTTGGACGAGGAAGTGGGGAGAAGTAGAGGGATCTAGGGAGTATTTCGACTTGGACTTGGAGGACTTGATAACGGGGTGCAGGTGAAGAGCGCCCCCGGGATTCTGGCGGGCGCGCGTCCCTCTGTCGCTGCACCTACAACAAACCACCTGTCACTGTCCCTCCCACCCCGAACTGCGAGCTCATCCAGCCGGGGGGCCTTGTCTGTGCCCGCATCCGGGTATGCGAGACAAACCTGGCGCGTCTCCACTCCAGGCCGGGTGGCTCTGCAGTCCTGAAATCCTCCAGTAGGTGGCAGCACACGAAAACCGAGCCGTCACTTTTTCCGGGACGGGCCGCGAACTTTGTTTCCCCCTCAGCCTTTTGATTCCCCGTGGTCGGTTTCCCCCGCGGTCCCGATTCCCAGAAAAGACCTTCGTTTCCCAGCCTTTCTGAGCTGCCTCCGTGCAGGGTGTGACTTCCCCCAGGAACCTTTCATGTGGGGCCAAGGCCTAGAGCCGTGGCTTTACCCAGGCGTGGTTGTCCCCCTTCCCGGCCTTTCACAGAGCGCTCTTCTCTCGTACGGTGCGCAGCCTGGGCACCCGGACCGCGTCCCTGCGAGCCTTCCCGGTCAGGTCAGGCAAAGCCCAGGCGGGGAGTGTGCCTCACCTGAGTCAGAAGGTGGGTTTGGGTCTAGGAAAGGGGGTTCGGGTGAGCCTGGTTCTGGAAGGCTCAGAGTCTCCCCTGGAAAAGGTGAACGACAGGACTGCCCCCTCCTCCCTGGGCAAGGAAAGAGCGGACTTGGTGGGAGGGGGCAGGGGGTTGAGGCGGGTGAAAAAGTTCAAAGAACAATGACCTAGTGAGGGACGCAGGAAGGTGAAGGTCCATTTGGGGGACCCAGTGCCAGGAGGGAAAGGATTTTAACTACCTCCGTTTTGACCTCAGTCTGTACGGATTGCGTTCGTCTTTCCAGCTTCTCTCTTAACTCAGGCAAACACCCCACAAAGCACCCACCCCCCGCCCGTGGGAACCGGAAGTACCCCTCATGCACTGGGGACTGCCCTGAGCCGGCAGGAGCCCGCGTGCCTGACCCCAAGGCAACGATCCACCTGCCCTTCACTGCCCACCCACACGGGCCCACCGACCTTCGTCCCACACCTGCCGTGTATGACCCTGGACGTTATTTTCAGCACTTTGGAGACGCTAGTCCCTTGTCTTCCTGGTGGTGGCGTCATGGAAGTAAATTGCTTTCCTGTCTCCCCACCATCGTCTCTCTGCCTTTGACTTTGTGAGCGGCCTGTGGCCAAACCTGGTCTGTCCCGGCGCCCGAGCTAGGGGCTCTTGGCCCCTGCGCCCCAGGGACAGGAGGAACACAGGCCAGATTCCAGAACCATCTTACCCAATGCTGGGGATTAGTTTCAACAGACTGGTGTAGGGGTCTGCGGCCATATGTGACATCAGGACTCCGTCCCCCATTCAGAGCCTTTGTCACTGAACGGACGCTGTGGGAAGGGCTTCGCCTTGGAGGAGAAACAGCCAGAGCCCCCATCCCCGCTGGTGTTCTCTGCCAGACGCTCACTGCTCACCGTGTGACCCCCCCCTTTTTTTTTTATTTTTAGCGTATATTTATTTTTGAGAGACAGAGAGAGAGACAGAGCACGAGCAGGGCAGGGGCAGAGAGAGAGAGGGAGACACAGAATCCAAAGCAGGCTCCAGGCTCTGAGCTGTCAGCACAGAGCCTGACATGGGGCTTGAACCCACGGACTGCGAGATCATGACCTGAGCCGAAGTCAGATGCTTAACCGACTGAGCCACCCAGGCGCCCCGTGTGACCCCTTTTAACCTCTCCTCTCCTGTCCCCACCCCTCCTGCTTCTATTCCTTGCCTCTTCTGAGCTCGATCCTCAGAGAGTGGTTCCCAATTTCAGGACCCTCATTATCCCCAGACCACACACAGACCTCCCTCAGCCGATTTCCCGAAGCGCCACAGTCTCATTGCATAACTTTATTAATATTATCTTACTGCAGTTAAGTGTGTATTAGATCTTTTATTAGTAGTATCGATCTATTTTTTTCTATGTTAATGCTTGTGGTCAGTTCAGTTCAACAAGTGCACGATGAAGATCCACTTGGGTGACGGCCGATCCACCCCGCATCCCGAGTGTGCGTACTCTGGGAGGGGAATGCGTTCATCTGTTATCCGTCATTTGCTCCTTAGGTTGGAATGCTGGTGCTCCTGGGTCACCCCTACCTGGTCTTATGTAATAGTCCCGGCCGGGACGGCCTGATGGTGTTTCTGCCATGAGTCCGTGGGCAAACGTGCCCGGCCCAGTCTCTGCCACACACAGGCCAGCTTCCCGCACGACCTGCGTTTCTCAGGGGCATCAGTCTGTGCCACACGCCTGCATCTTTTCTGCTTGTTGCCTCTACTGCCTGAGACACCCCTTGGCCTGTTGTCATCTGGCCACTTCCTAGCCATTTATCAGGACTCGTGATCATTGTCATCTCTTCCAGGAAGCTGCTTTGGTTGCCCAGATTGTGCCCGGCACGTGCTGAGCTCTGTGCTAGACACGGGGGCTCCTGAGTTAAGGAAATCATAGTCCAGAACCACAACGTGCCCTCCAGCTCGAGGACAGGGCAGTGTGGGAAGCTGTGATAGAGGAGTCAGGGGCCCAGAGGGTGACACAGAGGAAGTGGGAGAGGGGAGCATGTCCCAGATAAGGATTCTTGGTGAGAGGAATTGCCACTGTAGCACATTTGAGCCATGGCTGGTCACTCAAAGGACAAAGCCAGGAAGCAATAAGAGATAACGTTTGACCAGATCAGAAAGGGCCAGGCTGTGGATTTGTGGATTTGGTCATTCTAACAACTTCGGGCTTTATCCTGAAGACACTGGGCAGCCCCTCTCCCCTGGGAAGGATTTTAAACAGGGGAGGATGGGATCACACCAGCATTTTAAAGACTTAGCTCTGGGGGCACCTGGGTGGCTCAGTTGGGTAAGCGTCCGACTCTTGATCTCAGCTCAGGTCTTGATTTCAGGGTCGTGTGAGTTCAAGCCCCGCGTTGGGCTCCCCGCTGGCCGTGCGGCCTAAAAAATGAGAGTTAACTCTGGCTGGAGTGGGAAGAATAAGTCAGAGGGAATGGGGCAGGAGACAGAGAGGTAGCCCTGGCCTGAACTCAGATGACAGTGTCAGGGCCGAGGGGGAGAACAGGGAAGGGTCAGGACATACCAAGGAGCTAGGGTTGCTAGAGCTGCCAAGAGCACCGTCCAGCCTCTGGCCCTGTGACCTGGATGGACGGTGGTGGTTTGCTAACACAGGGGACTCCAGCAGGTATCAGTTTTGGTGGTTTGGACCAGTTGAGTTCAAGGGTCCTTGGCATCTTCAGACAGAAATGTGCAGTGGGCAGCCGGCCATGCAACTCTAGAATGCATACAAGTGATTGGAATCCCGCACCCTCGAGGATGGCTAATATTAAAAACCCCGAAAGCGGCAAGTGTTGGCAAGGATTGGGGAGGCTGCAGCTTTTGCATGCTATTGGGGGAGATGCAAAATGGTGGAAAATGGTGTGGTGGGTTCTCAAAAAATTAAAAATGGGAATTACCATACGGGGGCACCTGGGTGGCTCAGTCAGTTAAGCATCTGACTCTTGGTTTCGGCTCAGATCATGATCTCACGATTTGAGGGACCAAGCCCCGAGTTGAGCTCTGCACTGACAGCGCGGAGCCTGCTTGGTATTCTCTCTCTCCCTCTTGCTCTGCCCCTCCCCTGCTTGTGCACTTTCTCTCAAAACTAAATAAACATTAAAAAAAAAAACACAGAATTATCATACGATACAGCAGTTCCACTGCTGGGTATTTATCCCAAGGAAGCAAAAAAAGGGTCTTGGAAAGATACTTGTATCCTCACCTTCATAGCGGTACTGTTCAAATAGCCAAGAAATGGGAGCAACACAAGTATCCACGGATGGATGAGCGGATCAACAAAATGCAGCATGTCTGTTTGTATACGTACACAATTCTGCCTGGAAAGGGAAGGAAGTTCTGCCACCTGCTACAACATAGAGGAACATGGGGGACTTTACACTGAGTGAAATAAACACGTCACGAAAGGACCAACACTGTGTGATTCCCCTTATATGAGGTGTCAAACTCACAGACACAGACATTAGAACAGTAGTTGCCAGCATCTGGGGGAAGAAAGACCGGGGGGTTATTGTTCAAGGGATACAGAGCTCCAATTTTGCAAGATGAAAGCATTCTGGACACAGATGGCGGTGATGTTTGCCCAACAGTGCGAATGTGCTTCGTGCCGCTGAAATGTACACTTAAAAAAAACCCTAAAACGGTTCTGATGGTAAATTAATGTTACATGAATTTTAGCACATTGGGGGGAAAAAGGCATTTGAGCCATAGATAGGGATTTGGGAGTTTTTCAACCATGTAAATGGCGACTGAATTTGTGATCTCGGCTGGATGGAGAACAGAGAGGGAAGCAATCGGCTGCAGGATGGGCAGAGAAAATGATGGAAAGGGTCTGGCCAGTAGCAGCCAGATTCATAGGAGGGAAACCAGGAAGGAGTGGCATGTGGATGTGGGGGCAGGAGAGCAGGTCTCAGGCCAGCGACGAGGGCGACTTGTGGCCTCCATGAAGGCAGGTGCTGGGGTAGAGTCCAGATTGGGATGGGGGTCCGGGCCACAGGGCCTGAGGGAGCAGAGGAAAGTGCAGCTCCTGGAAACTTGGCTCTCCAGGGAGGGGACAGAGGCGGTGGCCTGGCAGATACCGCAGCTGTCCTAAGTTGATGACAAGATAACTGGCTTTGCAACTTGCTCCAATTTCACGCTCACTCAGCATCCTTCTGCGTTTCTCCAGATTCCAAAGCCCACGTGGACACATGGCCCGCCAGACAGGGCCACTCTGGCTTAAGAAGCTGGCATTCGAGTTGCAACACCACCGTCTCGAGGACGGGGTAGGCTCCCGGACTCCACACAGCTCGGACAAGATCAAGGTTGTGGAATCGTCACGCTCAAGGTGCTGGATCACTCGGCTGTCTCCGCTGTCCCTCCTGAGCTGCCATCTCAGCCCGCAGTGCTGGCCGTCTGTCACATGCAACTTCCTCTGAGACTCAGTTCAGGCTTCGCTCCAGAAAGCCTTCCCCTCCAGCCCCAGGCTGGTTACAGACTTCCCGCTGCACCCTTCCCGGGGATCCCATGTTCCGGAACATGTGCCAGCCACATGGTGTGCGGTGATTTGCTTCTTTTCCCACTGAGCTTGGCCAGCCCCAGAACGTCCTGATCCCAGCATATGGGAGGTGCTCCCTAAGCGTGTATCCACCTGATGAGTGAATCACGAAGAAGGACTGGGCTGGAATTGTCCAGGGGATCAGAGGACAGGAAATCCATCCTTGGAGACCAGGATTTATCGAACGCCAGGTAGGATGGTCGCACAGAAAGAAGGACCCTGTCCCAAGGAGCATGGCAGCTCTTGAGTCCCAGCCGTCCTGTTTGAAAGAGGAGTGGTAGTTATATTTGGCCTCTGTGCTCTCAAAATTATTTGTTCATACTTGAGGCTGGCACATCGTGCACAATAAATCTTTGTTGACTAGATGAATGAGCCTTTATCACAGAACTTATGATAGGATTTTCTAGTTTGTATGTGTGATTCCCCCCCTCCCCGATTGTGAGCTCCTGGAAGTCGGGGGCCGTGTCTCACTCACGTTTGTTTCCAGAATCTCGCCCAGAGCTTTGCACACCATTGGTACCGAGAATGTTTATTGGCCGAAAGAGCCGAGAACAGCGCGCACAACCCCCCCGCCCCGGTATTATGTTTTCCATAGGAAACCAGGTGAAAAACCCATTTCTTGTTATTGGCTCTCAATGGGCCTGAACGTTTCTGCAGGCTTCCTCAGTACTGTGCTCCGGCAGCGGCCAACAGGCGTCCACGGCCTCTAAAGAGGTGCTGAGCGATCTGGGAAGACGCACAACCAGCGTGTGTGTGGCGGGTGGTTGTCCTAAAGCCTGTGACTGTGATGGCCCACGGTGTTTCTCTGATGAGTGGGGCGCCGCTGATAGAGACAGAGCTGTGCCCCTGTCAGGGGAGGGGGTGGGTGCCCCGCTGAGAGCTGCGTGCTTACCTTTACTAAATTCTCCAATGAGGACATTCATTTTTTTTCTTTTTAAAGTTTATTTATTTATTTTGAGAGAGAGAGAGACGGCGCGAGTGGGGAGGGGCAGAGAGAGAGGGAGAGAGACAGAATCCCAAGCATGGAATCGTGTGGGGCTTGAACTGAGTTCACGGGAGTGAACTCATGGGATCATGACCTGAGTCGGAACCAAGAGTCGGACGCTTAACCGACGGAGCCACCCAGGCACCCTGAGTGTATTCATTTTATCAACGGGTACACAGAAGGGAGGCACCCAGTGGGGATCTGGTCCAGGCACCCCCGCCCTCTTGCATGGACCAAAGAACTCCCCTGGCTTCCTCCTC
The DNA here is from genome assembly GCA_028646485.1 of Cryptoprocta ferox. Taxonomy (NCBI): domain Eukaryota; kingdom Metazoa; phylum Chordata; class Mammalia; order Carnivora; family Eupleridae; genus Cryptoprocta; species Cryptoprocta ferox. The sequence continues at coordinate 5,939,419 of CM053562.1, forward strand.
CATCTTTGTTCTCTTTTTTTTCTTTTACATTTATTTATTTTTGAGAGAGAGACAGAGCGCGAGCAGGGGAGGGGCAGACACAGAATCTGAAGCAGGCTCCAGGCTCCGAGCTGTTAGCACAGAACCCGACACGGGGCTCGAACCCACTGTGAGATCATGACCTGAGCCGAAGTCATTCGCTTAACCGACTGAGCCCCCCAGGCGCCCCCATCTTTGTTCTGCCTGCAGGGGAAATGGATTTGCGGAAGCAGGGATGAGTTTCTCAGGTGAGGTTAAGCGGGAGGAGGAGGATTTTCTATGTAGTTTTCTCCCCTTAGGGATGGAATGAGCTTATCGAAGAACAGAGGGGACCTCAGTGGCACAGGTGATTTCATTTTGGAGCTTCTAAATGCTGCGACAGGGGCAGCCATGGTGGCTGGGACGCTGGGTCAGAACGAGGTTGACGCCCCCTCCCTCCTGCCCCATGGCCGGCTCAGCCCCGCATGGCTTTGTCCTCTTTGGTGACCAGCCCTCCAGCCTTGGCATCTCCACCCTTTCCCCACCCTTGGGGACAAGGACTAGTGGCTCATGACTTCAGCACACCTTCTTATGGTCTCCCGCCTTTGCCAGCTGACACCAAACATAGTTCAAGGTCAGCCAGGGAGGGGCGTGCACTTGGTGGTGGTTCTCTCTTCCAGGGCTTCCTGCATTTGGCTCCAACTCCCCAGACAGGGATGGAAAAGCCTTACGCTTTAATGACCCAGAGTCTGATTTCTCTTGGACCAGCCCGATTTCTTTCCTGCTCTCTTTGGAGGGGAGCGGAGGGTTGTTCAAAAGCATGTTGTGTTTATTCCCAAGGAAAAGAGCTGGCTTCCTCTTCAGCTATTTTTCTGCTCTTTGTTATTGGTAAATTCCAACTCTCCAGCCTCCAGCTAGGCAAATTTACAAGTTATTATTAGCAGTTATGTGGAAACCTCATAGTCGAAATGTTTTCTGATAAAAGAACGTTCTTTGTTAAAAATCATTCTGGCTGCTCTGTGCTCACCCAGTTCATATGCTATAAACTTCACAACTTCAAAAAATAGCCTTTTAGGAGCGCCTAGGTGGCTCAGTCGGTTAAGCGTCCGACTTCAGCTCAGGTCATGATCCCACGGTTCGTGGGTTCGAGCCCCACGTCGGGCTCTGTGCTGACGGCTCAGAGCCTGGAGCCTGCCTTCAGATTCTGCGTCTCCCTCTCTCTCTGTTCTTCCCCTACTCTTGCTCTTTCAAAAAGAAATAAACATTTAAAAATTAAGAAAAAAAGACTTACTCTGGCACAATGTTAATAGTTATTACTTTTTAAATGCTTATTTGTTTTTGAGGGAGAGAGGAACAGAGCAGGAACAGCAGAGGGCAGAGAGAGAAGGAGACACAGAATCCGAAGCGGCTCCAGGCTCCGAGCTGTCAGCCTAGAGCCCGACACGGGGCTCGAACTCACGAACTGTGAGATCGTGACCTGAGCTGAAGTCAGATGCTTAACCGACTGAGCCCCCCAGGCGCCCCACGACATTAACAGTTATTAATTCCAGGCGGTGAGAATATGGGTTTCAAAGTATTATTTGGACGTTTCTGTAACTTTATCAGAAAAAAGAAAGCCCGTAAAGTAAGTTGCTCTCTGCTCTTCCTGAGGTGACGTTCGTGGCCCAGCTGTTATCTCAGTTCCCAAGCGGTTCGTGGGACCTCACTGTTTCCTCTGGGCACAAACGAGATCTCCGTGTTCTGGGCTAGTCCTCCCACCTAACAACTGCGCTTGCCAACCATTCTTGCTGGATCTGGAAGCAAACCACTGGTGCTCAAGATTAAACAACAAAAGGGAGATAGGGCGTCCCCGGGGACCTCTCTGCTGAACTCTACCCGGGATTGCTAGTTTTGCTCCCGTGGCTTTGGGCAGGTTCCCGGGGAGAATAAGCAGGCTCAGAGGCGGACAGACCCTGAGGAAGCTTCCAGGGTGGACTGGACCAAGATGGCCCATTGCTCAACACGAGGGAGCTGTGGACCCAGGGCCCAGGTGTTGGTTCCAGACTTTCAAGTTCTAGCTAGCCTTGGCCCCAGCCTCGTTTGCCGTCTGCTGGCCAACAAGCTGCGCCCCGGTGTGCTTCTCAGCGCTTCTCAGCACTGCACCCTGAGAGCCTGTTAAAACACAGACTTCTGTGCTCACCCCCGGAAGTTTCCTGTTCAGTAGGACTAGGCTCCGGCTGGAGAATTTGCATTTCTAGAAAGTTCCTAGGTGAAGCTGCTGCTTCTGACTGGGGGCAAGAGTTAGAAGATCGCTGATGTAGGGGCGCCTGGGTGGCTCAGTCGGTTGAGCGTCCGACTTTGGCTCAGGTCGTGATCTCGAGGTCTGTGCGTTCGAGCCTGGAGTCGGGCTCTGTACTGACAGCTCAGAGCCTGGAGCCTGCTTCGGATTTTGTGTCTCCCTCTGGGTCTGCCCCTCTCCTGCTCATGCTCTGTCTCTCTCTCTCTCTCTCTCTCAAAATAATAAATAAGCATTAAAAACTTTTTAAAAATCAAAAGAAAAAATCGCTGATTTAGAAGACGTGCCTGGTAGTTTTATCTTCCCTGTGTGCTGGGGTGAGAAAAAGGCAGGAGAGGAGGACATGTAGGAGTTTTGTACAGGTCTGTGCTTCTAGGAATGCTTATAACCTAAGAGCACACCTTCCTACTACTCTGTGCTCTAAAAGTTGGGGAACGGCACTGTTTGGGAAGGGGCACATTGGTGTGGATCTCAACCCAGACAGTATTTTCTCTGGTCTAATGGTGACCCCCTGCCCCCTTCTCTGGTTGGAAGTCAAGTTGCAATTTGCATTAGGCTGTTGTAAGTTTACTAACGATATTTCTCAAAACTGCATGGTGTAACGGGTGTCTGAGCCCTATTTCAGGATATGCTAATCCCATGGCACCTTGTCCCCCTCAAGCTGGCCGAGTGTCTCTTGTCATTGATCAATGCCAGCCTCTCAGCCCCATGGAGGCTTGGGGGTTCCGCACCAAAGCTCCAGGCATGGCGGACCCGCTAGATGCACCCAGGGGTTCTCAGGGCTCCGGCTACCTTCTGATGTGACTGAGTGTTGAGTTCTTGGGGACGCTAACGGAATTGCTCAGGAAGTGGAAAAATCCTTGATATGTGCGTTCTGTGCGTTTGGAGTCGTGGGAGAGCATGGGGGAGGGGAAGAGGCAGTCTTTGTTTTCGTTGCTCGGTCCATTCCCCCAAAACAATCTCCACTTCCAACGTTTCGCCCGGGGAGGAAGATTTTAGGGATCTAAAACTTTGACGAGCGGGAGCAGAAGGCAGAGGGCTGGTAATACCTCATCGTTTTCTTTAATAGCAGCGATTTGTGCAGTGGGACTTTAGAGCAGTGGAGAGTTTCTGAATAGGGTTATGGTTTAAAGTTTTAGCCTCCCCTCTGTAAGATAATAATTCATTATAAACACACTGTATTGCACGACTCCTTCTGTTATTGCTAAATTCTCATATATAAGAAAGTTTAAACAACAACTATCTTAAAATGGCAGTTCTCTCTTACCTCGCACCCCTGTGGGAGTGTTTTAGAAATCTTTCTGTCCTCACGGATGCTAACACAATCTTTTTTCAGAGAGTCAAATTGGAGGCTTCATTATTTTCTCGGGACCACGGCCATTTTCTGTGAACTATGGGGGCCATTCGGTGACTTATCTAGAGGGACAGAGAGATACATTATAACTCTTTGCTCTAGAAAACGATTTAAGAGTAGCCTGTGGTCCCTGGACCAGGTGATATTTGCTTGAATGCACCTTGCCATTAGATGGTAGTATGGTAACAGACATAACAATTTGGGGGCCGAGGACCGGTCTTGGTGTCTTTCACCACCCATTCCAATAAGCTCAGAGAGGTTATAAGTTGGTCTAGTAGAATCATCAGGTCCTCATCAGCCCCAGCAGGCTAGATTGGGGCCAGAGACCTCTGTCCTGAGTGGGACTCCATGGAAAGTCAGAGTGGGGGCTGGTGGTGTAAACTTCGTAGAGGTTGTAGCAAGCCCTGTTACCTCCAGATCTGGAATAATGATCATTTAAAGCCCAAGAATGTCTGGATGGGGTTGGAGGTATTGTTCTGAGACTCCTTACAGCTTTGGGCTTCCCTACTTTAAAAAAAATTTTTTTTAATGTTTTTATTTATTTTTGAGAAAGAGAGAGAGAGACAGCATGAGCAGGGGAGGGTCAGAGAGAGAGGGAGACACAGAATCCGAAGACAGGCTCTAGGCTCTGAGCTGTTAGCACAGATCCTGATGTGGGGCTCGAACCCACAAACCGTGAGATCATGACCTGAGCCGAAGTCGATCGCTTAACCGACTGAGCCACCCAGGTGCCCCTGGGCTTCCCTACTTTTTAAAATTTGGATGTCATATATATAATTTATCACTACTTTCTGACAAAACTGTTGCGTATCCAACATTCAAACCAAATGCGCATCTTTCCACTGGAATTCAATTGCCCCTTCCTCATGGCTATACTCTCCTTAGTTGATATTTATAAAGCAAACAAAGGGGTGTCTGGGTGGCTCAGTCAGTTGAGTGTCTGACTCTTGATTAAAGGTCAGGTCGTGATCCCAGAGTCATGGGATCGAGCCTTGCATTGGGCTCCACACTGAGCATGGAGCCTACTTGGGATTCTCTCGCTCCCTCTGTCCCTTTAACTAAAAATAATAAATAAATAAATAAATAATAAAAAATGAACATATTTAGTGTTTGGCAACTTCTTTCCTCTGTAATGTGTGACCAAAAAGGAAGAAACGGCTCTTCTCAGGCTCTGTCCCTCCTCAGTATTGAGCCCCCTGCCTTTGACACTGGTGTCTTCCTGTCCTCTGTCGTGAGTCATAAGGTGTCATTGTCAGGGATTCTGTGCCCCAAGAGGACAAAAGAAAACCAGGTCAAGGCGACTTCCATGGAAATTTAAACATTTTTAAGGATGGCACGTTTGGCTTCATTTCTCATATAACTGAGACTCTCTAACAGTGTTCGAGAGTTAATGGGGCTATACATAACTGGTAGAAAACAAACCACAAAAACCGATCCAATTAGGGGCGCCTGGGGGGCTCAGTCGGTTAAGCAGGCGACTTCAGCTCAGATCATGATCTCGTAGTTTGTGAGTTCGGGCCCCGCGTCAGGCTCTGTGCTGACAGCTCGGAGCCTGGAGCCTGCTTCGAATTCTGTGTCTCCTTCTCTCTCTGACCTTCCCCTGCTCACGCTCTGTCTCTCTGTCTCTCAAAAACAAACATTAAAAAATATATTAAAAATTTTTTTTAAAAACCCATCCAATTAAACCTCATTTCTGTAAAGATAATAAGTCCAAGAAGAAAACAAATCCTGCAGAAATACAGAAAAAGGAGCAGATTTGCTGCGTCAACGTTTTCCTGCCTTAGCAATCAAGGTGACAGATGGTTTCTCCGATGGGCCTCAGGGGTGTGGATCTGCCCAGGCCATTCCCCCGTATGGTCTCGTCCCCTGGCATGCGAATGCTCTGTGAGGACGCTGCCCAACCGCTGAGCCAGGGGCACTCGCCAGCCCTGGCCCTGTGCTCTGGGTCTGGCCCATCCGCACCACGATGAGCAGACACCCAGACTAGACTCCGCTGCCTTCAAAGGCCAGAGGGTTGAGCACAGCTAGCGGGCCACAGTGGCCACTTGTCAGGGTGGAGTGGCCGTCCCTGCTTCCAGACACCGGGCAAGACCTGCAGGAGCAGAGACTTGTCTAGGCCTGCAAATGGGGCCGCTGTGCTCCAGGGGCCACTCGAGCGCTCCCAGGCTGAGTTCTCGCTCTGAGGAGCACACACCCACTCCTCTCCCCCAGCTGTTAGGAAATTACTTTTCCCAGAAAACAGGTGCTTCCTCGGGCCCTGAGAACCCATTGTCCTCCCCTTGGGCACATCTTCGGGGGCCACTCTCAGGCATGTTCGTGTGTCAAAGCCTCTATTCTTCTGCTCCCTTCTTCTCTCGCCCCAGGAGCCTTATCTTCCAGCCACATCATGCGAAGCCTCCAGATATCGACCATATCCAGCAGTAACGTTCATTGCACGATAATTTCATGCAGTGGTTGGTGAGTACTCAATAATCAGCTTTTGGCGGGGAAGGGGGACAAAGCTCTGACTTGCAGCACTGACTCATTTCCGTAGGTGAAATACTCTCTCCATCGCCAATTTCCAGCTACCAATGTGATATTCCAGAACTTGGGAGGTGGGAACACACGGACATGGACTCCAGCACACCCCTGAAGGTGTGAGCGTCACCAGAGTTCGTCCTCTGGTCTTGTCCAAATCCTGGCATTTCTGGGAGGTGAGGAGGTCAGATAGTATCTTGTTAGGGTGTAATAATATCTATTGTTGAATACTAAGAATTACAAACTAGGGGCACCTGGGGGGCTCAGTTGGTTGGACATCTGACTTCAGCTCAGGTCATGATCTCATGGTTTGTGAGTTTGGGCCCCACATTGGGTGAGCCTCACTCTGGGCTTTGCACTGTCTCTCCCTCTCTCTCTGTACCTCACTCACTCATGCTCTCTCTCTCTCTGTCAAAAATAAATATATAAATACATTTAGAAAAAAAAAGAATTACAAATTATAAGGGCACCTGGGTGACTCAGTCAGTTAAGCAGCTAACTCTTGATCTCAGCTCAGGTCATGATCTCATGGTTGGTGAGATCGAGCCCCACATCAGGCTCTGTGCTGACAGAGCAGAACCTGTTTGGGATTCTCTCCCTCTCTGTCTGCCCCTTCCCTGCTTTCTCTCTCTCTCTCTCTCTCTCTCTCTCTCAAAATAAATAAATAAACTAAAAAAAGAATTACCAAAACAGGTTTTTTAATAAAAAAAGGAATTATAAACTATAGCTTATATTCAAAAACACAAATTTGAAAACATGGAGAGGTTTTCCATACCGTATGGGATACAATAAAGGTTTCTGATCTCAAAATTATAAGAAGCTAACACCAAACTGGGTTCACAGCCCCCTTAACAGGTGAATGTAAGCACTGCTTTCATCTAAGGGCCATGTACTCAGATTAGCACCCTTAGCGGGGCACATAGTATTATTCCCACTCTATAGAGGACGACTCGTAGGTGCCCCGAGCAGGTGCAGGTGTATTCACTGGAGGCATGCGTATTGTCACACAGACCATATGCGGCTCTTCAAAGGAAATATCCAGACACTGGTTTTCACAGCCGCTGAAAACCCTGATCTGTGAAGGGATATAGAAGGATCAAGAAAAAAGAGAGGGTTTTGGGAGAAAAGTTACGACTATGACCGCCCCTCCTAAGAGGCAGGGGGCCGGGCTGTTAACCTCCTTACCATCGCGTCTTGCAAGAGAAGATCTACTCTGAGACCTGCATTTGGGGACCTGCTGAGAAGGCTCTAGCAGTGGCCTTGGCAGCGGGCAGAGGCAGAGAAAGGGAAACCAGGGCTGATTTGAGAGAGAGGTGCAGCCCACAGAGTGCAGGGTCCGGCCTGCGTGGGCCCGGGGTGGAGAGGGCAGGCCAGGAGACATTCTAACTTTGATCCAACAGTTGGCCGGTGAGGTGAGGGGGTGAGGGAAGCATAGGAGGGAGGTCCTGTGTGGGGAGAGCAGCCCAGAGCCTGGGGGTGGCATCGGGGTGCCTAAATGAGACTAAAACAAGCCAACAGACCCAGGAAGGAGAGGCCCTTCAACTCTCTTGCTGCGTCCTTCAAGGGCCCGTTAAGAGCCCTGGCATCCGCTGACCTCTGCTCCTCCCAGCCGCGCTCCTGGGCACGGGAAGGGCTGGGAAAACCCACCTCGGAATGAGCAGGACAATGTTGACGTGCCGGATACTTGGCCCAGACACCCCATTTCTGAAACAAGACTGTGTTGTGTGATCTGAAGGTCCATCCATAGAATGATGTCGTACCTCGGGGGGAGCGGAGAAATTCTGGAGTCCGGGCGGTTTTTCCTCTGAGGGCAGGAGAGAGCCTCCCCCGGGGAATGCATGCTGAAGGAGCAGCGGGCGACAAGAACTAAGCTGCTCTGGGAGGGCCTCTGGAGAGGGGAGCTGGTGGACCCCGAAGGCAGGCCTGGGGGACCAGCCCACAGTGCTGAGCTCCTTGGGGCAGGGCCGGCCCCAGCCGACCAAGGGGCTCCTTCAACCCGCTCAGAATGGTGGTAAAGGCCTGGTTTAAAAACGCCACTTTTAATCAAATGAGACATTTGCAGACAGACTTATCGCTGGGGTCAAAATTCCAGGGGACAGATCCCCACTCCCATCCGGAGTCTGTGCAAGTCTTCTCGAGGCCCCTTCCCCGACTCACCAAGGGTGGGGATCCAGCACACGGCCCCCCTCGGCCGCCCTCCCAGCCCAGCCTCTGGTGGGGCCAACGGGGAAAATCGACCCCACTAACCGAATTTCACCCTGTGGTGTTCCGGAGGCAAAGGGAGACCCAGCCCTCCTGGCAGCCAGGCACTGGCTCCCGTTTGCAGACTCGGCCCCTGGAGACAGGTGTCCAGCTCCTTCGGGAAAGAGTCGAGATAAAAGCTGTGGATAGGAAGCTGACTTAACGGGGAACGTCCTCAAACATTCCATCCGCGGGGATGTCTGCAGCACAGGCTGGGGTGTCTGGTTTGCTCCAGGCAGCAGTGTGTGTGTGTGTGTGTGTGTGTGTGTCTGTGTGTGTGTGGCTGCTCTGTGAGCTGCCACCGCGGCCACCCGGGGCTGCAGCTGGTGTTGATGGCGCAGAAGCGCTGAGTCACTGGCTGTTCCGCGGCCCTTACATCACGTTCCATTGTCCTTTCTTCCTTTCTAGGCTTTTAAGGGCTCTTTCAGTGTTTCTGTTTTGTTCTGTGTTTGCCTCAAGCTTATCTCCACTTGGAAATCTGGGGTGTCAAACCGAGAGGCCCCGGGCTTGGGAACAAAGCCCGTGCAGAGAGGGGCAGAGGCCCCTCGGAGGCTGAGAACACCCAGCACCCTGATCCCCGGTCGGGATTCGCGCCCCCAGGCGCCCGGAGGCCCGGAGCTGCAGGTGCCTCTGGCCAGCTCTCCCTCCTGCGCCGGTTTGAACTGGAGCCGATGAGTTTCACAGTCTCTTTTTACCTTGTTCTTCTGGCCCAGTCGTAGCACAAGCGTAACAGGTGTGACATAAATTCGTGGAGAGCTAGCCTCTGGAGAGGGCCACCCAAATTTGTTTAAAGGACTGTTTTGACACAACCCGCTTGTCACTTTATTGGAAAAAAATGATTTGGTTATAAAAATACTTATTTATTATGGAGAAGCTGGGGGCATAGACAGAAAAGCTTACGGGATAAAATGATCCATAATCCATCACCAGGGAATAATCACTTGTTAACATTTTGACAGGTAATTTTCCAATGTTTTCCCTGTATATCAAATGATACCCACATACATTTACATAGTTGGGCCCTTCACTGTGCATTTTATTTAAACTGAAAAAGATTCTATGAATACACTTAGTCATTAAACCATATTCTAGAAGAGCTACAAATTGGTCCAGTATAAGCAAAGAGGGATGGCTAGATCTTTAACTATTTTCTTTCTTTTAAAATTTTTTAAAATTTACTTTATTATTTTTGAGAGAGAGAGAAAGCATGAGCGAGGAAGGGGCAGAGAGTGAGAGGGAGACACAGAATCCGAAGCAGGCTCCAGGCCCTGAGCTGTCAGCACAGAGCCCGACGCGGGGCTCGAACCCACGAACCGTGAGATCATGACCTGAGCTGAAACCAAGAGTCGGACGCTTAACCGACTGAGCCACCCAGGGGCCCCCACAAACAGTTTCTTAATGGAGGATCGGAACCAAAGGATTTGGCGAGCTCCCCCCAGGACCCCTGAGAGTGGAAGCCGGACTGATTTGTCCCTCCTCCTCACCGCATCCCATTCTCCTAAAGAGCTGGCTCAGAAGGAAATGCACAGATGCCCAGACTATTTGTTAGAGGAAATGACACATTATCCTCTCCCAACATCTGGTAATTCCTGAAAGACAGTCAGTCCCGATAATAGTGCCGGTTCGCCAGAAGCCTGTGTCTTCCTTCCCCAGGGGACGTGGGGGGCAACCAAAAAGAACAGAGTCTATTTTTGGTGTTGGCTCCGGGGGGGGGGGGCGGGCGATCACCAAGCACCGCTGTTCTGCTCTGTGAGTGAGCAACAGGCGCTTCCTTCCTGTCCAGCCCCGAGCAACAGTGTCTTAAGTTTCAAATCGTCCATGGAGAGCTGAAAAGAATTAAAAATGCCATCGTGGGCCGGAATGGCTGGACACGAGGGCAGGTGGACCGACGACGTGGGGAGTCGAGATGTGGCGGGACACTGGGCTGGGGTTGCAGCAAAGGAGCACAGAGCCGGGTGAGGTGGGGTGGCCGCCACCACGCACGTGATGACTCAGAGGGACCCAGAAGCATCTGGCTGCCCCTTGGCTGGGAAATGCACGTATTTTTTTGGCCCCAAGGCATCTTCTGGAGACAAAAGCCACATGCAGAAGGACTAGGATGGGCGTGAGCGGTGAGCACCTGCCTTTCCCACATTAACTGATTTCATGCAGGTGAGGAGAGGCAAAGCCTTGAACTCAACAGAGATCCGAGGGGTGGGCGTCTCAGGATTGACTGACCCTTATTCAGCATCTAGACCTGGGAGCAACCTTTTTTTTTTTTTAATGTTTTTATGTATTTTTGAGAGAGAGACAGAGCATGAGCAGGGGAGGGGCAGAGAGAGAGGGAGACACAGAATTCGAAGCAGGCTCCAGGCTCTGAGCTGTCAGCACAGAGCCCGACGTGGGGCTCGAACTCACGAACCGTGAAGTCAGCCGCTCAACCAACTGAGCCACTCAGGCGCCCCGACCTTGGAGCAACCTTAAGTCGAGGTCTGAGAGAAGCAAGTCTTGTTCTCATTAAATGAGCACAGGCCTGGGGGAGTGAGGGAGGGGCGGGTGGACAGTCGGGGGAGGGCACCTCTGTCCCCAGATCTAAGGGCATTTGTTGGGCCAGGCCCTTGTTTTGTTCCAGCCAGGCCACTCTGGCGAAAGCATCCTGGGAATTCAGCCTTGCAAACAGAAAGAGCATTTCCTTGTGTGGGTTTCCTGTTTAGGTCTGCGTAGAGACCCGGCGGAGCGCGTGGCCTCGTAAATCCTCTAGACGTTTCTGCTTTGGCTGGCTGCCATGGGAAAGTCTCACACAAATAGAAGAAGGGGTGGAGGGGGGAGCGCATTCGCTCGCGGGATTCTGGGTGGGTTTCAGGCTTCATGTGTTTGGATCTGTAAATAGAGGGGGTTGGGCTCGCGGAAATGATCATTAAGGTCCTTTCCAGCGTTGACATTCTCAGATTCCGCTTCCCTCTGGAGGGTCACCCGGAGCTCTCACTGTCCAGCTCTGTGACGGGGGCCTGCGGAAACAGAAGCGGGATGAAAATCTCTGGCTAAAAATCCAGAAGCTGCCCTAGAACAGCCTATGGGCTCCTTCACAGAAAGAAGGTCCTTTTGAACTCTGGTAATTCCCAGACTTTCCTAAACACTCAAGTTTGTCCCCAAAAAGGCAGACACCGAGCTCAGGGCCATCACGGGAGTCTCGCAGCCAGGTTTTGGCACAAAGCAAGTTTGCAAAGCAGACCCCAAGGTGGTACCTGGAGTGAGTGTTAGGAGACATCACCCACTTTTAAACTTTTTAGAACTTTTTAAAACTTCCCATTCTCCCGAGTTTCTGCATCTGTCAAATGGGCGTTCAGACTCGTTGGCCTCGTGGAAGAAGCCACATTTGCGTTCTTACTCTGAGGCCGAAGCCCCCGAGGCTGTGGCAGATTCCACGCGGAGTTTGACCGACATGAGGACGGTGGGGAAGTGATAGGACAGAAACAGGATTTCTGGCCGAAGTTTCTCGTGTCAACCATGCTTTGTTCTTGTGAGGATGTCCTGTTTGTCTTATGCTTCTGTGCATTCCTGTTGTCTCATTTGTCCTAGCGAGCATTATTTAAAAACAATTTTGTTTTTGGTCATATGGAACTGTCTTTTTTTTGGGGGGGGGACGTACTGAAGTGATATTGAGTAACAGGAAGTTAATCTCCTTAGTCTGGTAACGCAGGCTTCTAGTAAGCTAATTGGATTTTCTACCTAAATGTGGATAAAGCCATTGACGCAGTGACATTTCTCCAGACGAGATCACTCCCTTAGAATGCAGCGTGGCTCTGGTCTTACTTCGTTCTCTTGGGCATGAATTGTGACGTTTGTCTATAAACCTCGTTCCCTCGGACATGTCCTTATGGGTAAATAAATCATCAAAGGAACGATCGCTGCTCCCTAGGTCCCGTTCTGCTATTTATTTTTCCAAATTCTGCTTCTGTATATCTGAGATATAACCTCCTTTCCCCCTAATGACTCGGAACTGGTGCCCCACTAATGATGTGGAAGGTAAACGATCTGAAGGTCTAAGTTTTCTGGGTCAGCACTCCCCAGAACACCGGTCCAGAGAAAAGTATTTTCAAAGGGGATTTCTGTGGTCAGTATGCTCGGAAAATGCTACTGTCTTTGAGAGTCACAGAGCGCTCTGATGTGTTCAGAGCTCTGCAAATTCATCCAATAAGGCAACGCGCTCAGCTTTAACTCAGTATTTCCCAAACTTTTCTGATCAAGAAAACCTCTTTTTAGGGGCACCTGGGTGGTTCAGTCAGTTAAGTGTCCGACTTGGGTTCAGGCCACGATCTCGTGGTTTGTGGGTTCAGGGCCCACCTGGGGTTCTGTGCTGACAGCTTGGAGCCTGGAGCTGCTTCAGATTCTGTGTCTCCCTCTCTCTCTCTGCCCCTCCCCCACTTGTGCTCTGTTTTTCTCTCTCTCAAAAATAAACATTTAAAAGTTTTAAGAAAAACTCTTTTTATATTATATCTATGGGAGCTGATAACAAATGAAGGAATCAGTGTTCCAGGGGACGCCTTTTGGGAAATGCTCCTTTCAGCCAAGAGCTAGTGTTTACTGTCTTTTATTTAGCACCTGGGGGTATTTGAGAGACAGATATAGCATGTAATGGAAATATTTCTGCTCTTTTCAGAATTTTAGCAGGCAATAGACTAGGATGAGTGTAGCTACAGAGAAGTTTTCATGGTAAACATATTAGAAAGAAACACACCGAAATTTTACTAGTGGCCCTGGGTGGCCGGTGGAATGACAGGCAATTTTTTTCTTCTATTTTTGGTCTCTCCCATATCTTCCACAACGAACATGAATTATTTCTGTATTTGGGGATGAGAAACAAAATAAACTTTATTTTTAACGGTTTTTTTGGGAAGTTTATTTATTTACTTTGAGCGAGGGGCAGCAGAGAGGGAGAAAGAGAATCCCAAGTAGGCTCCACACTCAGTGCAGAGCCTGACGTGGGGCTTGATCTCACAACTGTGAGATCAATCTGAACCGAGATCAAGAGTCGGACGTTCAACTAACTGAGCCACCCAGGTGCCCCTAAACTTTATTTTTATGTTTTAAAAAGTTTATTTATTTTTGAGGAGGTGGAGGGGCAGGGGGAGAGGGGGACAGAGGATCTGAAGCAGGCTCTGCGCTGACAGCAGAGAGCCCGATGCGGGGCTTGAACTCAGGAACCGTGAGATCATGACCTGAGCCATAGTCAGACGCTTAACCGACTGAGTCACACAGGCGCCCCTAAACTTTATTGTTTAGAGAAGAGTTAATATCCAAGCTTCTTTTCATTTGTTCTTAATGAACATACCTGCCTCTCAGCAGAGAAGCCACCAGATGCATCTCCTCCCTCCGGTTTCTTCTCCCAGTGTACTTGGGGTCCCCTAGCACTTGTCCGCTAGGTTCTGGGTTCTGTCCCTGGAGTATATACAGCTCCTTCAGATTTGCGAGAAAGTAAAACAGTTCACACTTGGTGAGAGAGTCAACCCAAGAATGGGAATGGGCCCCATCAAGCCCACCATCCTAAGTTGTTACTGGATCACGTGTCCATGAAGGAAGGGTTCGCATACTCGGTCGAGATTCTTGGCTGTATCCAACGAAGATCTCTTCTAGTTGACCTGAGCAGGCGATGAATTCGCCAGAAGAGCTCTGCGCAGCTTGCAGAACAGTGGGAGGGCTAGAGACCCGGGTGACTGGAAATGGATAAGATCACAGGAGGCAGGGCACAGCCGTGATCGTCACACAGGACGGTCTGCTTAGGGTCCTGTCACTGGTACTGTCACTTCTGGACACAAGTTTGGGGCTCGGCCACCCCAAATACCTATCGCCATGCTGCTGCCTCTCTGCTCTGGGCTTCCCCCAAAATAGGAAGGTTGTTTAAAGGTTGGGTAGCCAGAATGACCAACATTCATGACATTTAGGTATTCTGTAAAGGGGGTGCTAGGATCTTGGAGAGGAGACGGGGCAGATCAGGGCAGCCATGTTCAATCTCAAGCTCACCCTCCTGGAGTTGCATAATAAACGCGTCGTCTTCTCTCAACCTGAATTCCTGAGATGGGAAAGCTGCCACCGGATTTCTCAATCACTGCCCCCCAGGAAGAACTGACCTCTCAATAAAAGCCACACTGAGTAATAAAACAAGAATTACCATTTTCCAGAGGAACCGGAAGGCAAATGTAGAATGCCCATCTGATTGCAAGGCTAGTTGTGTGTTTCCTCTGTTAGTGGGCTACATGGATCATCCATAGGGCATCGGCCAAGAGAAATGAAGTAATAATAGAGCATCGGAAGGATTGCTTTTTTTCTTTGAAGAACTTACAGTTTAGGAAAGCTGATTAAATAGATCGATATGACCTCAGAGAAGGGCCCTACAGGTGCAGGGAATGGGAAAGGAGTGGACAATGCGAACAGGGATCTTTCATTGACTTCCTCATTCGGGGACATCCCTTTCTGCTTACAAGCTTCCAAACATGGGGGTCAAGTCCAGAGACCAAAAGATGAGGTCCAGGGAGAGAGTCAAGGCGGCTGTGGCTGCTGTCCGATTCTTGGATAGCAGACACAGCCCCAAATCCCGGCTGTATAAGCAGAAACTGCTGGGCTTGATCATGGCAGAGTTTGGAGTCTAAGGAGTGTTAATTGAAAATCAGTGATTAAAAAACAAGAAAAATCTCTTTGTTTTGGAACCAATACAGACATGCTGACCTCAGAGTAAGGGAGATATGGTTTGAGAACCCCAGGGAGTTGACTTTACGTAGAATGTCTATATTAGTATAATTTTCCACAGTGAGTTGCTTCTCTTTTGCTTCTAGAGTGTCTGGACCCTTGCACAGGTTCCATTGTTGATGGGACCTCTTGAGGACTGTCAACGTATTCACAGAGAAGGAATTTCCAACCTCACAAATATACTTCCCAGAAATGCAAAGAAGAAAACAAACCAAGTTCATTGCCTTAGGTAGCATGAGTTCTTGCCCATTTGAAAGTGGGATCTTAATCTTCCTAGAAGATCTCTTTCTAGATGTTTTCTAGAAAGAGAAGACAAGCTGTGCCTTAGACAGTGTAGTTATGGGCAGGTGCTCTATCACCTGGAACTGAATCCCACTGCCATACACCAGATTTAGTGATCAGTTGTAAGAACACCTCAAGTGAAGAAATGGTGAAGAACTCAAGGGGTCTCTTGGAATTGGAGATCTGTCCATTCCTGGGAGGGTTGAGATAAGTCACATGATGCCTCTTCTGTAACCCCATCATTTCTCCAAGGAAGCCTTTGAAGGAAAAGGTCACAAAAGAGTGGACTAAGGACTGAAGTGGAGACAGTGGCGGGGGGAGGGTTGCTCCACTTTTCCCTTCACCATAGAGGCTGTCGGGAATAGGGATTCGGTAGAGCAGTATGGAATTTCCAGTACCTGGTGTATGGATGATGTTCTTTCACCTTTGGCTGTGTCCTTAGTGACTGGACAGTGCACGGTGAGCAGAAGGTCGCAAGGAAGAGCCTGATATAGCACCTGTCCTGGACGAGGGAGGTTGGGGCCAAGGCCCAGGAAATGGGTGTAAGCCTGGAGCGGACATCTTCATCCTCAGTTGTGTTAAAGATGGTGTCAGGGCCCTTGGGTGGCTCAGTGGGTTAAGTGTCCGACTTCGGCTCAGGTCATGATCTCGCAGTTCATGAGTTCAAGTCCCACATCAGGCTCTATGCTGACGGCTCAGAGCCTGGAGCCTGCTTTGGATTCTGTGTCTCCCTCTCTCTCTGTCCCTCCCCCACTCTCTCTCTCTCTCTCTCTCTCTCTCTCTCTCAAAAATAAGTAAATATTTTTAAAAAAAGATGGGGTCTGTAATCAGGCGACTTGTGTTTCAACCTAGCTCTGCACATTTTCCTAGTTATGGGACTTTAAGTAAGAAATTCCCTAACCTTTCTGTGGCTTAGTTTTATCATTTGTTAAAGGAAGAGAAGACTACGACCTGCCCCGTAGGATTTTCCTGAGTATTAAATATGTTAATTTACAGAAAGTGCTCACAGCAGTACGGGGCACATAAGTCATTGTAATCAAGTAATTGCGTGATAAGCATTAGGCTTCAATATTACCAGAGCCGTTAGCCTGGGCCAAGACAAGGGTGACATTTTCCATCGCCAAAGCTTTTGGGGGACATCCACGTACGCTTTCATTTAGAGGAAGCTCAGAAAATGCCACAGCTGTTCACTTCGTGCGGCTGACGTTCCTGAAGCGTCTCTGCGATGGAAATCATTAACTTACACCCATAACACTAAGAGATTGTTAGTGTTAGAATCTTATCAGTAGGAAGTGCTTTGTGTCATTAAAGCCTTTTCCTAAGCAGAGCCGCGTGGTTGGAACGCAGCTGTCCTGAGTCCTAGTATTAGGATCCTTGAAAGTCGAGTTCTCAAGAGGGAAAGTACTGGGTTCCTCCTAGTGCTTCTCACACATATGGCCCGGGGATTTGGGGAGAACCTGAGAATGTGTACATGTAGGTTTTCATAGACTAAAGCTTTTAGTCTTTTCAAGTCAGCTGTTTCTCAGACTGGGGTCTGCGAGAATTGCTTCTCCTTCACAAAGCGTCAGAGTGTTAATGGAATCTGAGGAATGTCGGTGGGGTGGGCAGGACACGGGCTTTGAAATCAGATAGATCCATGTCCACACGCTGTCTCTACAATTTGCTTGCTGGAATGTGGTGGACAAGTTGCTCGGCCTCTCTGAGCCTCAATTTTCTCATCTGTAAAATGGTGCAAGGGATACCCACGCTCTGGTCACGAAGAGTGTCTGGGAATTATTTAGCGCGCAGTAGGGGCTCAGTAAAATTTCTCTCCCATCGTTTTGCCCACTTTTTTCTCCCCTAAAGAATGGAGAGACTTGGTATCTTGGTTTCTTGAAGGAAAGTACAGAGAAACTCAATTGAGATATTAAATGGGTTTATACTATAGACCCAGGGCTTCAGACGGGGTGCTGTGATAGGCTGAATACCCCTCCTGCCCCCCCCAAAAGATAGCTATGTCCTCATCCGTGACACCGGTGAATAGATTACCTTGTGTGGCAAAATAGGACTTCACTGATGTGATTAAGGTAAGGCTCTCAAGGGGCGCCTGGGGGGCTCCGTCGGTTAAGTGTCCAACTTCGGCTCAGGTCATGATCTCACGGTTTGTGAGTTCGAGCCCCACATCAGGCTCTGTGCTGACAGCGTGGAGCCTGGAACCTGCTTCGGATTCTGTGTCTCCCTCTCTCTCTGCTCTTTCCCCACTCATGCTCTCTCTCTCTCTCTGTCTCTCAAAAATAAATAAATGTAAAAAAAATTAAAATAAAATAAAAAATAAACAAATTCAAATGGTGGTATGAGGAGGTCATCTTGCATGGTGCTGCTGGGCATGGGGTGGGATGCTGCTCTGGGGTAAACCTGACAGGCACAGACTTTCTAGAAGCATGGCCGTAGAAATCCAACATTCAGGCTTTCCAGTTTGGGTAGCCCCCCAGTAGAAATGGGCATGTTTTCTCTGCTCTCCAGGTCACCCCTCAC
The DNA here is from genome assembly GCA_028646485.1 of Cryptoprocta ferox. NCBI lineage: Eukaryota > Metazoa > Chordata > Mammalia > Carnivora > Eupleridae > Cryptoprocta > Cryptoprocta ferox. Next base: position 5,957,322 of record CM053562.1, read on the forward strand.
CACAACACCCTGATCTTTCTAGAAGTGGAATCACGTGACTGATGAAGACCTGGAAGGCGTGCTTTGCGGACCTTGAGGGCTGTCCTAATTGCAGGACCAGCCGGAGCAGGCAGCTGGAAAGAAAGGTCAGTCATGCAGGAATTTTTTTTTTTGTTTTGAGAGAGAGAGAGAGAGAGAGAGAGAGAGAGAGAAAATGTGAGTGGGGGAGGGGCAGAGAGAGAGGCAGAGTGAATCTTAACCAGGCTCCACGTTCAGTGCAGAGCCCAGCTCGGGGCTCAATCTCCCAACCATGAGATCATGACCTGAGCTGAAATCAAGAGTCAGAAGCTCAACCAACTGAGCCACCTGGGCGCCCCAGTCATACAGGATTTTTAAAGGAAGAGGATGTCTAACCTTCCCAACTTTGGCTCTTCAGAAAATGTATTGTAACATTCATCGTGTTCTTAGAACATCAAACGAGAGCCAAATTCTTTTCCGGAACAGCCACGCATGTAGAATAGAGACAATGGTGTCGTGCTGACTTGACATAATCACACCCTTGCTTATAAACCTCATCTTTCTTTGTAGGCACCCAAAAAACACAATAGACATTATCTGGCTGTTTTCCCAGCACTTTGCCAGGTAGGTAGGGGCCAGGTACCATTATGGTCTTCATCTTGTATGTACACAGAGCTTTCCCGAGAATCACTTGCCCAAAGTCCCATTGGCAATAAGAGCAATGGAAAAGAAAGTGACCGGACTCCGAATTCAGGAAACAGAGCTTCCTGTTGAGGCAAGTTCAGGCCCCAGTCCTGGGATCATTCTAATTTCAGGCATTCGTGGAGCAAGCGGGCATAAAACATAATTTCTCTTTATTTGTGGGCGTATGGGAGGGAATGGGGTAGCAGATGATTAAATCAGTTCAGCTGTGGGTACTGTTTAACAATTCAGCATCTGCGGGGAGCTTCAGGATGTTTCTTTCCGTGACGGCGGAAGCATCGCCAAATGTAGCTCAATACGGCGGGACGAGCAACGAAATCTGGAATGTGAATGTGATTCCATAGCAGTTTTTGGCTAATAGAGGCTCTTCCACTGTGATGACGAAAACGTTTAGCACTGCAAAGGTCTGGGCTGGAGCGGGTCTCACTGTTTTTGTCTGTAAAGTGGGCACAATATTTATGTTACATAAATAAATAAAAGGAGATCATATATGTAAAGTGCTTTCTAAGCAGCAAAATGCTATAGAAAAACAAGATACTATGAAGTTTGGGCCAATACAGGTATAGGCCCTAATACGGGGTTATATTTTCTACCAATGGGGGTCTATTTCTAATGGGTCATCAGGGCAAAGAGCATGCCTTTAAATCTGCAAATTATTATGTCCCTGGAAAATCAGGAGAAAAGAAAATAAAGAGGGGAAAGGAAGCCCGGGGCTATAGGTATATCAAAAATTGCTAAATGCGTCAGGTATGAACTCTAGTCTGTATGGTGGAATTCAAGTGTCCATCCCCTGTAGCGGGCAGGAAGCTTGGAAAATCAAGCTTTCCTGCACTCTCTGGAATGGGGACCCTTTGTCAGGATCTACGAGGTAAAGGTTTCCATCGGAAGTATTTGTTTAATTAATTGTAGCCAGAACTTAGCTGCGGGTAGGCCAGATTTCATCGTGCGATGTTATTGCTTCGCCAACCACACGTGCATACTTGAACTCAAGTGCAAACCCACGAGATTTGAACTCCTAACCTTTAAAATACAAGGCTGCTACTTTGGCCACGAGGCATCGGCGTTCTTGTTTACCAGGACCAGGAGTTCTCAGCAGACAGAGCCCCATTTATTCCGTGACCCCGATGGAATAACACCGAGAAACCCAAAGGAGTAGCCACTTTAAAATAGTGTCTTTGGCACCGAAAGGATTCTGGAGCTCTGAATCAGCCCCTTACCTCATGGCAAAATTTACAGGCTTTCGGAGTTAAATGAAAATCAGATTGGAATGTACGGGGTCCTATTTTTCTGTAATGACACGTTGTGTGGAAGGATGGCAATTTTCTTGGACGTTCCTCTAAAACCAATGCACTTGCAGTGGCTGATTTTGGTCTACAAAGCTCTCTGAAACACACTCAGGGCCCACTGCTCTCTCCACAGAGCTCTCCGGGTCACGTGGGCCATTTGTCCCTGGCCTGTCCTTACTAATCATCCCTTTCACCCCGCATGTGTTCGCCTCTTTTCAGAGCAGTCAGAAAGGGGACTGCAGTACTTCGTTGTTGTTTTTTTTTTTTTTGCTCTGGAGTCACTTAATGATGACATAAAAAAAAAAAACCTGATTATCTAAAATACAATCTTAGACTCGGGCTCCACCTACAAGTTGGAAGAATTGGGGAAGGAAGGAAAGAAAAAACAAAAAAGGAAAGAAACGTGTCTGTTCCTCTCACCCGACTCTGGAAAATCCGTACACTATAACCTGAAAGGGAAAAATAAACACAGCCCATGAAATTGTGTGGCAAAAAGGAATGAAAATGTTCTTTAAAAAAAAAAAAAGAAGAAAGCCAACAACACTGAACTGTATTCTCTGCAGGTTTAAAGGCAACCTTTGCCAAAATCTGGTTTCTGGAAGCTTTCCTCCAGACCTGGCGCCCACCAACCGGCTTGGCTGCAGGAGACAGGCTTGGAAGACTGTGGTTTGGAATGTGTGAATGTTAAAATCAGACACTGTTCCTTTTTCTCTGTAACAACAACACGCCTTTGGTTTGGGCCGAGTTCGTGCTGGGTTTTCTGGTATCGCCTTGCTTCATGTCTCGCGTCAAGTTCAGAACTACGGAGTGGGTCCAGATGCTTGTGGTCCATCGTCTTTGTGACCAGTGCTTTGCCCTGTCTCACGATGCCCTGGAGAACCTAACAGGCATTATTTCCCTGTGGAAATGTAGCCATGACCAAGGAAATAGGACTCGCGGGAGGCCACACAGCAAGCTGGAGGAAGAGTCTGGATCAGAACTTGGAATTCCCACGTACTCCCTGGGGCTGTAAACCTGGTCTCCCTTTTCTTTAAAAAAATTTTAAAACATTTTACTTATTTTTGAGAGACAGAGACAGAGCACACCTGGGGAGGGGCAGAGAGAAAGGGAGACACAGAATGCGAAGCAGGCTCCAGGCTCTGAGCTGTCAGCACAGAGCCTGACATGGGGCTTGAACTCACGAACTGTGAGACCATGACCTGAGCCAAAGTCGGATGCTTAACCGACTGGGCCACCCAAGCACCCATAAACCTGGTCTTCTAAGGAAAGTTTCCTAAGACACTGAGCGCACAGACGCGAACTGGCCCACGGGCAGTGGGTGAGACCCCAGACTTTGAGTCCCCACGATGATGGTGACTGGACACGGACACCTCGGTGGAATAGTGATCACCGACTGGGGTGGACTAGTAACACAGTTTTTGTATCACGGATTATTCTAACTTTGAACACATTTTAATTCAGATAGAACATGGGAAACATTCTACCTAATCTCAGAGAAGATTTGCTCAGCAAACAACAAATCTAAGGTATATTATAGGGACGTGTTATGCACCATGTGTCACATACGTAAGAACAGACACAGGAAATAACAGAATCAATGGTTATTGTATTGGGGGGAGCCATCTTTGAGAAACACCATGACGCCATAATTGATCTTGTTATTTCCTGTGTCTTGCTCCTAGCATGCGGTGTATGACATATGACCTAAGACAGAGTGGAAGTGTCACAGTAGGGACTTGGTCTGTGTAATCTGCCATGTCACACAGCAGCCACTGCAACTGAAAACACTGTTCCCAGGAAGAGGACAGGTGCCGAAGCCATTTTTACGGGATCTCTGGCGAGCAGATCTCTCTGCCTCAGTTGTATTCAGGAGGAGCGGGGGAATGTGCATGGCTGGACGCGGAGAACATGCTGAAAGGCGTACTTAGGGGAGCCGTGACCCACGGAGACACGGGATTCTCCGCAATTGGTGGGAAATGCTTCCTGACTCCAGGAAGACTTCGTGATGGAGGAGGACGTGGAAGGTGGGGCAGTGCGGGATGCAGACAAGGCTCCGTGGGTGACACCGAGCCAGGGCAATGGGAAGGATCACGGAGGACCAGGGCAGGGATGTTGCCATCAGTCGTCCTCGTCTAAACTGAAATCCAGAGCCACACTGTGTATTATTTATAGCTTGCTATGTGCATACATTTTCTAAGTTAACTGCTTATAGTTCCTTTATGATGTTGATAATTTTTATACTATTTCTGGTTCTTTTTTTGTAAAATCAGATCAAAACCATCCCCTCTTGTATTGATAAAACACTGAAATTGACAAAACGCTGTATGTCAACCGTACTTCAATAAAAAAAAGTCAATATTGGGCATTTTACAGATTGTAGATTATATGCATCCATTAACTTTCATTCCCTTCTAAACTGTTTTAAAGTGTACATCAAGGGGCGCCTGGGTGGCTCAGTTGGCTAAGCTTCCGACTCCAGTTCAGGTCACGATCTCACATTTCGTGGGTTCGAGCCCTGTGTCGGGCTCTGTGCTGACAGCTCAGGGCCTGGAGCCTGCTTCGGATTCTGTGTCTCCCTCTCTCTCTGCCCCTCCTCTGCTCACAGTCTGTGTGTATCACTCTCAAAAATAAATAAACATTAAGAATTTTTTTTTAAATAATAAAGGGATCATCATCAAGGGATAATGGGCAAAAGAGATAATCCACAAGAACAAAGAGAGTAAGAGAGGAGGGGGGAAAAACTCACAATGTTTTGGTTACTAGGGAGTACACAGTCAAATGATAGCTACATAGAAGATCTGAGAATGCCAAATTGTTTAACGGTGGTTGGGAAGCTGAGAAGCAACCCAGCTTACACTGAAGAACAGCCGAAGGCTTAGGCGCAGGTGACTGGAGGTTCTTCTTGACCTGAGGTGGAAGAGGAGTCACGTTCAGCAGACTGGATGAAGGTCTATGTAAACAAAGAGTTTGACGAATAAATGGATTAAAAATAAAATGTGGTGTAGGGGCGCCTGGGTGGCTCAGTCGGTTGAGCGTCCGGCTTCAGCTCAGGTCAAGATCTCATGGTTTGTGGATTCGAGCCCTGCATCGGGCTCTGTGCTGACAGCTCAGAGCCTGGAGCCTGCTTCAGATTCTGTATCTCCCTCTCTCTCTGACCTTCCCCTACTCATGCTGTCTCTCTCTCTCTCTCTCTCTCTCTCAAAAACAAATAAAACATTAGAAAAAATTTTTTTTAATTTTTTTAAATTTTTAAACACTTTTTAAACACATACACTGTATGGTGTATCCATGCAGTTGAATAGTTTTTTAAGTTTATATATATTTTTATTTTTCAGAAAGAGGGAGAGAGAAAGAGAGAGAGGCAGCGAGAGAAGAAGAGAGAGAATCCCAAGCAGGCTCTGCGCCATCAGCCCTGCACCCAACATGGGGTTCAATCTCACGCACCGCGGGATCGTGACCTGAGCTGAGATTAAGAGTCAAGCCGCTTAACCGACTGAGCCACCTGAGCGCTCCGCGGAATATTATTCAGCAAAAATAAATAAATAAATAAAGTTCTGATTCACACTACAACAGAGATGAACCCTAGAAACATGATGTGACGTGAAAGCCTCCAGTTACAGAGCAGCATCTACGGTATGATTCTATGAATATGAAATCCCCAGAAGGGGCAAATCCACAGGAATAGAAAGTAGATTAGTGGTTGCGTAGGGCTAGTGAGAGAAAGGAAGGGAGCGTTTCTGCTAATGAGTATTTTTTAAGGTAATAAAAATATTCTAAAATTAAGTGTCGTGATGAATGCACAACTTTGTGAATATATTAAAAACCATTGAATACAACATGTTAAATGGACGAGAATGTATGGTATGTGAATTATATTTCAATGAAGCTGTTTTTGTTTTTAAACTTTTTTAAAAATGTTTATTTATTTTTGAGAGAGAGAAAGAGAGAGACAGAGCATGAGCAGGAGAGGGGCAGAGAGAGAGAGACAGAGAGGGAGACACAGAATCCGAAGCAGGCTCCAGGCTCCGAGCTGTCAGCACAGAGCCCGATGTGGGGCTGGAACCCATGAACTGTGAGATCATGACCTAAGCTGAAGCCGGGAGCTTAACCGACTGAGCCACCCAGGTGCCCCTATTTTCTATTTTTTTTAAAAAGTGATTTTATATCCATGTTACCTCTCTTGCCCAAGAAAATGTTTTCTGGACTAGGGAACACCAGACACAGTTCAGGGTGGGGGTACCACAATAAACCATGAATATTAAGTGAAATTTTCTCACTGAACACCAGTCCATATATCACCTCTTCCATTAATCAGCTCCTGGTGCACAGGCAGCAGGCTTAGGCCTTCCATCGAAGCAGAAAATTGAAAGCCTTTTCTGGAAAAGCTGTCCAGCCCTTGAGAAAAGATCTAATGACACCAACATGGGTGGGGGAGGGGCGTGTCCTCTAATGACGTGGCCTGGCCACAAGGCTCTGCAGCGAGACCCATCGTTCACAAGCCCCATGAGCGGATAGAGATTCTAATCTGTTTTCTTCAATATAAGTGGATATCCAGAAGTCCCCAGACACTTGAGAAAAACCTCTAATATGAAAGACAGAAAACAAATAAACAGGAAAAGCAATTTGGATGAAATAGAGATGGAAGGAGAAGACTATTGCAAACGAACAGCTATAATTAGTATCCTCAGAGTGATAAGGGAAGATACTAAACCCACGAAATAAGAACACGATTCTATGAAAAAAAGAAAGAAAGAAAGAAAAAAGGAAAGAAAGAAAGAAAGAAAGAGAGAGAGATCCAGGGAGGTTTTCCAGAACATAACGGTTATGAGTTGTAAATCAGAAGGGCCCATTGAGTGCCTACCACATGAAAGGGAAATATGCTCTCTCCGAGGCACAGTGGCACAAAATCTCAGAAGACCAGAGACAAGGAAGAGACTCCACAAGAGGAAAACAACGGGTAATACACAAAGAATCAGGGATCAGAGCAGCCTCCCCTTCTCCACAGTGTCGCTGGAAGCCAGAACACAAAGGAACAATGTCTTCAAAATTCTGGGGGAAAATAACCGAAAACCTAGACTTTTATACTTAGACACAATCTCAGTTAAGTGTGAAGGCAGGTTAAAGACAATTTCAAGCATGTAAGTGCTCCCCAAGTTTTCTCTACCAAAAAGGAAGATAAACCCAAAGAGAGAGACATGGGATCCCCAAAACAGAAGATCTAAGCTGGAGGAAGCCCAGGGAATCCTCTGGAAAAGGGAAAGGGGAGAGGCCAAGAGGAAAGCTCACAGAGTGGTCAATCCAGAGTGAAGTGGGTCAGAAGTTTCCAGGAGAGGCTCCTTCACAAAGATGAAATTAATGGAGGGGCGCCCGGGTGGCTCAGTCCTTTGAGTGTCCCGACTTTGGTTCAGGTCATGATCTTGCATTTGTGAGTTCAAGCCCCCCATCGGGTTCCCTGCTGACAGCTCGGAGCCTGGAGCTTGCTTTGGATTCTGTGTTTCTCTCTCTCTCTCTCTCTCTGCCCCTCCCCCGTGTGCACTCTGTCTCTCTCTGTCTCTCAAAAAATAATATAAAAAATTAAAAAGATTTTTTTACAAAGATGAAATTAATGGAGGGCCCAGTGTAATTAACTCTATTGAGAAGTCTATGCAACTATAGAAGAATTTGCAGATGTTGCAGCCATAAGGGCATAAAAAAATAAGGAAACAAACTTAAAAACTAAAGGAAACTATTATTAATTCCATGGGAAATAGAGTGATCAGAACAGACCCAGTGACCGTAGTGTGCCACGAGGCTTCACTGTTAATCATGCCGTAGAGTCAAAATAGTGTAAATACTGAATATTTAATCCAAATTATATTTTAACTACATTGTAGAATGGGGACTAAGGAGGAAATGGATGTGAGTGATGGCGGAGGACTGGGCTGGGGAGCTAGTGCCAAATCCTCGTCCTCCAAGGTGGGGACCTGAAACTAACAAATCACAAAGTAGTGAGATGAGCCTCCATTTTTTCAAATTCGTTTTACTATTTATTATTTTTTTATTAAAAATTTTTAATGTTTATTTTTGAGAGAGAGAGAGAGACAGACAGACAGAGGGTGAGTAGGGGAGGGGCAGAGAAAGGGAGACCCAGAATCCGAAGCAGGCTCCAGGCTCTGAGCTGTCAGCACAGAGCCCAATCCGGGGCTCAAACCCACAAACCCTGAGATTGTGACCTGAGCTGAAGTCGGAGGCTCAACTGACTGAGCCACCCAGGCGCTCCCAGACTCCTTTTTAGAAATATGGAAGTAATCGCTAGAAGAATCCATTGAAAGCGTTGCAACTGGGGTATAGGAAACAAAGGCGGAGTTAGCAAAAATGCTGATTTTCATACCTTATAAATCACTTTTTCCCCAAAAATTATGTGAAAGCATCATTTCGATAAAAATAAGAGTGAGTTCAGGGTTCGAGGTCCGTGGAGTCTCCAAAAAAAAAAGCAGGGGGAGAAAAGAGCAGAAAAACAAAAAAGGTCAGCACCCAACAATAAGAAAGTGAACAATTGGATTAAACAACAGGCCGAAGCCTTTAACAGACATCTCACTGAAGATGATAGATACGTGGCAAATAAGCAAATGAAAAGATGCTCCACGTCCTACGTCATCAGGGAAATGCAAATTAAAACAGTGACTCGCTGCACACCTACTAGAATGGCCGAAATCCAGATCGCCGATAGCGCCAAGTTCTGGTGAGGATGTGGACCCGTCGGCTCTCTCGTTCGTTGCCGGCGGGGAAGCAAAATGGTGCAGCTACCTTGGAAGACAATTTGGCAGCTTCCTCTAAAACAAAACATATCCTTCCCATATGATGCAGCGGTCCTGCTCCCTGGTAATCTACCCACAGGAGTTGATAACGTATGTCCACACAAAAACATCCACACTCGTGTGTACTGGAGTTGATTTACACACCCCCAACCTGGAAGCAAACAAGATATCCTTCAGTGGGGGGGGGGGTGCTTGGGGGGCTCAGTTGGTTAAGCATCTGATTTTGGCTCAGGTCATGATCTCATGGTTTGTGAGTTCAAGCCCTACATTGGGCTCACCGCTATCAGCACAGAGCCAGTTTTGGATCCTCTGTCCTCCTCTCTCTCTGCCCCTACCCCACTCTTGTCACACGCACTCTTTCTCTCTCAAAAATAAATAAACATTAAAAAAAAAAGATGTCCTTTAGTGGGTGAATGGATAAATAAATGGTGGTCCACCTAGACAATGGACTATTACTTCGTGCTAAAAAGAAATGAACCATCAAACCATGAAAAGACAGGAAGGTACCTTAAATGCATATTACTAAGTGAAAGAGGCCAATCAGAAAAGACTACATGCTGCATGATTCCAACTCTATGACATTCTGGAAAAGGCAAAGCTATGGAGACAGTGAAAGACCAGTGGTGGCCAGAGGGCACAGAGGACGTTAAGGGCAGTAACACTATTCTGTATGAGAGTATAATGGTGGAAACATGTCATTATATACGTGTCAAAACCCACAGAACGCACACCACCACGAGTGAACCTGATGTAAAAACTATGGACTTTAGGTGACAATGATGTGTCTATGTAGGTTTATCAATCGTAACAAGTGTTCTGCTCTAGAGGGGGATGTTGACAATGGGGGAGACTGTGCATGTGTGGGAGCAGGGGGCACATGGGAAATCTGTACCTTTTATTTTTTAAATCTTATTTATTTATTAAATGAAAATTTTTAGGTGGGCTCTATGCCCAACGTGGGGCACGAACTCATGACCCCAAGATCAACAGTCACACGCTCTACAGACTGAGCCAGCCAGGCGCCCCGAGAAATCTGTACCTTTTGTTCCATTTTGCTACGAACCTAAAACTGCTCTACGCAATAAAGCACATTAAAATGAATAAATAAATTTGAAGAAGAAGAAAAAAAGGGATAGCTACAGCCCTACTCTTAGGGCTCCATTATGGAATATGTTTGCTAGCATGTATTACTCTTGAAAAGAAGGAGAAAAAAAAAACCCAGTAAGTACTTTGAAGACATTCTAGAACTGGGAATACTGGGTGGGCCAGTCTGCTTACAGGGGTGGGGGGTGGAGAGGAGCAGATATAGCCTGTTCCTACCGCAGTGCACCCCCCCCCCCGGGCCCGTACGGAGCAGTGAGCTTCCTCCACACATCCACTGAGAGCAGGGATAACCTTGCAAACACTTAAATTATTGAGAAAAAAATAATTACATCCCAACAGAGTCTTTACATCTACTTAAAAAAGAAGTAGAAACCCATTGTTTTACAAAGACAGTCCTGGGGCTCCGAGAGATTAGGTGAGTTAAAGGGAGAGCAGCTTTGGTGGTAGATTGTGTTCTCCATCCATCATCTCACAAGTACCCCAAGAAGTATGTGACGGTAGTGTCCCTGTGTGACAGACGAGAGCAACGAGGGGCTGGGGGGTCCACTCGTGTTCGTGCATCAGTTAAATGGCAGAATCCACTGTGAACTTGGAACAGTTCTACCCCCACGCTAGACCTCCCGCTTCGGCACCTGTCCTCATGAAAGGAACACTGCTCGGTGACTCTATTGCTTGGTCGTTTGTCTTTAATTTTAATCGCACGCGGGGAAGGTCATCCTTTCCAGTGGTTGTTTTCCAGCGTCCCTATTCTAACTCCACATTGGCCGGAGAGCGAGGCCATCAAAGCAGCTATGAACTTTTGTTGGGTCACAGCATGCTAAGAGCTTCACTCCTACAGCCCAGTGTATAACCCAAAAAGGTGTATCGGAAAATCCGATCTTCCACTCATTCATTGAATTACTACTTCTTTCAATAGTTATTCATCGAGTAGTATGGGCAGGGCCTTGGGTACACAGTGAGCAGACGTGGTCCATGTGCTGATGCGGGGAGACAGACGTGAAATAAGCAATCAGATGGATACTTAGAATTACAAGGATCTGAGGGGCGCCTGGGTGGCTCAGTCGGTTGAGCAGCCGACTCCTGATTTCAGCTCAGGTCATGATCTCAGGGTTGTGGGATCGAGCCCCGCATCGGGCTCTGTGCTGAGTGTGGAGACTGCTTGGGATTCTCTCTCTCCCCCCCCCCCGCCCCTCCCTCACTCAGGCACACTTTCTCTCTCCCTCTCTCCAAAATAAATAAAAATTTTAAAAATTAAATTAAAAAATTAGAATTAAAAGGATCTGAGACAAGAAAGAGTTTGTGTGTTAAGAATTTAAAACAACTGGGGGTGCCTGGGTGGCTCAGTCGGTTAAGCGTCCGACTTCAGCTCAGGTCATGATCTCACAGTTCATGGGTTCGAGCCCTGCGTTGGGCTTTGTGCTGACAGCTAGCTCAGAGCCTGGAGACTGTCTTCGACTCTGTGTCTCCTCTCTCTGACCCTCCCCTGCTCATGTTGTCTCTCTCTCTCTCTCTCTCTCTCTCTCCCCCAAAAATAAATAAAACATTTTTAAAAATATTTTTAAAAAAGAATTTAAAACAACTGGGGCACCTGAGTGGCTCCGTAGGTTGAGTGTCCGACTTCAGCTCAGGTCACGATCTCACAAGCTTGTGGGTTCAAGCCCCATGTGCTGTGACAAGAAACAAGAAACAAGACAAGAAAGAGTTTGTGTGTTAAGAATTTAAAACAACTGGGGGTGCCTGGGTGGCTCAGTCAGTTAAGTGTCCGACTTCAGCTCAGGTCATGGGTTCGAGCCCTGTGTTGGGCTTTATGCTGACAGCTCAGAGCCTAGAGCCTGCTTCAGATTCTGTGTCTCCCTCTCTCTCTGCCCCTTCCCTGCTCATGCTCTGTCTCTCTCTGTCTCAAAAATAAATATTAAAAATTTAAAAATAAATAAATAAAAATAAATAAATAAACAACTTGTGTGGCCAGAGTGTAGTCCATTAAGAGGAACATAGGAAGGAGCAAGGTTAAAGGATTAGATGGAAATCTGATCCTGCAGGTCCTTGTAGACCCTGTAAGGACGTCTCATTTTCTATTAAATGCAATGAGAGGCCAGTGACAGTTTTAAAGTATGTTGAAAAGACCTCCCCGGCCACTGTGGGGAGCACCAGAAGAAGGGCAAGAGAACATGTTGCAGATTCCCCTTCGAGAGACGGTGGGGGCTTGGAGATGGAGAGATATGGACAGATTTGTGAAATGCCTGGAAAGTGGAATCAGTAGCGTTCGGTAATGAGTTAGCTCTTAGGAGCAACGAGGAGGGAGTCTGCAAAGATGACTCCTGGGCTTGTGAGTTTAGCAAATGGACAGATGGTAGCTCCACTTATTTAGATAAGGGAGACGGGAGGAGGAGGACCCAGAGCTCAGTTCTGGACAAGTTAAGTGTGAGCTGCCTCTGAGATATCTGAGTAGGCAGTTGGGTATGCAAGCCTGGAGCTCAGAAAGAAGGTCTGGGCTGGAGATAAAAATATGGGAGTTAACAGCATTTTGGTGATAGTTAAAGTTGTGGTGCTGGGTGAGATCACCCGGCGAGAGTATAGAGAGAGCAGGGAAACAGGCCTCCAAGGAGAGGAGACCGCACGCCTCTAATGACAGAGGTGGAATGGAGGAGGAAAAGCTAGCAGGGTGGTGGGGCACACCCAAGCAGGAGAGGAGAAGGGGGGTGGCTGATGGAAGGGCGTAGGGCGAGTTTCAACACTGGTGCTGAGTGCAGCTGAGGGGCTCAGGGGATGCCTGGAAAGCACTGGCTTTCACCTTGTGCTGGTGGAGCGCTGAACTCTTGTCCCGTCCCCCCAGAAACCCTACGGTGGGCGTCTCCCGGTTTTGCACTGGGCACTAATAGAGTGGTTAGTCTGGAATCAACCATGGTGGGAGCTCTCAGACCGTGGCCTTAACAAACACTACAATTTTTTTTCCCTTTTTCTTGGAAAGGTGCCCCTGGTGGTGTGACCCCATTTGTAACAGAATGAAGGAGGAACCGGCCTTCTCTATCTTTTCTGGTCCCATCAGGAGAGTTCCAGAACATTTTCCATGAAAATGAATTCTCTTCAAAGAAACCAGCTAAGTGTGTAAACTTCCTTTGAAGTGAACTTTACCTTTGCCACAGGACTCTCTAAAGTCTTAGCCTTTTAGTCACTAACCTTCACAAATTTGAAGCAGACCAACGGGGAAAAAATTCAGTGTGGTCATATGAAGAATTTCTTCCAACTCTGAGTTGGCTGTAAGAAATTCCAAGAAGCATAAGCAGTAAACCACATTTCATTTACTCCTGGGTTTATTTACTTAGTAAAAATAATCATTAGAAGATTCCAGAATTCAAGGGCTAAGAGTTGACATTTTTCCCCATCTTGCTTTTTCATTGAAAAAAAAAAAGCTTGCTATTCTATGATTATGCAGATAAGAAAATTAATGGGGTGGTAGAAAGTTTGATTATTTTCAATATGATGACAGTTGAATTAGATCAGTTGATGAACAAGCTAATTATTAGATACTCAGGTGTGAAGATAAAGTCATTTAAAGAACTGGGCTTTTGACATTATTTTAGTCGTGATGTGTGGTCACCAACTAAATCCTGTTCTTGCCTCAAAGTGAACCAAAGATTGAACTGAACACATGACAGAGCCATCAACCGACTAAAGAAGTCAGCATGCAGACCTAGCCCAGACACTTCTGAGAGTTTGGTCTTTGAAATGTTTTTCCTCCAAACACACAGCAGTGACAAATGAAATTTATCAAGCTTAAAAACTAAATAAACACTTCCGTGGCCCAGAACTGGGACAGAAACACGAAGCTGTGAGCTGAGCAAAACCCCGCAAGCTTACTGGCCTCTAGGTCCAGAAGCAGGCAATACTAGCCAGAATTTGGCTTTTCCACAGTAAATTAAAATAAGAGTTCCATGCCGAGATGGGAGACGGAAGCCAGACTCCCCACTTGAAGCCAGAGGCAGAGGCAGGTTCCGCCTACTCATGAAACAAGGCTGAAATAGAAGCTATTCTGCCTGGCCTACAGCTTTCTTAGGGGAGAGAGAAGACACAGACAGAACCTTGCCAAGTGACTAGGAAAGGGACCAGTCCATTGCCTGGCTTGGCCTGGGTCTGTGCTGTCCTCAGTCAGGCTGTGGGCTGGGTCTCTGCAGCTCCGTTAGTAGATTGGTCTGAAATGGGGTCCAGGGAGCCAAGTACAGACTGAAGGCAATCAGAAAAACCACTAGACAGGAAGGGGAAAGCAATGGGGGTGGAAAGGAGAAGAGAAACAGAGATAGACATGGGGACTGCAAGCCTGTTCTCAAAATGATCTCCTCGACCCAAATCCGATGCTGACAAAGACAGCCAACAAAACAAAGCAAGAACACAAATTAATTCCCGTTGAAACTAATTGTATGGAGCCATCCGGGAAAAGGTCTAAAATATGCTTAGACTGTTCAGAGATGCATGAAGGCATAACTTCCATTTAAAAAAGAGCAAGACACAATGAGAAAAATGGCAGCATAAATGGAACCAGAATGCATGGGTACTGAAAAGCACAACGTAGAAACCTTGGAAAAAACAGAGTGATTAAAATTAAAATTAATATTCAATGGGTAAGCTAAGCTCCCAGTAGGAAGGAGTTCAAGAGAAAATTAGCAAATTGGAAAGGGTGTGAGGATCTCCCCCCAGGAAATGGGACAGAGACAGGAGAAGAAAACGTGAGGGGCAGATCAGAGTCAGAGAAGATGGGTTGATGGGTCCCAGCATGTGTCCACGAGGGGGGGAGTGAAAGTTGAGGCAGGGAAGCAGTTCCCCAGAAGCACTGGCTGAGGATTTTCCACAGTTAACCATCTGAGCTCTGTGGTGGAAGGGTCGTAGGGAGCACCAAGCACGGGAATCCTCCCGTCTCGGTGAAACCACGTGACATCAAAGACACAGAAAACTCAGGGGCGCATGGCAGACTCAGTCGCATGTGACTCTTGATCTTGGGGTTGTGAGTTCAAGCCCCGCATTGGGTGTAGAGATTACTTAAAAATAAAATCTTAAAGAAAAAAGAGAGAGATGAACTCTAGACACAACTCTAGACAAAAATAAAAAAACTCTAGGGCGTAAAGGATGGGAAGAGATGAGAATTATTCAATGGGCAGTCAATATATGCTAAGATCAGTGTCGTGTCAGGAAAAAGGATAAAAATATGGAATAATGTTAGATATTTTTAGAAGATAGTTAAATATATGTGTTAATTATTTAAAGGTGACCACTAAAATACATAAAATATCATGTCTGAAAATCAGCAGAAAAGGAAGAAGGGAATATAGAAAATGTTTTTAATGCAAGAAAAGGCAGGAAAAGTGAGGTGAGGGGAAGCAAAGGATGGCAAGCATAAAATTTGAAAAAAGAGTTAAAAAGAAGTTCAAATATTATTATTAACATTTGCAACCATAAATGATAAAAGTTGATTTTAAAAAAGGAGATTATTAGAATGAATAAAAGCCAAAATCGGTTATATACTGCATCTAAAACAGAATGATATGGAAAAATAGAAAATGATCCACATAAAAATATATTTTTGAGATTTTATTAAAAATTTTAAATGTTTATTTTATTTTTGAGACTGAGAGAGAGACAGAGAGAGAGAGAGAGACAGAGAGAGACACACAGAATCAAAAGCAGGCTCTAGGCTCCAAGCTGTCAGTGCAGAGCCTGACATGGGGCTTGAACCTACGAACCATGAGTTCATGACTTGAGCTGAAGTCAGAGGCTTAACCAACTGAGCCACCCAGGTGCCCCTAAGATTTTATTTTTAAATACTCTCTAAGTCCAACGTGGGGGCTTGAGCTCACAAATCTGAGACCAAGAGTCATATGAGCTACCAACTGAGCCAGCCATGGTAAGAATATTAACAACAACAACAAAAAAGCTGACATAGATATTTTACTATCAGATGCAATAAAATTAAAAACATAAAAAATTATTAGTGACAAAAAGGGACCCTATATATTCACATAACATGCTTCATAATATACAGTCAGAAATCTGTGGATACTTCAAAATATATAAAGAAGAAAATGACCATATTATAGAGAAATTTACCAGCCCATTAGAATGATTAAAGATTTAATACACTTTTGATAGCTCTAGTAGATAAAAAAAATTAGCAACTACCTAGAATATTTGAACATAAGATTTTAAAATGTGATCTAATGCATATGTTGAATACGTATAATACTCTGAAACAAGCAAATGAAGAATGTATACAGTATATGCTTTTAAATTATCTATGGAACTTTTACAAAAGAGATTTATCACATACTAGATTAAAAAAGTAGTCTCAATAAAGTTTTAAGAAATCAGTATCTTACAGGCCAGAATCTGACTGGAGTTCAATGAAATTAGAATCAACACTAAAAATATAATTTAAATCTCTGCATGTTTCGAAACTTAAACATTAACAACCAAATAACTCAAGATTAAAAAGGAAATCACAATGAAAATTACACAAACGAATCAAGCAGTACCTAGTGGTAAATGTTTATCCTTTCGTGTATTTATTAAGAAAACAAGACTGAAGATAAACAAGTTAACCATCCAACATAGAAAGTAAAAAAAATCATAGAAGAAGAGGGGCGCCTGGGTGGCTCAGTCAGTTAAGCATCCAACTTTGGCTTAGGTCATGATCTTGTGATTTGTGAGTTTGAGCCCCGTGTCGGGCTCTGTGCTGACAACTCAGAGCCTGGAGCCTGCTTCAGATTCTGTGTCTCCCTCTCTCTCTCTGTCCCTCCCCCACTAATGCTCTCTCTCTCTCTCTCTCTCTCTCTCTCATAAATAAACATTAAAATTTTTTTTTTTTTAAAAAGGAAAATCATAGAGGAAGAAATTAAAGAGTGGAGAAGGAAGGTGCATTCGTTTCCTGGGGCCGCCATAGCAAAGGACCACCAGTTGGGTGCGTGGCCTGAACAGAAGCGTATCACCTTGCAGTGTGGAGACCAGATGTCTGGTGTAGGCAGGGCCTCTGAAGTGTGGTGGAGGAACTGAAGCAAGCCCCCTCCTAGCTTCTAGTAGCCTCAGGCATTCCTTGCCTTGTAGACCATCTTCTTCACCCGCATTCTCCCTGTGCGTCTCCACAACGTCTTCTTCCCTCCGTCCAAATTTTTGTAGTAGAAGGACACCAGTCATGTTGCAGTGACCCTATTTCCAAATAAAGTCATAGTATTAGGTACAGGGGATTAGCTTCAATATCTTATTTGGGGAGAAGGGTGCACATTTGATTCATCACAGAAAGCATTGATAAAAAATAAGAGCAGAAAAGGCTGAAATAGAAAACAAAGTCATAATAGAGGAAATAAACACAACAAGTTAGTTATTAGAAAAAAATCTAATATGAATACACAGCTTTTAACGAGACTGATGGGACAAAAGGCACAAATAAACAATTTGAGGAACACGAAGAGGATATACCCACAATATAGAACGGATTTACAGAATCACTGCACTGCGACAAAGAACACTGTGAGTAACTTCATGCCAACCAATGTGAAAACGTAAGTAATGTGGATAATTTTCTTTAAAATATATATTAGTAATCTGATGAAAAAACTGGAGCCTCCACTTGATGTGTGAGTTCTTACACAGTCTTGACTTTGAATTGAACTATCTTTCGGGAAAGAAATCAAGCAAAAGATAAAAGAACACGCAATTGAATCATGGATTTTGTGGAAGGAAAGTCAGTTCCGTTCACTTAACTTACCAATTCATCTTACCTGGTTAATTTCATATAGTAATGACAGTGGTCTGACAGGGCGGTGAAGGAGAGTGACGTAGGTATGGATTTAAGGGCTCTTGCACAAATACGGGTATGGACTTCACCCATACTCTTAATATACAATTCACCTTTATTATTATTTTTTTAAATCTTTATTTATTTTTGAGAGAGAGAGAGAGCAAGCAGGGGAGAGGCAGAGAGAGAGGGAGACACAGAATATGAAGCAGGCTCCAGGCTCCGAGCTGTCAGCACAGAGCCCGATGTGGGGCTCGAACTCACGAAACCCAAGTTCATGACCTGAGCTGAAGTCGGACGCTTAACCAACTGAGCCACCCAGATGCCCCAATTCACATTTGTTGTTAGAGCAAATTCTATCGATCTTGGACAGGGTAGCACTCCAATGTATTTTAAAGACTCGGATGGGTAGATGATCATATAATATCCTTATTGATAATAGCTACATCTCTTCCCTTGCCTTACATTGGACACTATTTTCAGGTTTTTAGATGAAGAGCAAGGGACTGAGAAATGGGTCTTAGCCAGTAGGGAGCTGTGAAGCTTGAAAAACAATTTCTAGGGGTGCCTGTGTGGCTCAGTCAGTTCAGCGTCTGACTAGTGACCTTGGCTCAGGTCATGATCTCACGGTTTGTGAGTTTGAGCCCCGAATTGGACTCTGTGCCGATAGTGCAAAGCCTGCTTGAAATTCTCTCTCTCTCTCTCTCTCTCTCTCATTCAAAAATAAATAAATAAACATTAAAAAAAGAAATGTATAAAAAAAGAAAAACAATTTCTAGGAACTTGTAATTTTAACCATGAAATGAATATTAAGCGTTCTTGTACACACAGAGCATGTATTTTTACCTACTCTACCTTCCTGTGTGGACATAAAAATATATGCAGAAGAAAATGTTAGTAGAACTGCTGGCAGATGCTTTGGTACAGCTGCAAAACAGAAATAAGTCTCTCTATGTATTCACAGTCACTGTCGAGATAGAGATCTACAAACCTGCTCAGCTGATATTCCACTTACGTGTTATTTTCTGTCTGCTTTTTAAAAAATTTTTTTAACGTCTTTATTTTATTTTGAGAGACAGAGACAGAGAGTGAACGGGGGAGGGGCAGAGAGAGAGGGAGACACATAATCCGAAGCAGGCTTCAGGCTCTGAGCTGTCAGCACAGAGCCCGACACGGGGCTTGAACCCACGGACTGTAAGATCATGACCTGAGCCGAAGTCAGACGCTTAACCAACTGAGCCACCCAGGCGCGCCTTCTGTCTGCTTCTCAACAAGGGATTCCACATTCCTCATATGATGTACATTTTACTTTAATGACCGTGTTCTTGGCTTTGTTTTTTTTCTTGTCACCTTTACCCTTCAACAGCCTGTTTTTAGAGTGATTTCTCAGCTTCAGACTTTGACTTGCTTTCCCCCTCCCTCAGAAATGTCCTGTAATTGTATTTATTGTTTCCTGAAGTGTACAGCTCTCTCATATTTTTGATAAATGACAGCCTTTTCCCAAAGGAGACCAAATCAGTCGAGTCATTCCCCAGCTCCACTTAAAGCTATAGTTAAGTACACATACAATTGCTTCCATTTTTTTCTGCCTTGCTTCTCATGTATGATCTAAATGCTCAAAACATTACCCAATGAAACCACAGACTCTGAATAGACAAAGCGATCCTGAGAAAGAACCAAGCTGTAGGCATCCCACTTTCTGATTTCAAACTATACTACAAAGCTATGGTAATCAAACGGTATGGTACTAGCATAAAAATAGACACATGAACCAATGGAACAGACTCAAAAGCTCAGAACTAGATCCATGGATATCTGGTCAACTAATATTGGACAAGGCAGCCAAGTACACTCAATACGGGAAAGGATAGTCTTTTCAATAAATGGTTTGGAGGGGCGCCTGGATGGCAAAGTCAGTTAAATGTCTGGCTTTTGATTTCGGCTCAGGTCATGATCTCACAGGTCATGTGTTCAAGCCCCGTGTCGGGCTCTGCACTGACAGCATGGAGCCTACTTGGGATTCTCTCCTTCTCTGCTCCTCCCCCACACTTGCACTCTCTATCTCTTTCTCTCTCTCTCAAAGTAAATAAATAAACTTAAAAAAAGATTCCCTCTCTCTCCCTCTGTTTTTACCCCTTCCCCTCTCAAAAATAATAATAATAAAATAAGCGGTGTTGGAAAAACTGGATAACACTTGTAGATGAATGAAATTGGGCCCCTCTCTTACACCACTCTCAAAAATTAACTCCGAATGGATTAAAGACTTAAACACAAGACCCCAAATTATAAAACTCCTAGGAGAAAACATGGGGGAGGGAATCTCCTCGGCATTGGTCTTGGCAATGATTTTTTGCATATGACACCAAAAACACAAACAACAAAAGCCAAAATTAATAAGTGGGACTATAGCAAACTACAAAGCTTCTGCACAAGAGAAGAAATGCAGCAAAATGAAAAAGCAATCTATGGAATGGGAGAAAATATTTTTGTATTTTATATCCAACATTTTTACAGAACTCCTACACCCCAATAGCAAAAAAAAACAATCAAAAAACCCAAACAATACAATTAAAAAACAGGCAGAGGAATGGAATAGACGTTTTCCCAAAGAAGACATGCAGATGGCGAACAGGTATGAAAAGGTGTTTGATGTTACTCATCATCAAAGAAATGCAAATCGGAACCATGGTGAGATGTCATCTTCCGCCTGCTGAGATCACGATCCTCAAAGAGGCAAGAGATAAGTGCCCGTGAGGCTGTGTAGAAAAGGAACCCTCGTGCACTGTTGGTGGGAATGTCAACTGGCGCAGCCACCGTGAAACAAATATGGAGGTTCCTCAGTGAACTTTGCAAAAGTTAACATCTCCCGGGACAACTACATAACATTAAAACTGGGTAAATCAAGAAGGTTTACGTCTCTGTGGCCCAAATCATGTTAAACAAATAAAAAATACAACTATGCTAAATATTTTAACTTTTAGTCAGTATTCCCTAAGTGAAAAGGAATCCTCCCTTATTTACCTACCCTCAATATAAGATAAAGAACAAAATGTGGAAAGCCTCACAAAGCACACCAGTATCTTCCTCAGGTTTATGGTAATTTTAAGATCTGTGTAATAGAA
Source organism: Cryptoprocta ferox (assembly GCA_028646485.1). Lineage (NCBI taxonomy): Eukaryota > Metazoa > Chordata > Mammalia > Carnivora > Eupleridae > Cryptoprocta > Cryptoprocta ferox. The sequence continues at coordinate 5,978,110 of CM053562.1, forward strand.
GCTACAGGTAAAATAAAAGCATACTAACTTATCATTGAAAAACTTTCTTTTCTTTCTTTCTTTCTTTCTTTCTTTCTTTCTTTCTTTTCTTTCTTTCTTTCTTTCTTTTTATTTTAGAGAGAGAAAGAGTACAATCGGGGAAGAGGAGCAGAGGGAATGAGAGAGAGAGAGAGAGAGGAGATCCCAAGCAGGCTCCACACTCAGCATGGAGCCTGACTTGGGGTTCGATCCCACGACCCTGGGACCACGACCTGAGCCAAAATCAAGAGTCGGATGCTCAAGTGACTGAGCTGCCCGGGCGCCCCTGAAAAACTTTCCTGAAGAAAAAAATTACCATCTGATCCAGCAATCCCACTTCTGGATATATATCCAAAGAAAATGAAAACGGAAGAGATGTCTGCATTCCGTATTTATTGCAGCATTATTCACCATCGCCATCACATGGAAACAACCTAAGTGTCCATCACCAGATGAATGGATGCAGAAGATGTGACATATCTATCATATTTATTCATATATATATAAATGCTATTCAGCCATGAGAAAGGAGATTCTGCCATTTGCAACAACATGGATGGACCTTGAAGGTATTACGCTAAGTGAAATAAGTCAGGCAGAGAAAGACAAATACTGCATCTCACTTACACGTGAAATCTAAAAATGCCAAACTCGTGGAAACAGAGCAGATTGGTGGTTACCACGCACTGGCGAGTGCGGAAATGGGAAGACGCTGGTCACAGGGTAGAAACTTTCAGTTACGAGATGACTAAGGTCTCGGGATGTAATGTACAGCCTGGTTAGCAATACTGTATCATGTACTTGAAAGTGGCTAAGCGAGTAGATCTTAACTGCCCTCAGCACAAAGAAGGATGGTAATAATGTGATGTGATAGAAGTGTTAACTAATGCTACGGTGGTAATCGTTTTACAATATGTAAGTATATCAAATCATCATATCCTTTAAACTCAATACAATGTTGTTAGCAGTAAAGCTGAGAGTGGGGCTGGGTGGGGGGAATGTCATTACCAAAATCTACCTATTGTTCTTGTGACAATGGCTTTAAATTTTTTTTTTGATTTATTTGTTTATCTTGAGAGAGAGAGAGAGAGTACGAATTCGGAAGGGCAGAGAGAATCCCAAGCAGGCTCCATGCTGCCAGTTCAGAGCCCGCCGCAGGGTTCAAACTCATGAAACCAATAAATCATGACCTGAGCCAAAACCAAGAGTCGGATGCTCAACCAACTGAGCCACCCAGGTCCCCTGGCTTTTAATTTTTTAAAACAAATTTTTGGTGGTTGTCTTAGAATTCCATAATGCTCAGGAACAAGTTATAAGGTGGTTGACTATGCTTCCCCTTCCGAATTAATCAGACTATTCCATTTCCTGTGCACACACCCATCTACCCCTGCACCTTTGCTCACATCAGTCACTCCATCTGGAACTCATTTCTCTTTTTTCCCTCTTACTCAATCACTAAAGAAATTGAGGCTGGCCCCTGGCTTACCCAAAGTCACACAGTTAGGGCATAACCCAGCCTACAGATTATCTCTGGATTCCTGGTTTTCAGGGATTTTCCAGCCACACCCCACTCTGCTTTGTAGATTCATTATTTGGGGCGCCTGTGTGGCTCAGTTGGTTAAGCGCCAACTCTGGATTTGGGTTCTGGTCATGATCTCATGGTGAGATCGAGCCCCACTGCTTGAGATTGTCTCTCTCTCTCTTTCTCTCTCTGCCTCTACCCCACTTGTGCACTCTCTCCTTCTTTCAAAATAAATAAATAAATATTAAAAAATAGAGAATTGTTATTTGAACTTTTAAAGCTTATTTCAGAGGCTTTCTTGAAAACCTCACATAGAAGTAATCTGTCCCTTCTTTGAATTCCTACATATTTAATTGTACCTTTCTTTGGATGTTTATCACCGTTTATTTTGTCTTATGGTTATTTTCTTCCCTCCGGGAGGCACTGAACTCCCTGAGGACTGCCATTTGCTTTATTTACTTCTGTGTCTTTTCTTGTCATCTAACCTTGTATTAGTAGGTCCTCAATGTATATTTGCTAAAGCAATTAAATCCCTTTTGGATTTTGGACACCTTGCGGCCATTGAAAGCATATAGAAACCAGCTGTAACAACATTGGGGATCTTTCAAGCTTGGCTATCCTGCCTTTTGCTTCATCCTTGCCTGGCTCTAGACCTGCACTGTCCAAGAGAACCTTCTATAATGACAGAAATGTTTAATATCTGCGTGGTCCAATATGATGCCACCAGCCACATATGGCCATTGAGCATTTGAATGTGGTGGAACTGAAGCACTGAACACTTAATCCTATTTGATTTTAGTTAACTTCTATTTGAATATAGAAGTGTGACTCGTGGCTACCATATTGGACAGTACAGTTCTAGATTGTACCCCATTTTGATAAATCTACTGGTCTTGCCCCTTTGAACTTGATTGTGTAAGTGCCTCCTTAGTGAGAAATGGCTGTTGTCCTCCAAGCTCAAGGTTCAAGATGCCTCACTTGACATCCTTCCTTTCCTCCCCAGGAGACAGATGGAATTCATAAAGCTTTTCCTGCGGACTCCAATTTTCTCCCTCGCCTCAGATTCGGACTCTGTCTGCAATGCATAGATATAATACTTGGACTATACGTTACATTGTTTGCTGCCATTTTGGTTTTTTTTATTATTTATTTTTTTAAATGTTTGTTTTTGAGAGAGACAGAGACCGAGCACAAGCAAGGGAGAGAGAGAGGGAGACAGAGAATCCGAAGCAGGCTCCAGGCTCTGAGCTGTCAGCACAGAGCCCAACGCAGGGCTCGAACCGAAAAACTGAGATCATGACCTGAGCTGAAGTTGGTGCTTAACCGACTGAGCCACCCAGGCACCCCTGTTTGCTGCCATTTTGAATTTAAGTATTTCCTAAATAGATTACAAACTTCTTCACATGAGGACCACCCATTCCATATTTTCTGGATTCTCTCTGGTGCCTATTACAGTGTCACTTATATTGTAAATGTTCTATAAATATTGATCAATTGATTGATTGAAGGTAGAGAAAAGGAAGCTCATATGATCAAGAAAAGTGTTTCTGAGACATAGAAAGGGGGTGTGTCAGGGCGACTGGGTGGCTCAGTCGGTTAAGCCTCTGACTTCAGCTCAGGTCATGGTCTTGCGGTTCACAAGTTTGAGCCCCGTGTCGGGCTCTGTGCTGACAGCTCAGAGCCTGGAACCTGCTTCGGATTCTGTGCCTCCCTCTCTTTCTTCCCCTTCCTTGCTTGTGCTCTGTCTCTCTCTCAAAGACAAATAAACATTTAAAAAAATGTAAAAAAAAAAAGGGGGTGTCTTAAGATTTACTTAGCACCTAAAACTTAAAGGTCTTTCAGAAATTATTTCTTATTTCCTGTAATTTTTTTTCAAACACCTTTTAGTATTATTTTTCCAGCCATCTAAGGAACTTAGTTCAAAACCTTTTTTTCGCGTGGATGGGGGATGGGTGAAATAGGTGATGGGACTAAGGAGCACACTGGTCCTAATGTGTACTTGGTGACGTAAGGAGGCATTGAAACACCATATTGTACACCTGAAGCTAACATTATGCTGTATGTTAACTAACTGGAATTTACATAAAAACTTAAAAAAGAAGCCCTTTTTCCTGAGTACTTATGTGGCAAAAACTGTTCCGCATTTTGAACGTATTCCTTTCTAATAGGGTTTTCTATCAGAGAAATTTTCTAACCACATGTATGAGGCTCATCAGAGAGCATTTATTGAGAGATTGAGGGGTTGCTAGGATGCCCCAAACAGCCCAGCTGGTGGAACCAAGATTGGCATGTGACTGTCTGTATATTTAAAACCTCCCCTTGAAGGTAGGCACTTGAACATACACAATGTTTTCCTTCTTTGGTGACCAGGAAACCAAGGGGAAGGCGGTGCTCAGTGTGGGCCCTACGTCTATGAAAAGTACTTCCATTCACCTTTCTCTTGTCCTTAAGCACCCAAATTACACTTTAGCGCAATTGAGCTCCTGTAAGACTCTAACTTATGGCAAAATTCCTGCTGACCACACCCTGGGTGGGAGCTGGGAGCCCTAAGCCTGTAGTTGCCGTTCCCGCAGAGCCCTGCGGCCTGCCTGAGCTCCAACCACTAGCTCGCGGCGCCCAGAATATGAAAAGAAAATAAGGAGCCAGAAGGGAGTTGTCCTTGTGGGACAAGAATGTCAGCTGGCCCCGGTTCATCACATTTTTCCAGCTATTTTGACATGTGTTATGTAAGGGAGCCGATTCCAAGACAAAACAAAAAAACGAAAGCCTCCTTCCTACAGAAATGCCTGCAGAGTAAACGAGATCTGACTTCTCCTTTGAACTTGCTATTTACGTCGGATGGGTTTGTCGAAGCAATTGTGTTTTTAGTCCACAAAGCCCCAGATCTAGCGTGGTAGTCCCCTTACTTACTATCTGGTGCTCGTTTTTTATGTCTGCGAGCTTCCATACGTTTCAAATATGTTTTCAATTTGCTGAAAATACTCACAAATCATACGCACACATGCATGTGTACAATAAATCACTTTTACAGGACCAATCAAATCTGGCTTTTTTTTTTTTTTTTTTGTAGCTCACAGTGGTTCAAACTTTCAAGGCCGTGGCTTGGTGTTGCGTTTTAACTTGATGTTCACAAAATTGGTGGGTCAAAGGTACAGGTTCTGTTTCAGGTCTTTGACCAGATACACCTAGATTTAGTCCTAAGTGACGGGGATGAAATGACTTCTGTCTCATCCCCATTTCCATTAGGACCAACGGAGCAAATGTACCTGCCTGGTGTAGAAATAACAAAAGTGACCTTGCTCTGGTGATGTTGGTGGTGTCATTATGGTGTGAAAGCACCATCAAAGTGCTGATAGACCCTTGGGGCCCCTGGGTGGCTCAGTTAGTTAAGCATCTGACTTTGGCTCAGGTCATGATCTCGCGGTTTGTGCGTTCGAGCCCCACATCGCGCTTTGCACAGAGCCTGGAGCCTGCTTTGGATTCTGTGTCTCCCGCTTTCTCTGCTACCCTGCTCACGCTGTCTCTCTCTCTGCCTCTCTGTCTCTCTCAAAACTAAGCATTTAAAAAAATGCTGATGGATCCCAAATGACATTTGCATTTCCGACCGACTTCTCTCCTGAACTCCAGGGGTCATCCGTATCATTTCTACTCGAGTATCTGATGGTCTTCAATGTAACTTGTCTGAAAAAAAGTCTTTCATTTCTACACCCCTGAAACTTGCCAGCCCCAACCCCGGTCACCCCCATCTCAGTTACCGGCGTCCTTACTCACCTGGTTGTTCATTCGGAGACTTTTGACTCAGATATATGCGATCTGTAGACACAACACATTTAAGACATGGAATCGTTCCATTACCGCAAAATACACCCCTGTGCTTTTTAGTTCGTTGGACCTTCCTCCAGCCCCTGGAAACCAGTGATTCATTTGCCATCCCTCTGGTTTTCTGGAATGTTACGGAAACTGTTGTCTTTTTTGTGGTTCTTTCACTTACCCTAACGTGTTTGAGAGTCACTGATGTTGGAGCATGTTTCAATAGCTCATTCCGTCTTATTACTGAGTAGTGTTCCATGGGATGCACACTCTGCAGCTGGTATATCCATTCACCAGCAGAATGACATTTAGATTGTTTCCAGTTCTGGGGGGACGATATGGGTAAATAGGAGTGGCGCTGCGGACTTGTACGGTATGTATATTTTTAACTTTATAAAAAACTGCTGAATTGTTTTCCGGAGTGGCTGTTCCATTTTATGTTCCCAGTGGCACTATGTAAGGGATCCAGGTTCTTTGATTTTTTTTTAATAAAAATACAGTGTGTGATGATATCTGTTGTGGTTTTAACGTGCATTTCCTTAACAGCTGATGATGTCAAACATCTTTTTGGGACCTTTTTGCCATTCATATGAGCTTCAGTAAAAAGTCCGAGTCTATTTGCTATTTTCCAGTTGGGCTGTTTGTTTTCTGACTGTTGAGTTTAGAAGTTTTTTGTGAATAGTGTGGATATGTCTTTTTTTGGAGGGGATATGTGGTTTGTAAATATTTTCTCCCTGTTTCTACCTTGCCTTCTAAAAATTATTTAATTTTATTTATTTTTTAAATGTTTATTTTTGAAAGAGAGAGAGAGAGAGAGAGGGAGAGAGAGAGAGGATGAATGGGGGATGGGCAGAGAGAGGGGGGACAAAGGATCTGAAGCAGACTCCACATTGACAGCAGCAAGCCCGATGCAGGGCTCGAACTCATGAACCACGAGATCATAACCTGAGCCAACATCGGACGCTTAACCTACTGAACCCCCAGGTGCCCCCAAAATATTTTATTTTTTAGAACTGTTTTAGGTTCATAGCAAAATTGAATAGAAGGCATACAAATTTCCTATATACTGTCTGCGCCCACACACCCACAGCCTCCCCCACTATCAACATCCCCCCCCCCAGAGTGGAACACCTATTACAAGTGATGAACATATACATCATTGTCACCCAAAGTCCACAGTTTACATTAGGGTTCGCTCCTGGTTGTACACATTGTGGGTTTTGACAAGTATATAATGACATGTATTCACCATTATAGTATCACACAGAATTGTTTTACTGCCCTTAAAGTCCTCTGTGCCCCTCCCCCAGCTCCTGGCCGCCACTGATCTTTCACTGTCTCCATAGCTTCGCCTTTTCCAGAATGTCATAGAGGTGGAATCACACAGTATGTAGCCTTTTCAAACTGGCTTCTTTCACTTAGTGCTATACATTTAAGGTTCCTTCCTGTTTTTCATGGCTTAATGGTTCATTTCTTTTTAAACACTGAATGATATTTCGTTGTCTGGATGGACCACAGTTTACTTATCCATTCATTTACCCACTAAAGGACATCTTAGTTGCTTCCAAATTTGGACAATTTTAAATAAAGCTGCTATAAACATCCATGTGCACATTTTTGTGTGGACATAAGTTTTCAACTCCTCTGGATAAATTCCAGGGAGCACGATTGCCGCATCATACGGTAAATGTTGAGAGTATGTTTAGTTTCATAAGAAGCTCCACACTGTCTTCCAAAGTGGCCACATCGTTTTGCATTCTCACCAGCAGTGAACGAAAGTTCCTGTTGCTCCACATCCTTGCCAGCATTTGGTGGTGTCAGTGTTCTAGATTTTGGCCATTTTAATAGGTGTGAGTTAATTTTTGTGAAGAGTGTAAGGTCTGTGTCTAGATTCGTTATTTTGCACGTGGATGTGTAGCTGTTCCAGTAGCATTTGTTGGAAAGACTATTCTCCATTGTATTTCCCTTGGTCCTTTGTCAGAGGTAAGTTGACTATATAAGGGCGCCCGGGTGGCTCAGTCAGTTAGGCATCTGACTTTGGCTCAAGTCATGATCTCACAGTTCATGGGTTTGAGCCCCACATTGGGCTCTGTGCTGACAGCTCAGAGCCCAGAGTCTGCTTTGGATTCTGTGTCTCCCTCTCTTTCTGCACCTCCCCTGCTCACAGTCTGTCTCTCTCTGTCTCTTAAAAATGAATAAACGTTAAAAAAATGTTTTAAAAAAGGTAAATTGACTCTATAGAGTGTATATATGTGGGTCTATTTCTGGGCCTTCTGTTCTATGGATCTATTTGCCTACTCTTTCGTCATCAATACCACACTGTCTTGATTACTGAAGCTCTGTAGTAAGTATTGAAGTTGGGTAGTGTCAGTCCTCCAACTTTGTTCTTCTCCTTCAGTATGGTGTCAACCGTTCCTGGTATTTTGCCCTGCTTTTGACTTTAGAGTCTGTTTATTGATATCCACAAAACGGCTTGTTCAGATTTTGACTGGGATTACATTGACTTTCAAAAGCAAGTTGGGAAGAGCTGATATCTTGAGTGTTCCAATCCATGAACATGGAATATCTCTCCATTAATTTAGTTCTCTGATATCTTGTAGGTTTGCTTTTTGTAGTTTTCTATATATAGCTCATATTTTGTTAGGTCTATACCTAAGTATTTTGTTTGTTGGGGTGCTAAAGTAAATGGTATTGTGTTTTTAATTTTGGATTCCACTTGCTCATGGCTGGTATATAGGAAAGTGGCCAACTTTTGTGTATTCACCTTATATCCTGCAAACTTGCTATGATCACGTTTTTGTTACAGGAGTTTTTTGGTTGATTCTTTTGGATTTCTACATTACACAATCATGTCACCTACAAACAAAGATAGTTTTTTATCTTCCTTCCCAATGGGTTCACATTTTATTTCCTTTTCTTGTCTTAATGCAGTAGCTAGTACTTCTAGTAAGATGTTGAAAAGGAGTCATGGGAGGGGACATTTTTGCCTGGCTCTCGATTTTAATAGAAAAGCTTTGAGCTTTTTATCCTAAGTCTGATGCTATCTGTAGGTGTTTAGAGATGTTCCTTATCAAATTGAGGAAGTTCCCCTCTATTCTTAAATTACTAAGAGTTTTTATTATGAATGGGTATTGGATTTCATCAAATGCTTTTTTTTTTCATCTATTGATATGACCACAGGATTTTTCTTCTTTAGCCTATTGATGTGATGGATTACACTAACTGATTCTCAAATGTTGAGCCAGTTTTGCATACCTAGGATAAATCCCACTTGGTCAGGGTATATAATTTTTTTCTGCATTGTTGAGTTATATTTGCTAACATTTTGTTGAGGATTTTTAAATCTATGTTCATGAGAGATATTGGTCTATAGGCTTGTTGTAATGTCTTTGTCTGGTTTTGGTATTAAAATAATGAATTAGGGGAGCCTGAGTGGTTTAGTTGGTTAAGCATCTGGCTTCAGCTCAGGTCATGATCTCATGGTTTGTGGGTTTGAGCCCCACATTGGGCTCTCTCCTGACAGCTTGGAGCCTGGAACTTGCTTTGGATCTGTGTCTCCCTCTCTTTCTGCCCCTGCCCCATTCACGCTGTCTCTCTCTCTCAAAAATAAACATTAAACATTTGTTTAAAAAAATAAATAAAATAAAATAAATAAATAAAAAAAACAAATTCTAACTGAGTAAATTTAAAGATCTAACTGTCTTTATTCAACAATTCATGAATTGGCCATCCACGCAGCAAGTAGATAGGAGCTCTGAGGAGCTCTACAGAACAGAAGGTTTTTATAGACAGAAGGAGGGTGGAGTAGGACATTAAGAGTGGATTATTTCAGGTAAATTCACCACCTTCCCTCAGGGGAAGGCAGGGGGTCTCATCATGCCGATGTCCTCCCTAGTGCCACCAGGAAGCCCAGACTCATTGGTTTGAGATTCTACTCCTTGGAGTGGCTGAAACTGCAGTTAGGATAGGTATTAAGTCTTGGTGAAGCTTAGCACAAGTGATGCCATTTTGGGCCTGTTGTTTCTTTTTAAGACATCTAATAAAGATGGTTGGGTTTGTAGTTTGTTCAGTTCTCTACTTGTTATTAGGAATGAATAGCAATTTCCAAGTTACATGCTGGGCTCATTGTGCCTTGTCTTTTAATCCTCTAAACAGTATTTCTCGGAGAGCAGAAATTCTTAATTTTAATGAAGTCTAGTTTTCAATATTTGCTTTTAGGGATCAAGATTTTGTGTGCTATTGCTTAGAAAGCTATGCTCAGCTCAAGGTCACAAAGATTTTCATCTGTTTTCTTCTAGCAGAGTGGTCTTTTTAAGGTGTAAATCAGATCACACCACTACCTCGCTTAAAATTCTCCAAGGATTTTCCCTCATACTGAGAATAAAAATCTAAACTCTGAACCCTGATCTACAAAGCCCTGCATGGTCTTGCCTTGGGCTTTATCTTTGACCTCTGCCTCCTACCCCTTTCTCCCTCATTCGCTCTGCTCCAGCCACATTTGCTTTCTTGCCATTCCACACCCCCTCCCTGTAGCCCTTGTATTTGCTGTCACCTCTGTCTGGATTACTCCTCATGTAACAGGGGCCCAAGGAGCAAGAGCACCTGGCTCTGGGGGGGGTCCCAAACAGAACAGGTTCAGCAATTTGCCACAGACAAGATCCAAAGGCAGAGAGACAGATGATGGTGAAACAGGAAAGGAATTTATTCCAGTGAGGCAAACGCCAGAAAGACAGGAGACTAGTGTCTCAAAGGTGGTCTCCAAAGTGCCCAAAATACATCTAGGTTTATAAGGAAAAAGTGGGACAAAGGTCAGTGGGTTCATGCAGGTGAGCCAGAAAGGTTAGGTTGATCATAGTCTTTGAGTCGGTCACTCGGGGTCTGGCCGGCTCAGGGCAGTCCCTATTGCTTGAGGGGGTAATTTCAGTCCCCATGGAGGGGTGCTTTGCCTGCAGGGTCTTTTGCCTGAGTTAAGAGATAAGCTGGGAAGAAGAATTTAATCAATTAGAAGGTACAGATTGAGGTCAAAATGGAGGTAGTTGGCATCCTCTTTCATCTTCTGGGATCTTTACATGGCTCACTTCTCAACCCTTAGACTCTGCTCAAATACCACCTCCTTGGGGAGGTTCCCTCCCACCAGTCTGTCTAAAATAGGATGCTTCTTTCACCTGAGATGCTGTTCTCTTGCTTTAATTTCTTTGTAGCATTTATCAACTATCTGGAGTTACCTCATTTATTTGTTTGATTGGTTGATTTGACGGGTACTTCATACATTTGTTTTCTTGCTTATTTATGCCCCTAAAATGTAAGTTCTTTAAGGGCAAGGATGGGGTATTCTGTTTTGTTTACTGCTCTATTTCCTGAGTCAAGAATGATATCTGGCACAGAACGTCTGCTCATACGTTGGGAAAAAAAAAAAAAAAGAATTACATATTACTGAAGACTTTATTGAATATACAGGGAAACTCAAAATATGAACCTTGGCATAAGGGAGAGGATAAGATTAGGACCGAGTGGAGCTTGTTCTGAAGCAAAAGAATGGAAGTTTTCAGTGGGGCTCTGGAGAGAGGAAGTCTGCTGAGCAGGGACACAGCCAGTTCCAGAGAACGATGACTCATGCTTGACTCCCTCATGTAAACAGTGTCCAAGAAGAGACTCTCAGCACTTGAACCCCACTGCCTTCCTGCAGGGCAAGATTTCTTTCAGGACCTTGAACTTAGTGCAATCCGAGGGAGCCTTTTGGGCTCCATATTTTATTGCTTCCAGCTTAATTTTTGACAAGAACTATATCTTTTGATGTATTATTCAAGTTTCAATTAGTATTAGCATAAGAATAGACGGATAACTCAAGGGCTAAAACTGAGGGTCCATATATAAACCCTTACGCCTAGGGTCAGTCGAGTTCCCAAGAGTACCAAGACTGTCTTTTCAACAAATGGCGCTGGGACAACTGGATATTCACGTGCAAGAGAATGAGTTGGACCCCTACCTCAAACCATCCACAAAATGGATCCTATCAAAATGGATCTAACACTATACAGCTTTTATTAGAAAGTGGTCAATCTTTATGGACAGGGTTAGCCCGTGGTTTCTTAGATATGTTCCAAACATGCAAGTGACAAAATAAACAACTATAAATTCCACTTTATCAAAATGAAAAACTTTTGTGCTTCAAAGGACCTCATCAAGAAAGTAGAAAGATAACCCAAAGAGCGGGAGACAAATTTTATGAATCATATATCCGATAAGAAACTTATTTCCAGAATACAGAAAGAACTCTTATAACTCAACAATAAAAAGACAAATAATGCAATTTTAAAGTGGGCAAATGATTTGAATAGATATTTCTCCAAAGAAGATACACAAATGGCCAATGCACATGAAAAAACAAAATGCCCAGGATGGCTCTCATCAAAAAGAAGGACAATGGCAAATGTCTGTGATGGTACAGAGAAATCGGGACCCTCGTATGTTGCTGGTGGGAAGGTAAAAACGTGCAGCCACTTTGGAAAACAGTTTGGCGGTTCTCAAAAGGTTAAACACAGAGTCACCATATAACCCAGAAGTTCTGCTCCTAGGTGTACACCCAAGAGAAACGAAAGCACAGGTTCACACAAAAACTTCTGCACGAGTATTTAAACTAGCCTTTTTTTTTTAAATCAGAGCCAAAATGTAAAACAGCTCAAGCAGTCATCAACTGAGGAATGAACAAACTATTGTGGTGTAATGGAATATTATGTGAACATATAGAGGAATGATATGGGGCTCAGTCGGTTAAGCGTCCGACTTTGGCTCAGGTCATGATCTCGTGGGTTCGGGCTCTGTGCTGACAGCTCAGAGCCTGGAGCTGTTTTGGATTCTGTGTCTCCCTCTCTTTCTACCCCTCCCCTGCTCATGCTCTCTCCTCTTTCTCTCTCTCTCTCAAAAATAAATAAACATTAAAAAATTTTATTTAAAAAGGGGAATGATGATACGACATGGATATGCTACGTGAACATTTTATGTGAAAGAAACCGGCCACAAAAGACCATATATTTTGTCACTCCATTTTATGAAACATCCAGTATAACCAAGTCTATATAGAAAGAAAGAAGATCAGTGGCTTCCTAGGGCTGGGAGAAGGGTAAAGGGGCGTTCAGGAGGAGATTGATAAAGGGTTTCTTTCTGAGGGGACAGAAATTTCTAAAATTAAATTGTGTTGGGGCGCTTGGGTGGCTCAGTTGGTTGAGCATCTGACTTCAGCTCAGGTCATGATCTCACAGTTCGTGAGTTCTAGCCCTACCGCAGGCTTGCCCACTTCAGATCCTCTTTCTCCCCCTCTCTGCCCCTCCCCCGTTCACGCACACTCTCTCAAAAAACTAACTAAATAAAACATTTTAAAAGAAAAAAGAAAAGAAAATTAGATCCTGTGAAGTTGCTCAAGCCATTGAGTTATGTACTTTACATGGGCGATGTGTACAGTGTGTGAATGGCTAAGGCTGTTACTGAAGAAAAGTTACCCCGCCCAAAATATTGGAGAAGGCTCCAGAAGGGATAAGGGACAAGTAGGAGTTTGCTGGACTATGAAAGAGGAATGTCGGAGGGTTGGGAGGCAGGTATCTAGGCTTAGAGAGCAGTGTATGTGAAGGCACAAAATCCCAGGAGAGCCTAAAGTGTTCAGGGAACAGTAAATTCATTTGACAAGACGGTGCGTTGGCTGGGGGAGCCAAGAGGTTATTCAGAATGATAAGCAAAATGAGGCTGAAGGAACCATGTATAAAATCCCAGCTTTACCTTACAGGCAAAGGAGAGCCACACAGAAGAGACAGGCGGGTTCTCAGAAGGACGGTAATTCTGCAGATGGTGCAGGATGGAGCTCAGCAAGGTGAGGCCGGGGCCAGGGAGGCTGGTCCACAGGCTCTGGCCAGAAGGGGCTTGGTGGCACTCAGGAAACACTCCTGAGACAGGTGGACACGATGTGTGGAGTGGAGGCGCCAGAGGGAGGGAGTTTCTAATCGCAGCGGCGCAAGGGCTGGAGGCTCAGTTCCCTGCCACCACGGTATAGACGAGAGGGCAGGTTGGACCCAAGGACGCCATGTTTGATGTGGAACACGCTCTCCCTGCAGGATATCCCGGATGGAGGGTTGGGTGGTCAGACATATGTGCCTGGAGCTGAGACCAAGATACAGATGTGAGATGTGTATCTCAAGATACAGAGCCTTGAGTCTGTATGTGGAAACTCAAGTCTTGAAGTGGATACATCACCCAAGGGGAAAATATTGAGTGGAAACAGGAGGGCCTGAGTGGGGGGCCCACTGAAGATGCAGGCAGATGAGGTGAGCTGCCCAAAGAAGCAGAGGAGGGACCGTCTGAGACAAGAGGGGGCCAGCAGGGAAGGGCCAAGTGGAAATTTGAAGTAGGCATGGGAGCCATCCCTAAGGAGGGAAAAGAGCGTGAGGTTGGGAGTAAGGCTGAGAGCAACGGAAAAGAAGGGTGTTGAAATGGTCAAGATGGGAAGGCAGGATATAGAACTCTGGCCGTCACGGGGCTGGGCAGGTGCTGTGGTGGCACTGAAAGGGTATGTTGGGGCACATCTGCTATCTTTGTAGCCTAGCTTAGTGTTGGTCTTTTTAAAATCATAGTGTTTTTTTTTTTATGGGGCGCCTGGGCAGGTCAGTCGGTTAAGCATCTGACTGCGGCTCAGGTCATGATCTCTCCATTCGTGGGTTCGAGCCCCACGTGGGGCTCTGTGCTGACAGCTCAGAGCCTGGAGCCTGCTTCTGATTCTGTGTCTCTCTCTCTCTCTCTGCCCCTCCCCTGCTTGCACTCTCTCTCTGTCTCTGTCTCTCTCTCAAAAATAAATAAATATTTAAAAAATAAATAAAATCATGCTTTTTTAAAAAGTTTATTTTTATTTATTTTGAGAGAGAGAGAGAGAGCAGAGAAGGGGCGGGGCGGGGGGCAGGGTGGAGAGACAGAATCCCAAGCAGGCTCTGCACTGCCAGCACAGAACCCAATGTGGGGCTCCATCTCATGAACTGTGAGATCATGACCTGAGCCGAAGTCAAGAGTCGAACGATTAACCGACTGAGCCACCAGGGTGCCCCTAAAATCATGGTTTGAAATTTGTGTTCTATTACAGAGATCTTTAGTAACAAACGGGCAGTCGTCTTCTTTAAAGAGCTTGAGAATGCTGTAAGGAGAAAAACTGCCTTTGAAAGTTTACAAAACCTCTCCCACTTAAAAAAAAAAAGTTTATTTTGTTAGAATAAGAATTATAACGCAGACATCCAAATACGTTAAAGTATTTTTGTTGTCATTGTTAGCATTCATCGAATTGTTTCTCCACTCCCTTTCCTGCTTTTTCTTCCTGCAAATCCCACTGCACTTGGGGGACTGGCTTTTATTACCTTTAATTATGCACAGCCTAGAAGCAGATGCTATCCATGGAGGTACTTTATCTTATGCAGCAACCCACGTGGGAATAAACCACAGCGGACAACGTGTGCCAGCGCTGCCTTGTGCTCTTCCTGCAGATCGGGTGACCAGCTTGCTTATCGACAATTGTCATTTCCAGGAGACCAGTTCACTATAGTGTTGACATAGGATCATCTGGGATGGAGTAAAAAAAGTGGCTCCTTGCGGCCCAGCCGAGGCTCAGATTGGCTACGTGACCCTGGCCAAGTCATTGTCGCGTTCTTGGTTCAGTCTCATCATCGATATCTGTGAAACTAAGTGGTTGGACAGGAATCGATGATTCTGGGACTTACCTGGGGGTTCTTGTTAAATATATAAATTCCAGACCCTACCCCAGACCTGCTGGGCCAGCGTCTGGGAATGGAGTCTGGGAAGGGTAGATACAACAGGAACTCTCTGCATGCCCTCTAGCTCACGATTTCATCTTTCTTTTTTTTAATGTTTATTTATTTTTGAGAGAGAGACAGAGCACAAACAGGGGAGAGACAGAGAGAGAGGGAGACACAGAATCCGAAGCGGGCTCCAGGCTCCTAGCGGTCAGCACAGAGCCCCATGAGGGGCTCAAACCCATGAACCGCGAGATCATGACCTGAACCGAAGTCAAACTCTTAACCAGCTGAGCCACCCAGGTGCCCCTACGATTCCATCTTTCTAGCACTGGCTTACTGGGGGGGGGGCGGCAGGGGGCTGGGGGCAAGCCTGAGCTAACTGGAGATTCCCCTGATGCCCACCCCATTCCTAGGCTGGTCACTCATATGTACGTAGCGCAGCTCGGGCTAAGAGGAGAAACACAATAGTGGACACGGCCCTCTGGGGACACAGGCACTGGGGCGTGGAGGAAGAGACTTGCAAAGTCCTGAGGGATGTGTTCTACATGATGGCGTCGTGCTTTAAAAAAACCAGTGATGCAGTGATGTCATTCAGTGTTCTTCCAAAGAGAAGGGTGTTCTTTGGGTATTTCAGTCCATTTAGAACAGTGTCACTCATTAGGGTCTCCCAGAAGCTCTGTTCAGAATAGCGTCTTTAAGGACTCACTTGAATGCCACGATGTCACTAAAATAGGCATCATTTCCACTCTGTTGAAGCTGTCGGTCGGGGCGGACAAACATGTCGAAGGGCAGACAAACAGAGAGGCAAACACAGGGACACAGAAACCGAGACCTTTCCCAGCAAATAAATGTAATTTGAAATATTGACATTCTAAACAGGGCTTAGGGCTCGCTCTTATGTCCTGGGTTAAGATGGTTGGAGCCCGGCCAGGGGGACCGGACTCAGTGCCCTATGCAAATACAGATTAGGTGATTTCCTCCTAGCCATTCGCCTTCTCTCTGAATCTGGGATTGCAAATGTATTCACAAGCGTTTACTAAATTGGTTCTATTTTTCGAAGAGTCACACAGGGAGGTTGCAAAAAATTAGATACCTTCCTGCCCTTTGGAGGCTTGGCAGTGACAAAACTAGGCAAATGCAAGAAGAACGTGTCACCAAGAAAGTATAGGGAATCTTTCTGATGAATCGAAGAGATCCAGACCCCTAACAAGCCTGTAAATGTTTAGATCGCTAAATTCAGCTTGGCCTCCTAGCCTTATCCAGGATTAGTGAAAAGCCCTCGCTGGCTCATTCCATGGGAATTGCCTTAATTGTCTTATTGTACATTAATTGGATTTTTTTTTTTTTTGTGGGTCAGATGAGTTGATCTCATTTTGACTGGAAGCCGGTTTTTCCTTCTCCGTTCGTGGGACGCAGCAGCAGTAGATCGGCACTGTCGCTTATATACAGACGGAGAGCTGGTGTTTCCTTTTTTTGGGCATTTTTTAGATGTGAAGGCTTCTGGGTGCAATTCTGACAGCAGAGTCAAATGCACACCTTCCGTGAGTCTGGGTTCAACTTTTCTGACTTTGGAGGCCGTCTCTTACAAACAGCTGGGTCTCCTGCACACTGGACCCTCTGAAGATCTGTTATGAATACAGTTAACGAGCCGGGGGCAGAATAAGTGGACCTAGAATCCTCGACACATTTCCCAAGGATGTAAAGACTACAACAGCCACCATCCTTATGCCATCTAATTGTGCTCCCAGCCAGAAGCTGTCTACTAAAGATTGGAGGCAGTTGGTCAAGGACATACTAAAAATGTTTTCCATATGTTGGCAGAACCTTTATGGACCTATAATTTGATTTTCTGAGATGTAATTTGATTTCACTTGCTGCCTTAATTCTAGATTTGCCTTACGGCAAGCAATAAATTGGGTCTTAGGCCAGCCTTGTCCAAAAGTCTTTCCTGACCCCCTCCTAGCTGGATGAGATACCTTTTCTTAGAGCTCCCAAAATACCCTCTGCGTTTCAATAATACTGCTATTTCCTTATTCTTTTATAGCTGTAATGGTCTTGATGTATCTGATGCCACTGCTAGACTGGGAGCTTCTTGAGGATAGCAATATTAAATTGTTTGTTTCTCCCTTGCTTCGCATGTGACAGATGTTTCACAAACAATTTTTTTCCTGTAGTTTCTTTATTTTTGAGACAGAGAGAGACAGAGCATGAGTGGGGGAGGGGCAGAGAGAGAGAGGGAGACACAGAATCCGAAATAGGCTCCAGGCTCTGAGCTGTCAGCACAGAACCTGACGCGGGGCTCGAGCCCACAAACCGTGAGATCATGACCTGAGCCACCCAGGCGCCCAATCACAAACACATTTTAAATACGCGATTACTGGGGTGCCTGGGTGGCTCAGTCGGTTAAGCATCTGACTCTTGATTTCGGCGCAGGCCATGACCTAAGTCCCGAGTCCCGAGTCGGGCTCTGCGCTGACAGTGTGGACCCTGCTTCTCTCCCTCTCTCTCTCTGCCCCTCCCCTGCTCACGTGCTCTCACTCTCTCTGTCTCAAAATAAAATTAATAAGCTTTAAAATTACATAATAAGTGATTACACACGGGTACATGTATGTCTGAATAAGAATGAGGATACATACAAGAACACAGGGAAAAATACACCTCAGCACAGTGGGATTAGCTGTTCTTCTGTGGCGCTAAAAATCCCCTTCTATGACAGGGAACCAATTATTGGCTGTGGCCATCGAAAATGATTTAGATCCCCTACCAACTAAGACTGTTAGAAGATGACATTCTGTGTCATGGGTTCTATCTCGGGGCGATGCGTTCTGGAGAAGGCAGGGTCAAGGCAAGGGAAGTTAGGACACAGAGGCAAATTGAGGGGTGTGGGGCAAAGCAGGGAGACCATGAGGCCTTTGAACCCAGCAGGGATGATACATGGGGCAGCCACACGTGGAAACAACGGGGAGGGATAGGGGCCTGGGAGTTGGGGAACCTTCTAGATTAGAGACTTTTGGTTCCCAGGCATGTGTCATGTCACTGGAAAGGAAGTGGTTAAGGGCTGGGACCTCTGGCATTGGTCTGGAAGCACCAATGGTCCCGTGGGGCTGTCACAACTGTAAACAGGTGGCACAGAGCCCTGGCCTCTCTGCAGATCTCTCAGCCAGGAGGAGGACCGGTGCCCGCCGTCACCTGCCACATTCAATGCGGCAACTTAAGTTCACCGGATTCCATGAGAAATGAATTTGTAAATCCTGAAAATTATTCTCTACTTTATTTTCTAATGCTGAACACACACACACACACACACACACACAGTGTTCCTAAAGGCTGCCTGCTTACAAGTGAAACAGTGCTTCCGACACTGAAAAGGACCCCAAAGAGCAGATATTTGACCCTGAGCCACCCCTTGCCTATGTTATGGTCAAATCAGAACCAGAAAAGGAAGAAGGAGGTTTATTTCTTGAAAAGAAGGTGGTTCCAGGGATTGCAACTAATTCCCCCGGGAGTCCCATGAAAATGGCAGGGACTTGATCTACAAAGTAAATTATCAGGACAAGTTAAAGCAGAGAAGCATGATCGGGCCTCCGTGGGGCCTGCCTGGGCCTGGTCAAGGTGTAATTTAACACAGACAACATATGTTTTCTTGCTGCGGAGTAGGTCGTTATCTTTGCTTGATGATTGTCTGCGTGTCTGTTTTAGATAAAAATTGAGAGCTTGGCTTGGCTTCTGCTGTAGCCAGTTCAGAGCCAGTGGGCCGCTGAGTGGGCGTGTGGAAGGAGGCCACGCTCTAGCCACAGAGGCTCATGGGTCACTCTCAGACCCTGCTGACCTCTGATCTCGAAGCATTCCTGCCACTTTACTAATAAATATCTCTCCCTGTACGTGTTTCCGGGCATCGGGCGATCGGGCTGGCTCTCTGTGCCAGTTATCAAACACTGCTCAGAAATTACCATGGGTTTGCCACGGGGACGCTCGGCTGTGACGCAGGCAAGATGGTCTTATTTCCTCACATCTTGAATGCCAAGGCTGGGGTTGGCAAGAAGAGGATTATGCCAGACCAATGTTATTTCCTTTTTCGCTAAAGGGGCAGGCTATACGCTGGTGGGTGGCGGAGAGTGGAGGGGAAGGGGGAGGGACGTCGCTTCTGTGGATGTGAATAAGGCCGTTGATTCTATGTCACATGATTCCCTAAGCCAGAAGCTGAGATACTGGTAACACTACTATTAGCCCACTGAAAATTCCTAAACGATGATTATCAGTGACTCCTTATCAACTCAAGGACACCCTCAGGGGTTAGTTCTCTATCAGTAATTCAGGCAAAGGTATTGAAAGTATTCCTTACACTTGGAGAGGGCCCCCATCTGCAGGGAGGGGAATGCTATCAACTTGAATATTAGGGACAGAATGCAGCATGAGTTTGAAAACTCAGACATTTTGTCCATTAAAACCACAATTTGCTCTTAATCTCAACAGAGACACATGCGCGTTAAAATCTTTAGGAGTTGGGAGTATGGGCTCAAGGGGGCGTAAGACCAAAGAGACACAAGCACAGGAGAAAATGTTTACATGTGAGACCCTAAGCTAAATGAGTTAGCAATGTAGTATCCTAACTAAAACAATTCGTTGTGAGCAAGGATACGGCAAAGGGAATATACCACACAAAGACAAGAAATCGTCTCTTCGTGGTGTTTAGCATTCCTAGTACTGGAAGTTTGTTTGTTAGGACTTTACAAAGAGCAAACATTCCAGAGAAGTCTACTAATGGCGATGGGAGAAATGATAAACAGAAGGGAAGGAAAGCTCTTCACCAGGGACATGCCACTTCCCCCTCCCCACTTTGGTGTCCATAACATGAGATGGCATCATCGGATCGCCAGTGTTATTTTCGAGTCTCTTCTGCAGGGTCAGATTTTACAACTCCGGAGCTCAGCTTTACCAAATAATGAAAAAATAGGTAAGCTGATGGGCTAAAATTAGCCCCTAATTATTTGCAAAGTGGTTCTCTATCAGGCTCTGCTCGCGCTTGCCCTACTTTTCTTTGTCCCTGGCGTTAGAGACCATTTATCTTTTTTAAACAACGGAGGAATCACAGCAGCACATCCTTGGCCTGAAATTCAGGCTTCTGTTGTACTGATTCTAGTCAATCACTGCTCTTTACTGAAATGCTAACCCATAAATAAGAGAGGGTAGCAAACCTGAGGTTCCCAGCCAACATTTCTGGCAATTAGATGCTCCCAGAATCGCCGAGCGTGAGAGCAGTGTCGGCGAGCACCTGAGCTGGTCTGGTGAGGGCTGCCTCCTCCGGCCTCCTCAGGGCCCTGTGCCTCCCTCCGTCATACAACTCATTACACTTTCTTTTCTTCTTAAAAAACATTTTTATTTACTTTTTAAAAGTAAGCTCCACACCCATCACAGGGCTCAAACTCATAACCCCAAGATCAGGAGTTGCATGCTCCACCAACGGAGCCAGCAGGTGGCCCTATTTATTACACTTTCCATGCGTATATGTTTCTTTTTTTTAAAATTTATTTTGGAGAGAGAGACAGAACACAAGCAGGGGAGGAGCAGAGAGAGAGAGAGGGAGACACAGAATCCAAAGCAGCTCCAGGCTCTGAGCGGTCAGCACAGAGGCGGATGTGGGGCTCGAACCCATAGAACCTGAGATCATGACCTGAGCAGAAGTCGGATGCTTAACCAACTGAGCCACCTGGGGGCCCCGATACGTGTATGTTTCTACTTGTATGTTCTTGCCCTAGGCCAGTGCTTCTCAAACTTCACTGTACATTCAGATCACCTGGGAACCGTGTTAAAACCCAGATTCTGCTTCAGTAGGTTTCGGGTAGCGCCTGAGAGTCTCATTTCTGGCAGAAGTCAGTGCCACTGCTCCTGTAGAATGCACTATTAACTCCATGCACTATAAACAAAGGCCTTTAGTTTTGGTGTTGTTTCTTTTTTGCCTTCTATTGAAGTATAACCTACATAAGAAGTGTGTATGGTGTGCCTGGGTAGCTCAGTTGGTTAAGTGTCTGACTTCAGCTCAGGTCATGATTGCGGGGTTCATGAGTTCGAGCCCCACGTCGGGCTCTGTGCTGACAGCTCAGAGCCTGGAGCCTGCTTCGGATTCTGTGCCTTCCTCTCTCTCTCCCTCTCTGCCCCTCCCCCACCCACGCTCTGTCTCTCTCAAAAATAAACATTAAAATTTATTTTTACCATTTTTAATTTATTTTTGAGAGACAGAGCATGAATGGGGGAGGGGCAGAGAGAGAGAGAGAGAGAGAGGGAGACGAAGAATCCAAGGCAGGCTCCGGGCTCTGAGCCGTCGGCGCAGAGCCTGACGTGGGGCTCGAACTCACAAATCATGAGATCACGACCTGACCCGAAGTCGGATGCTTAACCGACTGAGCACACAGGTGCCCCCCAAATAAATAAACATTAAAAAATTTTTTTAAAAAGAAATGTGTACAAATCCTCAGAGTTTATTGTCTTTCCAAAAACTAAACGCACTTGTGTAATCAGCCCCCAGATGAAGAATTAGAACGTGCCCCACCCAGTCACTACGCATCCCCAAAGGTGGATGGAATCTGATCTCTGTCACTTTTGCTTTACCTACGATACCCTGCTGAACATACGCGGACATGTCCCTTTGTTGGTGTGCGCATGAATTTCTCCAGAACAGACACCTCGCTAGACGCATCCTGATTTTAGCGGCAGCTGGTGCACCAGAAAAACCCCAGTGCTTTCTATCTTTTTTAGGACCGTAGAATTTGGCCTTTGGATGGCTTTTCTCTGGCATCGAAGGCGGATGAATTGTTGATAAATGTTGCCAACAGCCTCAAGTTATTTTGCGTTTTGTTGTCGTCCTTGAACTGAAATGAGGAACTGTGATCAGTCCTCCTTCAATGCCTGAAGTATGTTTGTCCTTTACATAAAGTCTAAATGTGGACACTCTGACCCTATAATTTGCTGTAAAGAAGTAGGCCTGGGGTTTTGAAGAAGTATCGAATATACTAGTTTAGAACATGAGGAGCATTTTCTTTCCTTTTCAAAAAAATTTTTTTTATGTATTTCTGAGATAGAGAGACAGAGTACAAGCAGGGGAGGGGTAGACAGAGAGGGAGACACAGAATCCAAAGCAGGCTCCAGGCTTTGAGCTGTCAGCACAGAGCTGGACGCGGGGCTCGAACTCTTGAACCGGGAGATCGTGACCTGAGGCGAAGTCAGAGGCTTAACCGACTAAGCAACTCAGGCGCCCCAATGAGAAGCATTTTCCAAACATGGGATGAGTGAGCCTCTGTTTACCATTCAGAGGGAAAACACCCCTACCGTTAGTTAGGGATGATATTTTGGCCAGGACTGGGCTTCGTAAAGCAGGACAGGGTCTAAATAATTCTGATGACAGCACTTTTCTGGGGCTTCTCAGTATGGCGGTCGCCCAGCTGGCAGGATGGTGCTGTCCCAGGGGTCTCTATCATGTGCCAAAGACACCCCCACAATTGCAGGGTTTCATGGCCCGAAGAAAGCAATGTGTCTGGTTAAAACACGGTATATGCTTTGATAACTCCATGGACAAAAGATTTACCAAGGACTCTGTCCCAGAATCTAATTTAATCAGTGTCCAGAACTGTAGATATCAGCATCGTCACTGGAATCCATTATCAGTTAGTTCTGTGAGGTAATAATTATCAAAGGACATGAACTTCGTGTCTGCAGTTGATTCTTGTATATGATATTGTTTACTACTTGGCCAGGTAGCTTTTTAAAAATGCTTATTTATTTTTGAGACAGAGAGAGAATGCTGTGTGAGCAGGGGAGGGGCAGAGAGAGAGAGGGAGACAGAGGATCTGAAGCAGGCTCTGTGCTGACAGCAGAATGTGGAGCTCGAACTCACGAACCGTGAGATATCATGACCGGAGCTGAAGTTGGACACGTAATCGACTGAGCCACCCAGGCGCCCCTGCCAGGCAGTTTTTTGAGGGATTCCTTTTTTTTATGACTGCTGATATCTTCTTTTTCTTTCTTTTTTTCTTTATTTTTTAAATTTACACCCAAGTGAGTTAGCATATAGTGCAACAATGATTTCAGGAGCAGATTCCTTAATGCCCCTCACCCCTTTAGCCCATCCCCCCTCCCACACCCCCTCCAGCAACCCTCTGTTTGTTCTCCATATTTAAGAGTCTCTTAGGTTTTGTCCCCCTCCCTGTTTTTATATTATTTTTGCTTCCCTTCCCTTATGTTCATTTGTTTTGTATCTTAAAGTCCTCAAATATTAGCAGAATACCCTCTAGTTCCATCCACGTAGTTGCAAATGGCAAGATTTCTTTCTTCTTGATCGCCAAGTAATACTCCATTGTATATATACACCACGTCTTTATCCATTCATCCGTCAGTGGACATTTGGGCTCTTTCCATACTTTGGCTATTGTCGATAGCGCTGCTGTAAACATTGGGGTGCATGCGCCCCTTCGAAACAGATTGCTGGTATCTTCTTATCAGCCTCCAGTTGTTTGATTAAACAGGAGATAGATGATACTTTCTTCTTTCGTTCAGGCAATTTTCCTGGAAGTATGACCCAATCGAAATTTCCTAAATAAGCAGGCTTGGCAGAAACACTGCAAACATTGATGTCCAAGCGCTCCTAAATTAAGACGTTAGCTGGTGGATACGTAAAAACACATGGGATTCAGGAGACCAGAAGTTGGTCCCAGACCTCTGAGGGATTAGTGTGCAGATTAGTAAAATGATACGTGTGGACATTAAGGCACATGTGTTGTCGGGAAGCTGGATTAAGGTTATGAGAGTAGTTTCTTTTTCACACGCGTGTGTTTGCTTAGAGAACGTGGCTTCTGTTACCAAATGCAACTAGAGCTCACCTCCTCATTCAAAAAGGTCCATCGAGCGTATATTACGTGGCAGGTGCTATGCCCCCACTGAGGACATGGAGGTGAGCATGAGCAGTTCCTGTCCTGGCGAGATCCACAGTCCACCTGGGGCGATAGATGGATAAGCAGACACAGTGACAATTAGGGTGAGAACTTATTTTTTTTAATTTTTAAAAAATGTTTATTTTTGAGAGAGACAGAGCATGAACAGGGGACAGGCAGAGAGAGAGACACACACACACAGAATTCGAAGAAGGCTCCAGGCTCTGAGCTGTCAGCACAGAGCCTGACGTGGGGCTCAAACCGATCAACCGATCATGACCTGAGCCGAAGTCGGATGCTTGACCGACTGAGCCACCCAGGCGCCCCTAGGGTGAGAACTTTTAAGATGTTGTGTCCTGTTTGTATTAGCAGCAACTAACCCAGGACTTAAAAAATATTCAGATGAAGAATGCGTACCCTCTAATGCGCGAGTGTTCTAAGAAGGTACAATGTGACCCAAAAGGAATACTTATCAACCCAGCCCGGGGTAGGGTAGAAAGGCCAGAATCAGGAAAGTCTTCATAGAGGGAAGAACACATGCCTGGTGTGGCAGGCTGCATGATGACCCCCTGACGTTGTTCAGGTCCCATCTCCAGTGCATGTGACTATGTCAGGGGCAAAAGGGACTTTTGCAGGTGGGATTCAGTTAAAGATTTTGAGACAGGGGAATTATCTAGAAGGGCCCAATGTAGTCACGGGTCCTTATAGGAGAGAGGCAGGCGGGCCCGAGTCTGAAGGAAACGTGGGAGAAGCAGGGTCAGGTTCTGCCCTTGAGCCTCCAGAAACAACCAGCCCTGCTGACCTCCTTGCCTGAAAACTAAGGAGTCTGATTTTAGACTTCTTTGTTTTAATTTTTAAAATATTTTATCTATTTTTGAGAGAGAGAGAGGCAGAGTATGAGCAGGGGAGGGGCAGAGAGAAAGGGAGACACAGAATCCACGAAGCAGGCTCCAGGCTCTGAGCTGTCAGCACAGAGCCCAATGCGGGGCTCGAACCTGTGAACCGTGAGATCACAACTTGAGCCAAAGTCAGACGCTTAACTGACTGAGCTACCCAGGCGCCCCTGATTTTCGACCTCTAACCTCTGTAACTGTAAGATAATCAATTGTATTGTTTTAAGCTACTGGGTTTGTGGTGATTTTTTACCGCGGTGATGGGGAACCAGAACGCTGGTCCACCCCATGCCTGTAACCCGTCCTTTCCAGTGATTTCCTTATACACGTAGAGACTCATTCAAGGCTGTGCTCTCTCAGCCCTTGACTGCCTTCGTTCCAGGGAGCTCTACCCTACGTCAGCACTCACTCCATTCACCAGGGGCCACCCGGGATGTTACTAACTAGGGCAGGTCCTCTGTAACTTTCACTTTCAAGGATCACCCTCTGACCGCCACTTCCTATTTTTCTGGCAGTCTCTTCAGTGCCCGATGCCTGCCATCCTCCAGTCCCTTCTGGATCCTCCAACCCACTGGCCCCACCACCTGTTCACTGTCCTTCACCCTTGGTGTCCTCGCTTCCCTCCTAACCCGATTTAGATTGCTTGGGCAATCACTGTGAACATTCCCTTGCCTCCCTCTTGCTTTGACGTATTTGCTTACCAGAACTCCACCCCTGCCTCTATCTGATTGTGTGCGCTTGGCCCGCGGAGTGTGACCGAAGAAAACATCCAGCCATGCTGCTGGACCCAACTTAAACTCAGAACCACTGATCTCAAGCAGCCCTAGTGCTGCCTGACCCCCTTCTACAATCGCGCACTCCACGCCCCTCTCCTCTGTCCCCTTCTCCCCAGCTAACCATTGACCCTCCCTCTCCTTCACCCTCCACCACCCTGCTTCTGATTCTGGGAACGGCAGTCAGCTGAAGACTCCCATGCGCTTACACCATCGCTCCCTTCCTGCCCTCCTCCCTGCACACACTCTTCCTCTCCCCTCTGTGATTCCTGGTGAACTGTCTGCGCTCCTGTCATAAACCAACTGGTCCATTCATGCACCATTTCCGTTCTCTGCTCCCAACATTGTTTCCCTCCTCTCCAAGGCCATCCCCATGTTGTAGCAAAACTCCCTCTGTCATCTCTGTTTCCTCTCCATCCACTCCTCTTGAGCCTGCTCCAGTCCAGCTTTCTTCCCCACCGTCTTGCTGAAATGCTCCTGTGGAGAGGTCAGTGATCCCAGGCTGCCAACCCCGGTGGGCAGACCCCAGCGAACTTTCCAGAAGCGCTTGAGACAACAATCATACCTTCTTTCTTGAAACATGTTTTTGCTTTGGTTTCTGGGACACTCTTTCTTGGCGCTCCTCCTCCTCCTCGGCTGAGGACTCTCTGTTTCCACTTGTCTCCCCGACTTCTAGACCCTTGGAGACCCAGGGCTCAGTCCTGAGAGCTCTTTTCTCCATCTATACCCACCCCCAGGGATCTCATCCAGACCCATGCTCTTACGTATGCTGACTGCCCCCAGATTTGTAGCTCCCTCTTGACCCCCAGACTTGAACATCTAGCTGTCACCTCGACATCTCCGCTCAGATGGCTGATAGGCATTTCAAAGCAGCAAGTGTGAAACCGAGCCCCTGACCGCCACATCCGCCCCAACATCATTACGTGGGCTGCCCTTGGAGCAGCCTCCGTACACGGCAACTCCATCCCTCCACAGACTCAGCCTCAGTCTTGACCCTTCTCTTTCACCCACACCCCGGTCTAATCCATCAGCACATTCTGTCAGCTTCCGGATATGCTCAGGAGCCAAGCAGTTACCATCTCTACCGTGAGAGCGGGGGTTCAAATCCTCTCCTCCCTGCTCTCCTGGCTTGTTGCACTGGCCTCATTGTTGATCTCCTTGTTGCTATCCTGGCTCCCCATATCAGCAACAAGGGTCCATTCTCAACACGGAGGCCATTTATTTAACAAAGATTTATTTATTTATTTTTAAACATTGATTTACTTATTTTGAGAGAGGGAGAGAGCAGGGAAGGGGCAGAGAGACATAGAGAGAATCGCAAGCAGGCTCCACGCTGTCAGTGCAGAGCCAGATGCGGGGCTCAGACCCACGAACCATGAGCTCATGACCTGCCGAAATCAAGAGTTGGATGCTTAACCAACTGAGCCACCCAGGCACCCCAATTTAACGGATATTTAGTAATGGAACATTTCCTCTGAAATGTGAGATCCCGTCAAATGTCTGCTGTGTCTCCCCAGAGTAGATATCAAAGCCCTCAATGGCCAAAAGGCTGACAATGGTCTGCCCCATTGACCTGGTTTCCCAGCAGACCCCTCCCCGACACTGCTGGCACTCAAAGAAGCCAAGCATCCCTCTACCTCCAGGACTTGTATTTGAGGCCCACTCTGCCTGGAATGTATCCCCCCCAGATCTCATGTCTTGCTTTCTTACTTCTTTCAGGGCTCATGGAACCAGGGAGAACTTTATAAAACAGCATCGTCTTACCTGCAACTCCACCCCTCCCTTTTCCCCTGTCCTCACTTTATTCTTCTTCATGGCATTTGTTTATGCTCTAACAATATTGTTGTATATTTTCTTGGGGATCTGTTTATGGCTGGACTCCCTCCACTGGAATATAAACTCTCTGAGAGCAAGAATTTGAGTTATTTTGTTCACTGCTCTGTTCCCAGGGCTTAGAATATTTTCTGGCATGTGACAGATGTTCAACAAATACTTGAAGAATGAATAAGTTTGCTGGATAAAATACAGGACGCCCAGTACTTTTGAATTTCAAATAAACAAGTTAATTGTTTAGTATAAGTATATCCCATGGAATATTTGGACATACTTAACACTAAAAAGCTTTCTGTTGTTTATTGGAAATTTAAATATATTTGTATATCCTGTATATTTTTAAAGTTTATTTATTTATTTTGAGAGAGAGAGAGAGAGAGAGTGTAGGCAGGGGAGGGGCAGAGAGGGAAAGAGAGAGAGAGAGAGAGAGAGAGAGAGAATCCCAAGCAGGCTCTGCACTGTCAGCTGAAAGCCTGACTCAGGGCTCGATCCCACGAACTGTGAGATCATGACCTGAGCTGAAATCAAGAGTCAGATGCTTAACTGACTGAGCCACCCAGGTGCCCCCCCTCCTGTAGTTTTTAAAAAATAAATCTGGCAATCCTATGCACATATGAATACTTGATGAGGGTCTTGACAAATTCTGATAGAAGATAAGGGAGTAAGAAAAGGCATTCTGGCAAAAGAATGAGTTTGCAAAGGTACACAGGTGTGAGAATGGTAGTATTCATCCAAAGAAGAATAATTTAGAAAGACTAGTCTACGGGCGCCTGGGTGGCTCAGTCAGCTAAGCGTCCAACTTCAGCTCAGGTCATGATCTCCCGGTCTGTGGGTTTGAGCCCTGCGTCGGGCTCTGTGCTGACAGCTCAGAGCCTGGAGCCTGCTTTGCATTCTGCATCTCCTTCTCTCTCTGCTTCTCCTCCACTCACACTGTCTCTCTCTCTCTCTCTTAAAAGTAAATAAACATTAGAAAGGAAGGAAGGAAGGAAGGAAGGAAGGAAGGAAGGAAGACTAGCCTATCCTCACCTCTGCCAGGATTGTTTTGTTAGAAAAGAGACTTCCAAAGATTAACTTTGACACTTGGACAGGCTGTAAGTACCATCTTTACAGATGGGTAATATTGAAAGTTTACAGGAAATTTAAATGACAGAATATACAAAATATGACAAGGACATCTTGGGGTGGGAGAAAACGTATTTTTGCTGTTTCAGCCTTGGGATTACATGAAGCCCTTTGCAGTTACCATCTTATTCATATCACTGATATTTTTAGGTCTAATTTCTCTGGGCGAAGTCTCCTCCCTTGTAATGGAAGAAGTTATGTGCTGATTAGATCTTTTCACCCGAGAAAGAAACTTCTCCTTACGCGGTGATGCTATGGTGTCATGCCCACAGGCCCCTTCAAGACCAAGGCACTCATTCACTCAGCTGTCAGGAGTGTTGATGGCTGACTGCTCTTGTTTGAATTTTTTTTCCGTGAATTGCTATTAGCCAAAGGGAGCCACTCTGCCCAAGTCATACTCTCAAACTGGGTGGCCCACATCCCAGCCCAGAGCTCCCTATGGGATCAGCAGAGGCCCTCACAAATAAGAAAACTGTGCTTTGCAAAGCGATTCATGTCCTTCCTCTCTTAGTCCTTCTTCCTTCATCTCCTTTCCATGTTGATCTGACGAAACTCCTCCCTTTATAAATCTAATGTGTGCTAATTCCCGGCTCCCAGTCTCGCTTCTTGGGGAACTCCAACCTAAGATAGTTGCTTCCACGAATGATCTGAAGAAGACAACTCTAAAATGGATTTGGGGCTGGATTACCCATGCTCACCGGTGATGACACCAACGCTGTAGAAGGTGGAGCAGGGGTAGTGCTTGGCATGCTGTAGCCATGTGGTTAGAACTTCTGGTGGTGGTGAACTGGGCTGCGGCGGTGGTGGAAGGCAATGCAGGGGCAATATCTCAAGTATTGGGGAAGATCGGGGGAAGCAGTATAACAACTATAGAAATGGATGGCTGTTGGGGTGCCTGAATGGCCCAGCTGGTTGAGCGTCTGCCTCTTGGTCTCAGCTCAGGTCATGATCTCGTGGTTCATGGGTTCGGGCCCTGCGACAGGCTCTGTGCTGACAGCGTGGAGCCTGCTTGGGAGTCTCTCTCTCCCTCTCTTTGCTCCTCCTTCTCTCTTTCACCCTCTATCTATCTCTCAAAATAAATAAATAAACTTTAAAAATTAAAAAAAGAGATGGATGGCTGTTGCTGTGGACATTGGTGCATTAGAGAAAGATGAGGAAGGCTGAAGATGATTAATCACAATCAGAAAATCAGCTTCTTTGGCATCCTGTACAGAGACTCTTATCCTACAGCTGGGAACACAGGAAAAGCTGGGGACGAGGCCCAAGACTTAATTACAAGAGAAAGAGAGCTCCAGGAAAGATCGAATTCGTGGTATCTACCTCTGTCACAGGGGTTTTTCTCCCTCAGCTCACACCTAAGGACCATGGCGGGCTGACAGGGAGGTAAAAGGTCATGCCAAGTTCACGCCTGGAGTTTGGATGCAAGACGAAAAGGGACCCACCTGCTCTGCTGCTGAGTTGCAGCCTTGCAGCGGGAGACCCTGAAAGACAGTGTAGGAAATCCTACCAGTTGGCAGATCTCTGGATAGTGCACCTCATCATCATTTACTCCTGGTGATTAGTTTCACGGAGTGCTCAGAAGAAGGCCGGGGGTGGAAATACTAGAAGATTGGGGGTAAAGACATTTGTAGAAAGGTACATTGTTGATGGACCTATGGGCGTGGCCCAAAGTGCGAAGGGTTTTGAATCCTACTGGTAATGCCCATTAGACAACATCCACCGTGGGAAAAACACAGAACCCAGTAGAAAAAATGACAACTGATAGTTATCGGCCAGCCCATCATCAGCCACACCAGTGATGGCGAAACGGGCATTTGGACAGAATAGCCACAGTAGCAGGAACGGAGGAGGCTATACATGAGCTAAGGGCATGGCCTCTCACTCACCAAAGCTAGTCTAGCTCCTGGAACGACCAGATGTCCAACCTTCAGCAACAGAAGCCAACTCTGGGTCCCCAATATGGTGCCACCTCTCAAGGGGACCCTGTAGCCACTTGGTGGCAAATTAATTACACCGGACTCCTTCTACATTGGAAGGGGCAGCAATTAATTTGACAAGAATCAGTACACATAGATGTGAATTTGCCTTCCGTGCCTAGGGGCTGTTGGCCAGCCCCACCCTCTGAGGGATTGCAGACTCTTTGCTAGACTAACCATATGACACCGTAGCATTCCAAGGGACCCACTTTATAGCAAAAGGAGTGTGAAAGTCGACACATGACCTTGAGGTCAACTGGACCCTCCCAGCCTGCTAAAAGGGTAGAATGGCCTTTGAAGGGGCCACTGAGGCTCAGGCTTAGAGATGATAACCTTCCAGGATGAGGCATTATCCACCAGATTGTAGAACATACCCGAATCAGCTACCACTCTGTAGTGGCGTGTCCCCAGAGGCAAGAATACATGGGTCTGGGAAACAATGTGGCAGTAGGAGTGGCTATATTTATCATCACTATCAACGACTAACGGGAATTTGTGCTTTCTGTCCTTCCAGCTCTGGACTTTGAAGATTTAGAGGTCTTGCACCTAGGGGGAAACAACTTCCATTAGGAGACACAGCAATAGTTCCATTAAACATGAAGCTAGAGCTGCTGCCCCCATCCCTTCAGGCTCCTTGTTGTCAGAGACAAGAAGAGGAAAGGAATCATCGGCCTGGGGATGCATTATATTGGGGACCCAGTTGGGGTCATTGGCTCTGATCATCATGGGGAGGTGGGGCTGCTGATCTACCATGGTGCCAAGGAAAGATAGGCTTGGCACGCACGTCACCTTCAGGAGAATTTCCTCATATTCTCTTCCCCAATTTTGGTGGTGAATGGACAAGTTGTCACAGTCACAGTCTGAGAAGGGCATGGCAACCAGGGTCTCAGACCCATCAGGGACAAGAGTCTAGGTCACCCTATCAAGTAAGCCAACAACATCAACAAAGTTGCCGGTCAAGGGGAATACAGAATAGGTGGAAAGAAGGGAAACAATCTGTTGGCACCTTAGGAACCGGAAGTTGTAGTTGTTCCTCTTGTAAATTTTCCAGAAAAAGAGCCAGCCAGAATCCTGGAGGAACTGTTTGCAGAACTTAACTTTACATAGAAAACAATCCAAGCAGCAGAAAGGGTGGGCTGTAGTTAATACTGTGATGCACTGTCCAGATTTTCCCTGCAGAACTGAGATACCATTTCCCCAGCTGTTGGGAGGGTGGGCAGCTGAAGGCTCTCCGCTGAGTCACCCTCCAGAAATGCTCTCAGTCTCTTGCCCAAGAACATACCCTCCCTGGGGCCAGTTTCCAACCAAAGGTTGACGGATGCAGGATACAAAGGTCTAACCCCTTCGCAGCAAGGTGGGACAAGCGAGTCCCCTTTGGCTGCAGCCTGGCTTTTACGTATCCCAGCTCAGCTCCTTTCTCTATCTCCGTGGCTCTCCACTGGGGCTGATCCCAAGACACTCCCCAATAAACTTCCTGTGCACAAGTCTGTCTCAAAGTCTGAGTCCCAGGGGATGCGACCGAAGAAAACTTTGTTGCAAATGTATTATGATTTACAGCCAGGGAGAGTGCAAAAATATGAGAAACAACCTGAGGAAAGAGTCGTTACATGATAATTCACAAAGGAAATGACACACAGGGACTGGGTGAATAGTGCTAATAGATACGAAGGGTGTTGCCGGGTTTAGCTTTACAGATGGAGAAAGACTCCCCATTGAGACTGTTTCCAGAAGAGAATCAGAGTGATGGTAGGTAAAATAGAAGGATTGTGCAAGGAGGATTGTAGGAGGCAATGGTCTGGGGGGGAGGACATGTCAGAGATATTGCGTGTGTCTGACATCCCCTCGGCCCACTTCTTTTATTCCAGCCGTTGATGTGACTGGTGTCTGGTGGGGTTAAGCGGGGCTGGCTTGCATCCTGGTCGGCGAGAATGTCATCAGCCCTATGCAGGTGCCCTCTGACAGCGCCCCCCCTCAGCCGTATCACACACCTCTCAATTTCTCTCACTTCCTGCCCCGTGGGATGCGTGCCGGAGCCCATTCAGCCATTCTGACACACGGGCCGTGCAAACCTGCCGGGGAGTTTCATTTCCTGGGGCAGGCAGCTCTTGGCCAATGGGACACACCCAGGTGGACAAGTTCCAGGTGCATCTTACACGGCCCCTTAGAGAGTGCCAGAAGGATTGAGCCTAATGACCAGCTTGATAACACACCTTTGGATTGTTTTTCCTCCTTCTCTGTTTCACTCTTCCTAGTGTATTCCTGTCCCTTGGGGGTCACTTTTCAAACCAAACTACCTGCGTGCAAACCCTCCTCTGAAGCTGTAGTTTTTAGGAAAACTCACGCTAGGATGGTTGGAACCAGACGTACCCTAGAGAGGTAGGCTTTTACCGGTCAAAGACCTCTGGTGTTGAGTGGGACGATGATAACCCCTGACTTGTAGCAGCATCCTAATCATGAACAATTTCACCAGCGATATGGATTGGAGCGAGATGCCCTTGAACGCTAGAACATTGTTTTATTCCACAGTAACGGCACCCGAACGGTATTTGGGAACAAGGTGTCTTACATGGATGTGGACTCGGTTGAATCTTGTTCACAGCATCAGAAGCCATGAGAAAGAAAGTGTCAGGCTCCCATTAATCAAATATAAACTTAAGATGTTCTGGGAAAGCCAGAAAGCCTTCATGGTCGTACTTTAAAAAGGCTCCTGTCTTCTGTATTTAATTAAGGATTTAATTGCAAGGATACAGAGTTACAACGAATAGTAAATGCACAGCCTTGACAAGCCCCCTGTGCCAAAGTTGGAGACTTGAAAGGGATGAGTGACCCCCGGGACATGGAAAGGGAAAATTGGTTTGGATGAGCTAGAGAACTTTGAGGACCCCCCCCCACCACTTCCCCTGAATTTTCCGGATTGGCGGAAGTAGCTCGCTATGCCATGCCGGAGGAGACGAGCCTCTAACCTCCTACAGACTCTTTAGGGACCTCACGGAGGCCTTACAGACAAACGTCCTCCTTTGGCTCTCCTCCTGATTCCCTTTGTTGCCTCAAGATCTGGCTAATAGGTATTGGCAGAAAACAGGAAGGCATAGCTAGAGGTGTATCTTGAGGGACTTGGGCTGGGAAGGACAAGATCTAAAGCTGAGGGTGGGGGAGGTGAGAATTCATTGACCTGGGAGTGTTCTAAAATTAGGCGTTTCATCCGAATCCGTTCTAACATGTGCTGGGATTGCTCAATAAAAACGGAACATATTGATGACCTGCAGTAAATGAGGTAGAGAGGCTGGAACTATCTTTCAGAGTATCGAGACGCAGCTAGAAGTCTCAAGGAGATGGAAAAAGAAGAGTGGATTTATCATATGATAGGAAGAACCCGTTCCTGAGCATGCAGTCCATGGAACATTCACTGACGCAATAAGGATGTGCTAATGAGGGGCACCAGCATCTTTGAGAGCTTCAATGATGGTTATCCTCCATGGGGCAGAAGTAACTATAGGAGATTCTGTTATGGAACTGGGCTCTCCAGTATGGATGGAGGTAAGAGGATTCTGGAACAGCAGAGCCCAGGCGTAGTGCTTAACAGACAAGGATAAAGTGGATATAACAGAACCAGGTGGCAAAGTCAGAACCTAAAACAGAGTGCCTCCTCTTACAAAGTTTTGTGGCAATGGCTAAGAAATAGACTGTCATGATTCTAGATGGTGATTCTAGATGGTGAGATTGATGGGCAGCTAACTGAGATGCTACCTCACTTAAATAACCAGAGAAACCCAAGAGCTCAGCGAGCAGAAGGCTAGCTTCGACCGCAGAAGTGGAAAACCATGACCCCTCATCCAGTTTCCAGATCTGAGCTACCCCTCACTCTCAGAGGCCACCGGCTGAAGGAGAGGTTAGGTCCCCTTGAGAAAGAAGCCTACGATGTCACTTACAGGAATATACAGTTACCATTTCCCCTGATTCTTGCTGCATGTGTCCATGACCTGTGGTCAATGGCCAGAATCAGTATATAGAGGGAAAGGGGAAATTACTGGGCCATTTGGGGGCTATTGGATAGAGGGGATATGGTCACCGTCTTGCCAAGGGGCTCTGTTAACTCTTTTTCCTTCTATGACAACAGAGCCCACAGGAACCTTGACCATTTCGATCCTCTGTGGAAGCAGGATATCACGCTGATCTGTTAGATGAATGACATCGGCGCTCATTTTGATTCGGAGAGCAGGAATTAGTGCAAACTTTGAACGCCCTAGTCAAACACTCTGCGTGTCAAGGGATAGGAAATCGACACCGCGAATACTCATGGATGGAAGTAGACACAATTGCAGACAAGCTCTGACGATTTACAGTCATCCTTCACGGAGGTTAGGAAGCTACTAGTGAGATTAGGTCCTGTTATTGTTGTAATTCACCCATAACAGACAATAGAAAGGAAAGGAGAGGATAATCTACAATAACCTCTCGTGTGTTTCATGAGGCGCCTCCTGATTTTGGGGTATGACCGACCATATTGCTGCTGCAACTAAGGAATGGAAAAATCTCAGAAATACAAATGTGTTGCTGTGTTGTGCATACTTCTGTCATTGTTGGAAATGATAGGGTTTCCTTACAAGTGGACCAATAAATAGCCATTGCTATCATCGAGAGATAAGCGAATAAAAAAATGTGTAAAACAATAGGAGTGTGCAACTAGGTGTGGGCATTGGCAGGTTGCAAGAGGCCGCCTGAGTCAGGACCGGGGTGGCGGGGTCCCCAGAAAGCACGGATGCCCAGGGAAAAGGCAGGGAGAATAACGCCATGTGACAGGGACCGAGAGCAGGTGAACGTGGGAAAGAGGGAGCAGCAGAGACTGTAAAAAGCTGACACGAAAGAATAGAACAAAAGAATCAATGAGTCCGTGACATTTGTAGGAAGAACAGCAAAGCTGAGTGATACCAAAAGACTGATCTGTCTCAAAAAAAAAAAAATTCTGGATGTCTTTCCCACCACAAAATCGATTGTCTCCAGGAAAGCCAATCCCGAAATTCTCCCCAAAGTGTATTTTCTTATGTGACTTTTGGCGTTCCCCTTTAGAAAAGGCATTTTACACATTTTGTAAAACACAAATGAGCGAAAAGGGAAACAACCCCTAATTGTCCCATTCAGAGATTAATTCCATCAAAATGTTAATGTTTACTGTCCAAGGGTTTTGTGTGTGCATATTCTATTTTAATAAAAACAGGATCATGCTGCGTAAGACAATTTCTTTTAAAAAATGCATTGCTTTCATCCGTGAGGGGAACAATGGTGTTTCCCTCAAATCGCATTCAATTTCGGAAAGGAACTCAATGGACGACAGAAAATCCCTTCTGGGATTATTTTTTATTTGAATCCTCCACATCCTATTTTTTTCTTCTGGAATGTGCTGCATCACTGCGGTGTGAAGTCAGGGCTGGGTCAGGCTCTTTCCTTTCTGCAGAGCGCGATAGCCCCCGTCATGTGACATTACCAGTAGCTTGCTGCAGCTGACCCACATATTTAATTTACTTTTATGGAGCCTTTTTCTGGAACAATAAAAAAAAGTGGTGTGGGATAACTTGCACAAGAAATGGAGAGGAAGGGCTGTCAGTCTGGGAGAACATCAGGGTAGGTGGGAACTCCCAACTCACTGTGGCTTCACCGCAGGGGGCCTGCGTCTCGTGGCCCCTTCACCGTGGTCCTGCTTAAGACTGGATGGAGGCCAGGGAACAAATTGGGTGTATATAATGACCCGGCGTCATCTTGCCTTCTCATTAACCAGGAGATTTTGAGCAAGTTACTTAAATTCTCTGTGCCTCAGTTTCCCCGCATCAGCTAAAGGAAATAATACCTGTGCTGTAAAAGAGTGGCGAGAGCTGAGTAAGACGATACGGGCAAAGAACGGGCATTTCTTCACCATGTGCGGAAACAACCAATCACTCATTCCGCAAACTTGCACCCTAAAAAAGTAAGAGGGTTTCTGGGAGAAACAGGATTGGAGCAGGTTCCTCAAGACCTATGCAGTGTCGCCACGAAAGCACTGACAGTGCTTTCCTAGGGGCTCCTGGGTGGCTCCGTCGGTTACGTGTCTGGCTCTTGGTTTCCCCTCAGGTCATGATCTCACAGTTTTGTGGGTTTGAGCCCCATGTCGGGCTCTGTGCTGATGGGAGTTCTCTGTCTCCCTCTCTCTCTGCCCCTCCCCAACTTGTGCTGTCTCTGTCTCTTCCAAAATAAATAAACTTAAAAAAAAAACCACAGCAATACCCATCCTAATAAAATGCTCTCAAGTGACACTTCTAAAAAGGATACTAAGTAAATGTTAAGACTGGTCTTGAAGGAAAGGTGATGGCTGCTTGATGGAAGGGGATATGAGTAAGAGAGGGTGTTGCCAAGGTATGGAGGGGAGGGAAAATTGCACCAAGATCCAGGAAAGCTTCCCAGGGAGCACTTCTCAGACAGAGCCAAGAGGAAGAAAGTGGGGTGAATGGGTACCTTGTTCAGTACGGGATGACTTCATGACTTCCTGTGGGTTTTTTTTAACGCTTATTAAATAGAGTGCATTGAACTGTAAAATAGTAACGTGTGTGCCCTGAGCTGCAAAATAGTGACATGAAAATCACATATGAATCAAAGCAATCTCGCTTATAACGCCATCCCCCTATGCACCAAGCATGTATGAACGAATTTGCATCACATACACAGACTGTATTTAGTACGGGGTCGGGCTCCTAGCAAATGCTCCTGAAAGACTGTGAAATCCTCCTCCTCATTAACATCATACTCATCATCGAAATGATGATCCTATATGTGAATCCGCACTAGTCAGGAATTAGGAATAGAGGAGAAAGTTAACACACAGAACCAGTATCCAAGGGACCATAAGGAATAACCATCCTAAAGCAAGAGTCTGACCCTGGGGGGTGCCTGAGTGGCTCAGTTGGGTAAGCATCCAACTTCAGCTCAGGTCACGATCTCACGGTCCGTGAGTTCAAGCCCCGTGTTGGGCTCTGTGCTGACAGCGTGGAGCCTGGAGCTGCTTCGGATTCCGTGTCTCCCTCTCTCTCTGCCCCTCCCCCACTCATGCTCTGTCTCTCTCTCCTTCAAAAATAAGTTAACATTAAAAGAATTTTTTTCTTAAAAAAAAGGAAGATTCTGACCCCGGCCAGAGGCTTAGTGTGTGCTCCTGATAAAATAGGATCTGGTTCTATAATGTTGGCAGTTTTTTTTTTTTAATTTTCTTTAATGTTTATTTATTTTTGAGAGAGAGAGAGAGACAGAGTGTGAGCGGGGAAAGGGTGGAGAGAGAGGGAGACACAGAATCTAAAGCAGGCTCCAGGCTCTGAACTGTCAGCACAGAGCCTGATGTGGGGCTCGAACTCATGGATCAGGAGATCATGACCTGAGCCGAAGTCGGAGGCTCAACTGACTGAGCCACCCAGGGGCTCCTGGATGTTGGGTTTTGAATCCCAGTTGAGAGTGACAAGTGAGGGTAGAGAACCAGATGGCTTCGGGGAATAATCATTCCGAGCTTTGGAATTTATCATTTCTCACATAACCTTCTCAGGCCAAAATGGTATGGCTGGGTTTACTTAGTGTCCAAAATGGAGAACACAATGAGGCGCTTCGGTTTTATTTTTATCAATTACCTACTAAAATGAGTTTGTGAATAAGTGTAAATTGAATCTAATCCCTCTGTTCTATGTAATTTCGGATTTCACATTTATTGCAAAAGGTCGTGGAAAAATAGGTCATGTTTTACCAAAATTTGACCTTTACGTAAGAGCCATCCATGTTTCTTCACTTTTGCAACAGACTTCAGTCTTGCTTGCTGGTTTGGCGAAAATTTGTGTGAGGAGGCCATAATTATTTTAAGAATTAAAAAACAATTACTTCAGGGGCGCCTGGGTGGCTCAGTTGGTTAAGTGTCCGACTTTAGCTCGGGTCATGATATCACAGTTTGTGAGTTCGAGCCCCACATCGGGCTCTGTGCTGACAGCTTGGAGCCTGAAGCCTGCTTCAGATTCTGCGTCTCTCTCTCTCTCTCTCTGTGCCTCTCCCTGACTCGCACTCTCTCTCTCTCTCTCTCAAAAATAAATAAACATTAAAAAAATTAAAAAACACAGTTGCTTCATTCAGAGCCTTCTTCAAATATTAATAAGAGCTTCAATCGCAGAATCTACTTAGTACCACATGCGTTCGACTCTGCTCCCACAAACCCTTGCCCCAGGCTGTCTTGGAGGGCCACAGTGGCCCTCCCGGTGGAAGGAAACAAAGTTGAAAAGACAAAACTTAGCACATGATGCTTTTTTTCTAGAACATGTCCATACATGGTATAACACAACAATATGAACTTAGACATTCAAGAACCAGGAAATTCCAGACTGAAGGTTCTTAGATAGCACATTAAAATTTTTTTTGACGTTTATTCATTTTTGAGAGAGAGAGACAGAGTGTGAATACGGGAGGGGCAGAGAGGAAGACACAGAATCCGGAAGAGAGGAAGACACAGAATTCACGGACTGTGGGATCATGATCTGAGCGGAAGTCGGATGCTCAACTGACTGAGCCCCAGCATGTTCAAAATGGTTTATAATTGGCCCTAAAAATATAAACCATAACGTGTTATGCTATGGTATACAGCGCTAAGAAAAATATGGGAAGACTCACTTACAGCTGAAAAGATTGAATGAGTCTTGCTATGAGAATTTTTGGAATTTCTTATGCTTTGATCACGTCTATTCCTAATATATATGCTTTTTGCTTTCATTTTTTTGGAGTTTAGACAGAAGACATATCAAAAGAAAAAGTGATTGTTTTGCTCAAGCCAAATCCCTAAATTGCAATGTTTTGAATCAGGAAGCCATAAGTCACAGTTCTTGCAGAAACCCATAAAATGTTCTATTTTGTGCTTGTTCTTAAATACATTATTTAAATCTTCATGACTTTAGATTGGCTTGATTTTTCCCCTTCCTCCATTGGGAGTACATTCCTGCCAAGTTGGAAGTTTGTAACAATCATTTTTGAATGACATAAATGCAAAAAAATCTCAACCGTCTGTCTTCAATAGGAAAAATTACATTTCTTTCACCATTGTTTTACTGCAAGTTCATGAAGCTATTTTTATAAAACAATTTTTTTTCATGGGAGAAGAAACTTCAGTACGAATATGTGGACTTAAAACCCAACCTAATTTTTCTAGGAAGGTCTTCAGTAAATGAGTGACTATATTATAGTCTTAAATATTATGCCTTTAAAATATTTTTGGTGTTGACTTTCACTGACTTGGGTGATCTGGGCAAGGTGACTGGTCTTTCTAAGCTTCCTTTTCACAAAGCAAAATTGGGTATAGTTTACATAACAGATGACAGTAACTATTGTCCTTTGTCTGCCCAGCAAGATTTCCCAACACCTTTCTTGGGTTAATATTTCCTGCCCCTAGGAGTCCTTCCCTGGGATATCTTGATTTGCAGTCTAAGGAGGAACAGCGAAGCCCCTTAAGTCAGGTGCTAAAGGTGTATGAAGGTAAGTGTGTGGGTGGGAAGATGGGGGAGGTGACCATCTTCTCCACCATGAGCTGACGCCTCTCTGCACCAGAAGAGGATAAAATCAAGCAAAACCAGAAATGAGCAACATATGGGCTGAAGGTGGCCAGGGAGCCAGGATAGCACTAGTGAGTGGGCCAGAAGGAGAGTGAGACATTCCTTGTCTTCTTTCCAGTTCCAGAAGGCCCCTCAGGTCCAGATCAATCCCTTTATCTATGAGGTACCCTATTATCCACAGTCTCACGAACTAGAATTTTCCCTTTGTATGCCAGAACTAAATGTAAAGTTCAATTTCTTTTTTTTTGTGTTTATTTATTTACTTATTGAGAGAGAGAGAAAGAGCTTGAGTGGGGGAGGGGCAGAGAGAGGGTAAAAGAGAGAGAGAGAGACTCCCAAGCAGGCTCCACATCCAGCATGGAGCCTGACATGGGGCTCAATCCCATGAACCATGATCTGAACCAGGTCAGATCATGACCTGAGCCCAAATCAAGAGTCGGATGCACTTAACCAACTGAGCCACCCCGGCACCCCCAGAAGGGGTTTTTTCATTTGTCAAAAGTTATAATGCCCTAATATTTTATGATTTCTAAAAATTTCTTCTAGGAGGGAGCAAAGGAATAAAAGAACACTCCATCTGGTTCTTCCAAATAACAGAGAAACACAGGAAAACGGAAAGTATTGTTCAGTAAGACAGGTATGGTGGTGTATTTCCATATTGACTTTGGGAAGAATACACTGCTACTGTTTATGACGTTCTGTAGTCGATCGGCAAACACACATTTAGCTTCTATTCCAGGTTGCTAATAAAGCATATATGTTACATCCTCACTCCCCAAACCCAGTGTAACAACACTACAAGTTATATACATGATAATTGTAGCCAGAGTTTATATTATAATATATTAAAAATTCTGGGGCGCCTAGGTGGCTCAGTCGTTTGAGCGTCTGACTCTTGATTTTGGCTCAGGTCATGATCCCAAGGTCATGGAATGTAGCCCTGCATTGGATTCTGTGCTGAGCATGGAGCCTCCTTGAGAGTCTCTCTCTCTCTCTCTCTCTCTCTCTCTCTCTCTCTCTAAAATAATAATTTAAAAAATTCTAACATGAGGAGGAAATCGATTTTACCAGTTCCGGGAGTTCAGTTCTGTTACCATTACCAATAGTTAAATCTAGTGCTTAGTCTGCCAGAAATATCATGTGGGGGGAAATTTCTTTGTTTCTTTTTTTTAATTTTTGAGAAAGAACAGAGTGTATTGAACAGATGTGATAATGAAAACATTATAGCTTTACTGTGTATTGTTATATTTTCATTGTATGGCAACCACCTCTCAGGATTATTTCTTTTTTTCTAGCATGGGAATTGTCCATTAAAAAAAAGTTTTTTTTGAGAGAGATTGTGAGCAGGGGAAGGGTGGGGCGGGGTAGAGAGAGAGAGAGGGAGGGAGAGGGAGAGAGAAAGAGACTCCCAAGCAGGCTCTGCACTGGCGGTGCAGAGCCCAATGCAGGGATTGATCCCATGAACCATAAGATCATGACCTGAGCTGAAATCAAGAGGCAGACACTTAACTGGCTGAGCCACTCAGGTGCCTCTGGAAATGTTCATTTTTGAGTAATAAACTCATGGTTATATGCAGGTGGTTGAACCAGGACGACACACCAATTGTGGGGCAATGTCTTTGATGTGCTGTTGTTAAATGTGTTGACTATCACCCTTGAGTAACCATGTCTTAGAAACCATTCTTTAAAAATGTTTTTAAAATTTTTATTTATTTTGATAGAGAGCAAGAGAGAGCAAGTGGGGGAGGGGCAGAAAGAGAGGGAGAGAGAGAATCCTAAGCAGGCTCCACACTGTCAGAGCAGAGCCCAACATGGGGCTTGATCTCTACAACCACAAGATCACGACCCAAGCTGAAATCAATAGTCAGATGTTTAGCCTACTGAGCCATCCAAGCGCCCCTCTTAGAAATCATTCTTTTTTTGGGGGGGGGGTTCTATTTTTGAGAGAGAGAGAGACAGACAGACAGAGTACAAGCAGTGAAGGTGCAGAAAGAGTGGGAGACACAGAATCTGAAACAGGCTCCAGGTTCTGTGTTGTAAGAACAGAACCCAACGTGGGGCTCAAACTCGTGAACCATGAGATCATGATCTGAACAGAAGTTGGACACTTAACCGACTGAGCCCCCCAAGCGCCCCTCTTAGAAACCATTCTTCAGGGTGCCTGAGTGGCTCAGTCCATTAAGCATCCGACTCTTGGTTTGGGCTCTGTTCATGATCTTGCAGTTGGTGGGTTCAGTCCCAGTTGGGCTCTGCACTGGGGGCGTGGAACCTGCTTGGGATTGTCTCTCTCCTGCTCTCTCTGCCCCTACTCTGCTCTCTCTCTCTCTCTCTCTCAAAAATAAACATTACAAAAAAGCACAAACTTCAGTACTAATTCTTTGATAAAGAAATGAGACACAGCAGGTTATTTTTGTTGTGTTTTGAGACTTCAAAATTTTAACCCAGCTATTTTAATCTTAAGATATTTTTTAAAAAGAAACTAATGAAAAATGAAATAAATATCAACATGCGTGCTTTTGAAAGTATAGTAAACAGATCGGTTACCTAGTAGTCTTGTCACTTTGCCCAAATATCAAGGTCCCACAGGCTGTTTTCTCATCTGGAAAATACGGAGTTTGGATTGGATGATCTCTGCATCCCTTTTAAAGCTTTACATTCCACAGTCTTATGGAAGGGGGTAGCCTAATGACTCATCAACAGTGTGCTATAAACTTATCTCCATCTTAGAAGTTCCTAGACTTCCAGAGTTGAATCCATTCCGTACCTTCATTTAGAAAACGGAGACACAGAGAGCATGAGCGGTACGTGACCGAACATCACAGGGAATTGTTGCCTCATGAAGGGAGAAAATCGGAAACTCAAGAGCAAGGCGGAAATCTGTGTATCAGAATTGGGGGCGTGTCAGAGAAGTGGTTGGAGAAGGGGAGGACTGGTGTGACCCGTTATTTATGGAGAGCCTCCTCCCTCCAAAGGCAGCAGATCACTGTGGTTTCCCCGTGGAATCTCACCATATGCTCTGTGGCAGCTATATTATTAACTCTTTCATATATGGGGAAATGGAACTCATACAAGCAAGTAATTTTTGAAGGTTTATGCAATAAGCCAGTGTTCAAAATCAGATTTAAAAGCTTGAAATGTGGGGCGCTTGAATATCTCACAGGAGTATGGTCCTGTGAAAAGACTGGAAAATTAAAGTAGAAAGCCGATGTTAGCTGAGTTTCCTTTTTTATCAGCATGAAAACTAAATGGCTTTAAAGGAAATAGTTGTGGGGGAACATCGTGTCGTCACTGTTTACAAAAGAAACGATTCGAAGTTCTATGCCGGCTCACTTTCAGCTGCTGTTGAAAATCAAAACACAGACCCCGAATCACAAATGAAACTTGGTACAGTTGAATACAGATGAGCGCAATTTGTGTGAGCGTAACTAAAATGACGGGTAAACTGTGTGTCGGTAAATGTAAGACATAGAAGGTTTTGTGCAAAGAAGAATCTATATATGTGAAGTCTGAGTTTCCTGGTTTGAAAGGGATTAACTAAACTCCACAGAAGTAAAGCCAAAGAAAACACACACTTCATCTGTGGAGAAAGAGAAAATGCTTAAGTTTCTCTTGGTGATGGCATATGGTTATTGGATAATCAGGTCCTTGCAAAGATCAGCTCTCACATATTCAGTTAATAATATAAAAAACCCAGTCTTTACCACTCTGCTAAGCCTACTGGCATAATTCACGGCAGATAAAAGAAATACATCCTGTGGCAACTTTTGGCTCAATATCCAGAGAATCTGCTGTTTGATATATTTAATAAAACAGTGAAGCTTGATATTGAATTTCTATGGAGCAGAAATATCCCAAGAATGTGCAGAGAAAAAAAAAATAAGAATATAATTCTAGTAAAGGAATTGAAACAAATGTGAACATGGAAGAACATTAAAGTAGAGATGAATTAGGCTAGTTTCACATTCTAAACATTTTTTTAAGTTTATTTATTTAAGAGAGAGAGTGCTCCAGAAGGGCAGAGAGAGAGAATCCCAAGCAGGCTCTGCACTGTCAGTCCAGAGCCTGAAGCCAGGCTTAAACTAAAAACTCTGAGATCATGACCAGAGCCCAAATCAAGAGTTGGACGCTTCACCAACTGAGCCATCCAGGTGCCCACACCTTTAAATGAGTGGGAGTTTATTTTACATTGGCATCAGTTTTGAAGATCATACCTCTACCAATCTATAATATAATATAAAAAAAGAAATTTTTATGTCTTAAAATAGATCATTAAAATATGCTTGGATATACTATATTTTCCCATTTAAAAATGGATTCATACACTAACTGGGACTATAGCAATTGCCTTGATATATCCTAGAGTTTGAGCACAATAAACACCCA
Source organism: Cryptoprocta ferox (assembly GCA_028646485.1). Classification (NCBI taxonomy): domain Eukaryota; kingdom Metazoa; phylum Chordata; class Mammalia; order Carnivora; family Eupleridae; genus Cryptoprocta; species Cryptoprocta ferox. The sequence goes on from CM053562.1 coordinate 6,022,733, forward strand.
AGGCTGGACAAAAGGGAGACAGGGCATGGACCAGTGGAAGGAGATTCAGCAGACCGTGCCTACAGCATATGGGATGGTCAGGAAAATGGAACCAAAGTGGGGCTCTGTAGGCTCCATTCCACACTTTGTATATTTATCTGATATCTTCATATAGATTCACATGTCTGCCCAAAGAATCTAGTTGCACTAGTTATATTTTCTTACTTTCTGTATTCTTTTTTCTTTTTTTAAAGTTTATCTGTTTTGAGAGACACAGAGACAGTGTGAGTAGGGGAAGGGCAGAGAGAGGGAGAGAGAATCCCAAGCAGGCTCCAAACTCAGTGCAGAGCCCGACATGGGGCTCGAACTCATGTAACTGTGAGATCATGACCTGAGCCGAAACCAAGAGTTGGACGCTTAACCAACTGAGCCACCCAGGCATGTCTACTTTCTGGATTCTTGACTCTCTGGCATGGGGGGGCCTTGCAGACGTGGGGAACTGCCCTCTTCCAGGGTTAACTGATTCTTGGTGACAACAACTTGCCTGTCAGCACATTTTGGATATGCAAACCATATCCTGCCATCCATTGTCTCTTACCATGCTGCAGTCTGGGACGCCATCCTGTCTGGGACGCCATCCTGTCCTAATCACCACAGGGCCAGGTGCTGGACAACTGGGCACTATCCCTACAGCCCAGAGCCTGCTGATGATTACTCAGACTCTTCAACTGTATGTCTGTAGCACTGGCTTACCTTGAAGCACACTAAAAGCTCTTGCCCACAAGCCCCCTCTCTCTGCTCACACGTCTTGCTCTGGTACGTCCCTGGGGGGCCCTGCATGGTGTGGTATGGGACAGCATGCCTCCTATCTCTAGGGGGCTGTGGATATACTAAAAGAGTTTCTTCCCATTGTGATCATTTTCGTGTTTCTTTTTCATACCTGCTCAAAACAAGCCCCAGGTACCTTTTTTGAACGATCGTGTTATGCAAGTTTATTGAACTTTTCAATTCTCCATGTAGATGGTTCCACTGACCGGTTTTTTCTGAGGTTGCCCGTTATGCACCATGGTCCCCAGGACACCTTACCCTCCCTGAGTATCTTCACTCAGCATTTTAATGACGCCGTGTCTGTGATGTTACCATGGACTGTTTGGGATGGCCCCACAACCTTTCCTATTCTCCTGGAAAATGAGAAACGTGTTCTTTCTCCCCCAGTTAGGTGCCAGGCCCTTCTCTATCCAAAAGCTGAGCACTCAGTCAGACGAGGTCAGCTAGACATCGTTTCCCTGATGGGTGCTCACCTCATATGAACAAGGATCAAAAGTGTTGGAGCTAATTTACCCTGTCATTGGCACCTGGAAGAAAAGACCACTCGTTCTCACTGCCTGGATCCTACAGGTGTCCTGGGGTCCTGCCTTTCCTTTGATTTTGTGAGCTATCTCCAAAGCTTCCAGCAAACTCCATCCAGCACTGGAATCTGTTACAAAATCCCCGACGGATACTCATGAAGACAGTGAATAGAGCACTTCATGTAAACTTGACTCTTAAAGTATAAGTCACAGAGATTCCTGAAAGCCAGGGTGTGTTAAGAGAGTTTATGTGCGAAAGTATATTTTGCAAAATGGTCAGCTGTCTATAGTACTGGCCTCTGGTCTTCTCTCTGCCTGTCTTCCTCGCCCTACCCCTACGCTAAACCAAAAGTCAGGCTTCAATATAGATACTCTTATCATTCGCTGGAAGGATAATTTATTGGCCACTCCGTATCTGTGGGTAGAGTCAGTGTGCTCAGTGAAATATCTGGTAAACAAGAAAGGGTTCCTCTGGACCCCTGTCTCTGGAAAGCTGAAGAAGGGATAGAAAGGCTGAATCTTGCCCCTCGGTGTGGAGAGTCACCCAGGGCTTCCTCACCCCTCACGAAGGGCGAGGTGGCTGGCGTGATGAATGCTCCCGTCGTTCCTCTTCAGATGCCTTTACCCCCCTCCCCATTTTGTGACTTTCTGACAAGTCCTGTGATTCTGCCCTGATCTAAGGAAACCGAGGTAGACAAGTTTAGGCTTTGAGACAAACCACCTCTTTTGCTGTCTGTCCCTGTGGACCTTGTGCTTCACATCTGGTGGAAATGACCTGTCCACACAGAGGAGTGAAAGATCTGAGACTCGAGTTCAGGTTTCCAGTAGAAAAACACAAAGTAGGCCTTTGGGCCTATGTAGGTTTGAGGCTACTCAGAATAAAAAAAATTTTTTTATGTTTATTTATTTTTGAGAGAGAGAGAGACAGAGTGCAAGTGGGGGAGGGGCAGGAGAGAGAGGGAGACACAGAATCAGAAGCAGGCTCCAGGCTCCCAGCTGTCAGCACAGAGCCCCACGCGGGGCTCGAACTCACAAACCGTGAGATCATGACCTGAGCCGAAGTTGGACACTTAACCGACTGAGCCCCCCAGGCGCCCCAAAGCATTATTTCTCCTATCCTTAATGTCATACCCTGTACATCGCATATGTAATTTTGATGATCTGTGTGGCCGGTGGCGAAACGGCCGCAATTGTTTATAGTCCCCCGAACGCACACCCTTTATCATGTGCCTTCTTCCATTCGGGGCCGAAGTCCATTTTCCCACCCTCTGAATGTAGGTTGGACTGGGGATTCCGCGTTGGCCGATACCATACGGCAGAAGGGACGATGTGTCAATTTCAACACCTGTGTGTTTCTATTTGCTCTATCGGGACCCCTGCCTCTGGCACGCAAACAAGTCCAGGCTGGCCGGCCAGAGAACGTGAGACCGTGCGGACCAGAGCTGTCAGCTCAGTGGTCCCAGCTGAGGCTTCGGACGTGTGTGAGGGCCCATCCACCGCCAGCCAAACCGATCTGTAGCCACAGATGCTCGAAGGAACCCCGCGGAAGAACCACCATGCAGAACTGAGCCAAGCTGCTGGCTCCGGGAACATGAGCTATATAAAAGCTGGTGCTAAGCGGCTGCAGTTTGAAGGGGTTTGTTACGCAAGAGCAGCAATTGCTAACTGGTACAATGTATTATTTATTATTCATGATAAACGGTAGACTTAGCAATAAAATCGAGCTTGAAAAGCAGTAAGATCCTTTTTTTTTATAGTTTACTGTCAAGTTGGTTTCCATAACCATCACCCCTCTTCCCCTTTTCCCCTCCCCCTCCCGCCCTCAGTTTGTTTTCAGTAATCAAGAGTCTCTCATGATTTGCCCCCCTCCCTCTCCCTAACTCTTTTCTCCCCTTCCCCTCCCCATGATCCTCTGTTAGGTTTCTCCTGTTAGACCTATGAGTGAAAACATATGGTATCTGTCATTCTCTGCCTGATTTATTTCACTTAGCATGACACCCTCGAGGTCCATCCGTGTTGCTACGAATGGCCAGATTTCATTCTTTCTCATGGCCATGTAGTATTCCATTGTATAGATGAACCACATCTTCCTAATCCATTCATCAGTTGATGGACATTTAGGCTCTTTCCATGATTTGGCTGTTGTTGAAAGTGCCTCTTTGAACATTGGGGTACAAGTGCCCCTGTGCATCAGCACTCCTGTATCCCTTGGGTAAAACCCCAGCTGTGCTATCACTGGGTCATAGGGGAGTTCTATTGTTAATTTTTTGAGGAACCTCCACACTGCTTTCCAGAGCGCCTGCACCAGTTTACATCCCCACCAACAGTGTAGGAGCAACCGATGGAATGGGAAAAGATAGTTGCAAATGACATATCGGATAAAGGGCTGGTATCTGAAAAGCAGTAAGATCCTTATCACTGGCATCTCTAAGCAGAAGCTTTGTGATTCCTATACTGTGAAATGATCCTGAGTGGGATTTTCAATTCTCCAATTCTGAAATTCTGCATTATGATAGTTTTATTTCTCTATCATTTAAAAAAATTTTAACGTTTATTCATTTTTGAGAGACAGAGAGAGACAGCGTGTGAGCAGGGGAGGGGCAGAGAGAGAGGCAGACACAGACTCCGAAGCAGGCTCCAGGCTCTGAGCCGTCAGCCCAGAAGCCTGACGTGAGGCTTGAACCTGCAAACCGTGAGATCATGACCTGAGCCGATGTCGGACGCTCAACCGACTGAACCACCCAGGAGCCCCTTTCTATCATTTTTTTAAAGCAGGCTCCATGCCCAACATGGGGGGGGCTTGAACTCACAACCCTGAGACCAGGACTCACATGCTGTACTAACAGAGCCAGCCAGCTGCCCTATCATTCTAGATGCAGATAAACACCTTTAAAAACATATTGGTCTAGGAGCACCTGGGTGGCTCAGTTTGTTGAGCGTCTGACTCTTGGTTTTGGCCCAGGTCATGATCTCATGGTCTTGGGATCAAGCCCTATGCCAGGCTCCATGCTGAGCATGGATCCTGCTTAAGATTCTCTCTCTCTCTCTCTCTCTCTCTCTCTCTCTCTCTGCCCCTCTCCCCTGCTTACACGCACACTCTCTCTCAAAAGAATTTAATAAACAAAATTTAAAAAACCATATTGTTCTCTTCTTCCCATAAATAAAACATCTGTACATTTGCATGAAAATATCCCAAGTTAATAAAGAATCTGTTTTGTGTGGACTGAAAAAAAGCCACTGGCTGTGTGCCAAGAGTGTAACAGAAATGCTAGATTTTGACACACAGGGGCATCGACTTCTAAGCGATGGTCGTGTCTTTAACACGGTCTCCCTGTCACTACTGGACCTCAGTAAGTTCCCTACACTTGAGCTTGGGTTTCATGGTCTGTACAATGGGCACAATAATGTTTCATCCTGAGATTTGGTGCAAGCTACTCACATATTCCTTCTAAAGAGCAGAGAACTCAAAGTAGATTAAATATACATACAGAGGACCTTCACGTGAAGAGAATAAATCGCTTAAGAAGAATATCTTGGTAAACATATCACCTAAGGCATGAATATCCCCAAATAAAGTTCTCATTGAAGAAATAATCAGGTTAGAAAACAAATGATCACGCTGAGTTAGTTGTAAGATATTAACTACTGTAGACAATTTAAACTTATGTTTACACAGAAGCCAAGAGAAATAGGAGTTATTAAAACTTCCGAGAGAATAGATGTAAGAGAGTGGCACTAATGGGGCACCCAGGGTAGTGAACAGCTCAGAGCCAAGTTTCCAGACAGACAGACTTGCTTAGTCATCCATTAGGTTTTCATTTCTTTCTGAAATAAAATGAATGATTTGTCCATGCCACCAAATTTCAGGATGGATATTTGATGAGTATCCAAAATTATTTACATTCTCAGGATTATTTAAAATTTTAATTGTGAAAACACACAACATAAAATGTACCGTCTTAACCGTTTCGAAGTGTCCAGCTCAGTAGCGTTGCGTATACTCCCCTGACATTCTGGCAATTTTTAGCGAATTCATGGCAGATGAAATTTTACGAAGGTGGGAGGGTCAGAAAAATATTTCAAAGCCTCCACACACACATGAGCTTAAGGCCTTGAACTGTTGTACCAAAAATGTGACCAAACTGTGACTCTTATTTTATAGGAGGATGGTCCCCGGGAATGTGTTTACGCAGAGGGTGCGTGACTTCTGGATTGGGTAAGATAATGATTTTTCCAGCTCCGAAATGTCAACACCTGCTGCTCTGAATCTTGTTTCATGCATTCCCCGATCACGTATTCCACCCCCCAAGTCCATGCCTGCACCCTGCAGGGCCCACGGGGTGAAGCTGAATGAGACCGTGAGCCAGTGGGCCCAGGAGCCCTCAGAATCCCTACCGTGGTTCCCTTTTCCCACGTGGCTTCGATTGAGCAGACACAACTAGGAAGCTGGTAAAGCTTCTCCCTCTGTTCTGTCACCATGGACTTTGGTACCAGGCAGACTGGGTCCCACCCAGCTCGGCCACTAACGTTAACACCTGTTTCCTCATCTGCAGATAATCCTGCTGCCTGATTGCGAGGGGATGTGTGAGGGTCAGAGAAAGATGTGAGGACCGTGGTCAGGACGGACTCTCTGTGGAATGTTTGCTCTGAGCTTTCCATTCCTCACTGCCCTGTGGAGTGTCCCAGGCATAGATCTTTCTTCATCCTTCCACCCGTCACCAGTTGTCAGAAAAAATGACACACGTGGCATTCTCTTCCTTCAGCCCGGTCCCTTCTGGGTAAAGTAGTTCATCTAAATCTATACGAATGTGCTAGTAAGTGCTGACTGCATGCTATTTGTCCCAACTAATGAACTTAACAGGAAATTACACGAAATCATACATTTTCCCCCCACTGAGACTGGTTATGTTTAATAAATATTTTTAAGGTTATGTATTTGGAAAGAGAGTGTGTGTGAGAGAGGGGCAGAGAGAGAAGGAGAGAGGGAGAATCCCAAGCAGGCTCTACACTGTCAGCGTGGAGTCCGATGAGGGGCTCGAACTGATGGGCCCATGAGATCGTAACCTGAGCTGTAATCAAGAGTTAGATGCTTAGCCGACTTGAGCCACCCACATGCCCCTCTAATAAATGTTTTTAAACGTATTTTTTAAAAATGATGATGATGAGTTAAGGGAAAAGAAGGTAGCAGGGAGGTAAGAGAGAAAGAAGGGAAAAGGGGGAGAAGGCTAGAAAGGAAAAAGGATGCACGGGAGGGGGAAGGTAGGCAGAGGGAAAGAGGAAAGAGGTAGACCAGCAGAAATTGCGACGAAGTCACATAGGCAGAGGTTGAGGTGAGTGCAGGGTAGAAATAAGGAACGAGAAAGAGCTGCAGAGAGAATCGTTTGTATTCTCAAGCCTCACGGAGACTGGGAAGCATGTAGCACACTCTGGCATACAGTCAGTGCTCAATGCATGTGTGCTGAATGCGAGTGTGTGAGAGGGGCTGAGGCAGTAGCTTCCGTCTAAAGTGTCATCGAGGCACCCGGTCGCCATCTGATTGTTCTTTGGGCTGAGGATGCTATACCTGGGCTGTCTCTACTGACTTGCCTTTAAAAGACTCATTGGCTGGCAAGGAAGAAATCAGCGTTTGAACTTCAGCTCCAGTGCTCAGAGTGGTAAGTATCCATACGCTCGTGGTCAGGTCAACCCCAGCTGCAGTTTGTATCCAGCCTGTGAAAGATGCTCCCCAACCTCACCTTGAGCCAAAGCAATGGTCAGACTGTTGAAGGTGCCAGGCATCATGGTGGGATATGAGGGAGGTAATTCCAGGCAGGTGGCATCAGACCATGGCTGTCCCAGTCCTGAGCACACGCCGGCAGTGACTGCCCTCAGGCTCCATCCCATAGGGGACCTGAAGAGGGCCCCGCCTTTCAGAGCACCCCAAAAATTCTGACCACTAGGTTGCAAGATCGGGAAGCAGGTCCTTGTGTCTAGGTGTTGGGTCTAGTGGGTCCAAAGTAACATGCAGCTCCTGACCCCTGACAGGGCATCTACCCACTCCGCTCATGGGGTAGGCTTTGCATCTTGGTTTTGGGGCTCTGTTCCAGTTCTCGGCTGAAACTGGAGTCTGTCTCTTCTTGGCTGAGACCCGAAAGATCTCTCATGGGCTCCTGCCTCTGGATCAGCTTCTTCCCTCTTTTACTAACCAAGCCATCCTAACGTCGAAGGACTCTCGTCTAAAATCTCAGCATCCACCTGCCCCCATCACTGCTTCCTCCAGGACACGGCTCCACCCAGCCCCGTCCTCAGGGAATCAGCCACTTGGGTGTTAAATCACCACCACACAAGATTTCATTTCGCCATGCTTGGATTTGGTCATCTGTACTTCTGTCCCTTCCCGGAGGGGCCTGACTCTTCTGTCCTGGCTTGTTTCCCACAGCACTGAGGTTGCCTTTTTCTTTCCTGCATGTTGGAAGACTCGCTTCTGGCTGCTCTGGTCTGTGAGTCATCCAAAGCTCACCAAGAGGTGTAGTCTCGTTCAACTCCTCAGGGAAATTTCTCTGCTTCTTTACCTCCCACTAACTAACCTTCTCCTTCCACTAAAAGGACACTAACAATACTGTGATGCCTTTGCTTACGATTTCTGTCTTTGGGGATTTGTACAGTGAAGGCTGAACATCATTCACTCATACTTTTTGCTCTGTTCCTGGTGCAATTTGGGGGCTCGGTAAATGTCTATTGATGAATGAATGAACTAGAACAGCTTGATGATGGTTACAAAAATTGGGAATGGTTTCTCTAGTATATGTATTAGTGGTTAGCTAATGCTTTTGTGAGATGGTTAATTCCATCCTAAGTATGAAGTACTAATGAGGACAAAGTAGTAATTTTTCGGGGTACCTGGGTGGCTCAGTCGGTTAGGCATCCGACTTTTGCTCAGGTCACGATCTCTTGGTTCGTGGGTTCAGGCTCTGTGCGGACAGCTCAGAGCCTGGAGCCTGCTTCGGATTCTGTGTCTCCCTCTCTGTCCCTTCCCCGCTCATGCTCTCTCTCTCTCTTTCTCTCAAAAAGTAAATAAACACTAAAAAACATTTTAAAAAAGTAATCTTTTTTCTTCAGAGATATTTTTATTATTCTTAAAATTACGTATTTTATTTTTTATTTAAAAAATTTTAATTCCATTGTAGTTAACATACAGTGTTATATTAGTTTTAGGTGTACAATAGAGTGATTCACTGAATCTATACATTACTCAGTGCTCATCACCATAAGCGTAGTCTTAATCTCCTTCACCTATTTTACCCATCCCCCACCCACCTTCCTTCTGGTAACCAACAGTATGTTCTCTATAGGTAAGAGTCTGTTTCTGGTTTGTCTTTTAATTTTCTTTGTTTGGTTTCTTAAATTCCACATATGAGTGAAATCATATGGTATTTTTCTTTCTCTGATGGACTTAATTCACTTAGCATCATACTCTCTAGCTCCATCCATGTCCTTGCAAATGGCAAGATTTCATTCTTTTTTATGGCTGAGTAATATTCCATTGTATATACACACCACGTCTTTAGCCATTCATCTCTTGATGGACACTTGGGCTGTTTGCATCGTTTGGCTGCTGTAAATAATGCTGCAATAAACATAAAGGTGTCCATATCTTTTCAAATTAGTGTTTTCATTATTTTTGGGTAAATACTCAGTAGAAGAATTACTGGATCATATGATAATTCTATTTTTAGTGTTTATTTATTTATTTAATTTTAAGGTTTACTTATTTATTTTGAGAGAGACAGAGACGGCACAAGTCGAGGAAGGGCAGAGAGAGAGAGAGGGAGAGAGAGAATCCCAAGCAGGTGCTGCATTGCCAGCACAGAGCCTGATGGGGGGCTTGAACCCATGAAGCCGTGAGATCCTTACCTGAGCTGAAACTGAGTAGGATGCTTAACTGACTGAGCCACCCAGAAGCCCCTCTATTTTTAAGTCTTTGAGGAACCTCCACACTGTTTTTCACAGTGGCTGCACCAGTTTGCGTTCCCACCAGCAGCGCAAGAAGACTCCCCTTTCTCCACATCCTCGCCAACACATTGTTTCTTGTGGTTTTGATTTTAGCCATTCTGACGGGTGTGATGTGGTACCTCGTTGTGGTTTTGATTTGCACTCTTTTGATGATAAGCGATGTTGAGCATCTTTTCATGTGTCTGTTGGCCATCTGTATGTCTCCTTTGGACAAGACAGAGTAGTAGTTTTATTACTGCCTAGACAATTTATTATTATGTAGAGAAATTATCTGCTCCACAGTTATACATGGTACCTTGTACCGGGCTCGCCATGAAATAAATCATGATCTTCTCACAAGGCAGGGTGAGAAAAAGGCTGTGGATGCTGCAGAGAAAATTCAGCTCCATTGCTGCGATAATAAACCACTAATGATCAATTGTTTACATAGGGTAACATGCTATCATTATGAGAAACAAAATTTCAAAGAACAGGAATATCTAATGTTACAGTAGAGAAAAGTGCTTAATTTGTCTTCTTGTAACACCATTCTTTAATATTCTCTAGTTTCCCCCTAACCTCTAAGCAATGCTCGTATCTGAAGAAGGGGCTGGAACAAGTCCAAGTTGTAATACTTACAAAGTTTTTCTTATTGTTTCTTCTCCTCTGCATGGATTTTTGCTTGTATTTTATGACGGTGTGGGCCTTTTTTATTTGAGGAAAGCCCCTCTTGATATCTCAGATTTAATTTTCCTGAATTTTCATTTCCTTTATTCTCATAAATGCCTGGGGGGCTCCAGCTACCATCTGATTTGCGGGTTTATGTCTTGATACTTTTTATTATTATTATTGTTACATTTTTTATCACGAGGAACATTGCTGACAGCGCCCGTATTTCATTCGGCTTGTGAGTGCTGATGCTGCTATCTTCTGGGTCAGAGAGAGGTCACAGCCTGTTCTAAAACCTAATCACTGGCCCCACCATATGACTGTGGGTTTAATTAGTCCCCCGTACTGGTGTGGAAGCACTTCTTGCTGAATGCAGCCTGGAGAGTGCATCTGTTCTGGTCCTTTTACCTTCTGGCAGGTGGATTTCAAACTATTCAAGAGAAATGGCGGCAGAAATTGGGTTGAAATTGATAGTTTTTAAGATCGTCAAGAGATTATAACTCCGCAGTCTCTCTTTGTGTCTGATTTGGGGGGCTTGCCATCCTGATGGTTAGGAGTTTCTCTGTTTGTCTACAGGAAATAAAACCTATTTTAATAAAACTGTTCTCTCTAGTTTAGCTCTTCTTTACATGGAAAATTATTGACCAAAATTCCTGTAAAAGAGTGTTTTCTATGTGTCAAGGGTATGATGGAGTCATTTTAGTTTTTACTTCTTTTGGTGAGACAATAGGGCTTAGTGTAATTATAAATTGGTTAATTGATACTAGTTTCTCTTAGCTTGTGAGGAGTTGGATTAGCGAAGTGTTTCAGCGCATGGGCTTCCTATTCAGTCTCACTTAGGTTGAAATCCTGACCTTCCTGTGTATCAGCTTTATAACCTTGGGAAAGTCGTTAATTTTCTATATGGAAATATTATGGACTGAATGTTTGTGTCCCCACCCCACCCCCCATTCATACATTCAAACCCTAACTCCCAACATGATGGTGTTAGGAGGTGGGGCCTTTGGGAGGTGATTAGGCAGTGAGAGGGACCCCCCCCCCCCCCGGGGGATCAGGACAAATGAGAGCACAAATGAGAGAGCTTCCTTCCTCTGTCTGAGCTCGCCACCATGTAACCATACAATGAGAAGACATCCATCTGCAAACCAGGAAGGGCTTGTCACCTGTAACCAAAACGCCACCATCTTGATCTTGGACTTCCCAACCTCCAGAACCGTGAGCAACAAATGCTTGTTGTGTAAGCTCCCCCGTCTGTGGTAATTTGCTACAGCAGCCTGAGCTGAGGGAAATAAGTGTAGTTTCTGTCCTATCGAGTTAAGATGATTCCATGAATGCAAAGTTCTTAGTTTGGTGCTTGACAGAGAAAGTGCTCAGTTAATGTCGGTTGTTGATACTGCTGCTTGAGGCCGATTGTACAGCAAAGGACACTGGTGTCACATCTTGTTTTCCCAAAATTAATAACCTATCCAAAGGGTGTTTTTCTCTAATTTATTTATTATTATTATTTTATTTTTTTAATTAAAAAGTATTTTTAATGTTTATTTTAGTGAGAGAGAGAGCAAGCATGAGGGGAGGGGCAGAGAGAGAGGGAGATACAGAATCTGAAGCAGGTTCCAGGCTCTGAGCGGTCAGCAGAGAGCCCCATTCAGGGCTCGAACTCACGAATCCGGAGATCATCATGACCTGAGCTGAAGTCAGACACTTAACTGACTGAGCCACCCAGGCTCCCCAGGGAACTTACATTTTAGAGGAGAGATTCAAGCAAGAAACAAACATTCAAACACATAACAACCATAAAAATCTGATGCCATGTAGATACATATGACAAAGCAGGATGAATGGATCCAAGAAGGCGGGATGGCGGGGGTTGCTTTCCAGGAAAGGCATCTCTGTGAAGTGATGTTGGATCAGAGACTTGAGTGGCAGAAGAATGTTCTAGGCAGAGGGCGTGACCAACTGTTTTAAGCAGAGGGTGTGGCCAACTGCAAAGAGCCTGAGGCAGCAGTGTGTCCTATTTGAGAAAGGGCATGGGGGCGGGGAATGTGATTGAAACACAATGAGTTTGGGAGAGGGGAGTTTAGGGAATGGAATCCGAGTTATAGTCAGGGACCTGGTCACGGAGGGCAGGCTATGGTAGCATTTGGTCTTCTTTCTAAGTAGACTGGGAAGCGAGTGGGGTGTTCCGAGAGGCTGGGTGTGAAGGCGGCAGGAAAGTGGTCATATCTGTTGTGATATTCAGACCAGCATCTGTCCTGATTGGTTGGAACCCATTTCATAATAGAGTAGACAGGATTTGCTACTAACAGTCTGGGCTTGGAGGGTGAGAGAAAGTGAAGAGTTTGGTTTCATGCCATGGAGCTGGGTAAATGGAGGCACTATTTACTGGGGTGGAGAGCCCTGGAGAACGACCATCATTAATCCTCATGCTTTTGGAGGGGGGCAGGTTAAAGACTTCTGTTTTGAATATACTGCCTTCAAACAAGTGTCAAGTAGGCAGAAAGACAAGTCTGGAGTTCTGGGCAAAGGTTCAGATAAAACAAATATGGGGGGGGGGTCATCAGCATTTGTATTTTAACTCAAAATGTAGCAGCTTACCACGATCATTTTATTAGGTTCATGGTCGCTGTACGTTTGGACATTTGGAAAAGGTACAATGAAGAGAGCTTGTCTGTTCCACCATGACTGGAGTGTCATCTGGGAAGACCTGAGGTCTTGGTTGGGGTGAGTTGACAGCCAGGGGCTGGAATCCTCTGGAGACATCTTCAGCCATATGTCTGGCAGTTGATGCTGCCTAGAGCTACTGACTTGGCGTCTGCATGGGGTTCCTTCATGGCGTGGGCTCCGTCCTAGCAGGGCAGTCCTGGGACAGTTGGGCTTCTTATAATAGTTGGACTTCTTACATGGCAGTGCAGTTCTCGTGATAGTATTACAGGGGACAAGCGAAGGCTATGTGGCCTTTTAGCCAGCCGGGGAAGTTCAACACTCCCTTCTGCTACATTCTATTTGTTACAGGGGGACCACTAACATTGGCCTAGATTCAAGGTGAGGAGATATAGGCCCAACCTCTTGAGGAGAAGAGTGTTGAAGAATTTGTGACATGGTTTTCAAACCAACATGTATAGTATTTATTTATTTGTTTTTATTTTTTTAAGAGTTTTCATTTGTTTTTTAAATGTTTGTTTTTGAGAGAGAGAGAGAGAGAGAGAGCAGGGGAGGGGCAGAGAAAGGGGGAGAGAGGATCCGAAGCAGGCTCCGCGATGTTAGCACAGAGCCCAACATGGGGCTTGAACTCACGGACCTCGAGATGGTGACCTGAGCAGAAGTCGGATGCTCAACCAAATGAGCCAGGTACCCCAAACCATCATGTATAGTATTTAAATCCATAAGACTAATAGAGATCATCTAAGGGGACGGGTGTATGTAGAAAGGAGATAAGGCTCAAAGACCGATCCCTGGGGCATCCTGTTGTTAGAGGTCAGAAGGACAGGGAGGACCTGCCAGAGAAGACTGAGAAGTGGCCTGTGAGGCAGGAGAAAATCACGAGAGCGTAGAAGCAGAGGGAAGAAGTATTTCAGTAAAGGGGGGTGATCAGTGTTGTCAAATGAAATGTGGCCTGAGAATTGACGGTTGGCTTTGGTCACTCGGGACCTGGGCCAGAGCGACTTCCTCATGTGGTAACTGGATTCCTCAATTCTCACTTCTGTGGCTGGCAGTCCCCGGGTCTGGGCTGTGTCACCTCCAGTGCCACCTGGGGACTGAGAGGAACACACTAGCTTCCCGGGCTTGGTTTTTGTCGTCACACACAGTCACGGAGTCTTGCCAAATGTTTCCTGCGGATGGAATTTATGAGAGATGACCACTTATCTTCTGAATGTTCAAATTTACGAAAGAGCTCCAATAGCGGACAATAGTTGTATCATAATGTTTGACCCAAGCAGAGTTCTGAAAATTCCATTTAGAGTAGAGCTTGTTAATATAGAGCTTGAATGAAAAGTTTAAACCAGAGATTTAAAGATAGGGCAAGATGGGCAAGATCTACTCATGAGCAAGTGGGAAATGTTAGTCTGTGAACCGAATTGAACTTGCCCTAGATGAGTAGGTTTTGTTTGGTTGGGTTTTTAAGCTTCTTGAGGGATTAAGGAAAACACAATAAATATGAAAAGGGAAGAGTGAAAGTTGATCCTATGTTAAAACCATGCACTTCAGAACCCACTTAATGGTTGTCCAGAGATAAAACATTTATTTCATCTTTTAAAAAATTTTTATTTATTGGGGCACCTGGGTGCCCAGTTGGTTGAGTGTCCGACTTTGGCTCAGGTCATGATCTTACGGTTCTTGAGTTCAAGCCCCGTGTCGGGCTCTGTGCTAACAGTTCGGAGCCTGGATCCTGCCTCTGATTCTGTGTCTCCCTCTCCTCTCTGCTCCTCCCCTGCTTGTGTTCTATCTCTCTCTCAAAAATAAATAAACATTAAAAAATTAAAAAAAATTATTTATATATTTGAGAGTGAGAGAGAGAGAGAATCCCAAGCAAGCTCCATGCTCAGCACCGAGCTCGATGCGGGGCTTGATCCCATGATCTGGGATCACGACCTGAGCTGAAATCAAGAGTCAAACACTCAATCAACTGAGCCACCCAGGCGCCCCTCATCTGTTTTTTTTTTTTAATAGTTTGTGTAAAACCGACACTGTGTGTATTGTATGCATGTAAATCCTCGGCCTGCTTGCCTATACAGCCATTCGTCTCCCGTCGCCGACTCTGTGTCTGGGGGAACGCTGCACACAGGCTCTCCTTCACAGGCTCTGTGCTAGCTGCAAAAGGCTGGAGACTCAAGGCGAGAGGCTTCTCCTCCTCCGTCTCTGCCTCACAGCCTCCCTAGAAGCCCTTTGTCTCTTCTGTGGCTCAGCCCCCACCAGACCCAGTCCTAGCGTCCACCAGCATCGCGGGGGTACCAGCTGCTGCCCCCAAATTGTGGGGACACCTCGTTCTCCCTTGTTTGTTTCCTCAGCCCGTCCATCACCTGCATCACCATTTCCCAGAATTAAGGTTCCCCTGGTTTTCTGGTTGGGCCCTGACACATCCTATCTGTTTCCCCCTCTCGCCGGCATGTCACTTTCCAATGCCCAGATATGCGAAGTAGCCACCGTATCTCCCTGCTTCCTGGTCACAATACAATTCTGGGTTTACAGAATTCTGCACGCTTGCAGGGGTGCCTGGGTGGCTCAGTCAGTTAAGCGTCCAACTTCGGCTCAGGTCATGATATCACGGTTCGTGGGTTTGAGCCCCGCGTCGGGCTCTGTGCTGACAGCTCAGTGCCTGGAGCTTGTCTTTAGATTCTGTGTCTCCCTCTCTATCTGACGCTCCCTTGCTCGCGCTGTCTCTCTCTGTCTCTCAAAAATAAATAAAAACATTAAAAATTATTAAAAAAAAGAATTCTGCACGTTTACAGACCTCACTTGGGTAGTGGTTAAAACCACGGGCCCTGGGGGCACCTGGCTGGCTCAGCCGGTAAAGCATGTGATTCTCGATCTCGGGGTTGTGAGTTCATGCCTGACGTTGGGTGTAGAGATTACTTAAAAATAAAATCGTAAAAAAAAAAAAAAAAAAAAAAAAGACCACCAGACCACCACCTGGGATGAGCCAGGCCTGGTGTTAACTTGCAGCTCCTCGGTCACTTGCTAGCTACGGATGCATGTTTGCTAGGCCTCAGTTTTCTCATCTATGATACGGAGGGGATAATTTTTCTATTTCATATGCTTATGATGATTGAATAGGATTATGTGTCCAATGTACTCAGGACAGTATTTACACACTGTAAGTGTTCTGTAAAGGAAGCAATTACTCATGTTGGGAGATTGGGAGCCAGCTGTGAAGTGAGGACAAGCTGGGGTTTCATCCTCAGAGGGTGTTAAACCAAGTTATTCATTTGCGGGGTCAGGATGTGCTGGGCTGAAAGGAGATGTGATGTGGTACACACCTTAATTTTGGTCCTGTTGTCCATCATTCTTTTTTTTTTAATGTTTATTTATTTTTGAGAGAGAGAGACAGAGAGAGAGACAGAGAGAGAGAGTAAGGGTGGGGAGGAGCAGAGAGAGAGGGAGACACAGAATCCAAAGCAGGTTCCAGGCTCCGAGCTGTCAGCACAGAGCCCAATGCAGGGCTAGAACTCATGGACCGCTAGATCATGACCTGAGCCGGTTGGACGCCCAACCGACTGAATCACCCAGGTGCCCCATGTCGTCCATCATTCTGGAGTAAGATATAGCAAGGTAAGAGTGGGGTCGGTCGTTACAAATGTTCATTGGTGGGTCAATTCTCTTGCTTTGAGGCCTGAATCTTAGGGTCGGATAGATGAAGAGAGCTTGCATTGGAGACGAGACTTAATGACTCCTGTCCTGATCTCTTTCTAGTCTGAAAGGTCAGACTAATTCCCAACACCTTCCTAAAACTTTTTCTGATGATTTCAAACAAATTGTGTTTGTGGTAGCATACATCTAATCTCCAGGCCCCCGACCAGAATTTCACAAAGACCTCCCCCAGGCTCTTTTCCCAGAGAACACTCTGCCAGGCAGCCTGTGGCACTCATGTTCCGCAGAAGCACTCCAAGCACTGTGGGGCCACCGAGGCTGCACCTTTCTTTGGCTTAAGACCGGTTTCATTAACAAGCATGTTCACACTTCAACCGGAACATTTAAAATAACACCCACACAATGTGTTTAGTGTCTAGTTAATTATTAAGTCCCTGAGCTTGAATTATTCAAGCAAAATTGATTGCGTTCAACCTTCTTCCTTCTCTTTGTGGCTTTTTTTTTTAAATAAAAATAAGTCCTCCCCTTTACTCTCTAAACAATGTGGAAAAGGTTATTAAGCAACCATCAATACCCTGGACTGTGGGTGGTACCCAAGTGCTAATAGAACAGGGAGAGAGACGACTGGCAGCTTGACTCTTTTGTTAAAAAAACATATCTGTATCCACTACACTTCTATTGTTAATTAGCATTTATGAAGACCGGACGGTTTTAAAATTCTCTCTTTTAAACTCTTTCTTACAGTTATCTACAAGTTGGATGGGTAGGCATCTTGGAGTGGGTTTTTTTTTTTTTTCCAATGTTTACTTATTGTTTTGAGAGTGCGAGCAGAGAAAGGGCAGAGAAAGAGGGAGACACAGGATCCTAAGCAGGCTCCAGGCTCTGAGCTGTCAGCATAGACCCCGACGTGGGGCTTGAACCCACAAACTGCGAGATCATGACCTGAGCCGAGGTTCGATGCTTAAGAAGTTGGATGCTTAACCGACTGAGCCACCCAGGCGCCCCTCTTTCTTTACTAGGTCAAATGAGAGTGTTACAATGTCTTGGCTGCCCATTAAAAACCTTGTTTTTGAAGAACATTCCTTGCCCTAAAGAGATGTTTATAGTATGTTACTAAGTGAGAAGAGAAGGCCATAAGATTGTCTTTTACTACCATTTTTGTTAAAATGCATGGAAAGAAGACCTGAATAATAAACACCAAAACATTATTATCTGTGTTAGGATTAAACAGTTCATTTTTGCCTTTCTACTACTTTTATCAGACAACATGTAAAGATATCATGGCTACAAACGATGGATCTTTTGTCTAAGTTATCACCCGCGTCAACAGCACATTGGAGATAATGCTCTCCTATTTAAGCCAGGCAAGTGTAGACTTGGCAAATGTAGATTCACAAATTCATAGTGTTTTGTGAATCCCAGCAACTCGAATAATTTCTATTAGCCTTTGTGTCTTAGGCTTCATTTCTAGTTGTTCCTCATCTTCCATACTATTAACATGTAAAAAAAATGCCATTGTGGGCACTAACATAGAAAACATTCCTGGCCCACGGGCACAGGCAAGGGATATAAAATAATTGTGTTCTGGAGAAAAATTGTAAAGGCGATGGCCATTTTGAGAGGAAATGACAGAAATACAGTGACCCAGTTTGGTGATACATTTCAACGTGGGATCTTCCATGAGAAATTTGTAAACAGAGCTCTCCTAAAGCCAAGACTGGAAAAAACCGGGAAGGCCCCAAATGCCTCAAAGCATCAGGGGCCTTAGCTTTTGAACGACTTGCTCCTGGGGTCACACGTGTGCGGGTGCGGGTGCGGGCGCGCGCACCCAGGGGCCGTGGGTTCGAAGCCGGCCGAGCACTATCGGGACTCCCAGTACCGCCTGAATCCCCGCAGGTGGTAACCTTGGCGGGGGATGAACAGGCAGCAGCGGGAGTGGTTCCGGGGGAGGAGCCCGGGGCTCCGCGTAGGGAAACTTTCGGGACTGGCGATGGGCATCTTGCCCTTGGCACACACGCTCCCGACCTGGACGCTAGCGCACATAGGTCCGTCGCTGCATTTGTCCTGGGAATGACACACGAAGTGGTGTAATCAGACACCCAGGGAATTGCTAGTCGGTTGAGCTCGGGATCCGCATTGTGGGGGGGCGGGTGGTGCGCAGGTAAGGGCCGCTGAGAGAGGCAGGTCCTCAGCAAGTCTGGGAGGGGCCCCAGGGGCTGCTCCTGCCCCTCCCCCCTCCTCCGGGAGCAAACGTGCCGGGCAGGTGGTGCTCCGGGGACGCCGAGCAAGGGCCGCTCGCGGTCTGCACCAGAGGCCTCCGCGGGTCCTCCAACATCCCTGCGTTCCACGTCGCGGCGGCCGCGGCCCTACTGGGAGGGGTGCGTGCAGTCGCCCGAGCCCCGGCCCGCGTCCCGCCCGCGCCCCGGCTCGGCTCAGCGCAGCCGGGGGACCGACCCCGCTGGGCCCCGCGGGCTCGGACGGGGGCGGGGCGGGGCGGGGCGGGGGGCGGCGCGCGCGCCCGCGCCTGGGCCGCCATATTGGATCCGGGCGCGGCGGCGCGCTGCAGGCGGCGCGCTCGCGCGCGCGGCGGGGACTGGGGGGAGCCTCGCGGAGCCCAGGGCGCGAGCGCGCCAGGCCGGGAAGGCGGGGGAGGGGTGGGACGGAGAGGAAGGGAGTGGCTGCGAGCCGGGCTGCCGCAGCCTCCGCGCTCCTCACCGGCGGCACCGACCCCTCCTCCCGCGCCCGGTCGTGGGGAAGATGCCCTTAGCCCCGGGGCGTGAAGAAGGGGGAGACCGCGTCCTGTGAATCCAGAACCACCCCACTGCCCCCGCCCCGCGCCGGGGCGTCGGGAGCCTCTGGGGCGGCCGCCGGGCGGCCGAGGGGGGCGGGGGAGAGCGGCTGTCCGCCCCGCGCGGCGCAGGCCCCGGGCCGGCGACCCCCCGCCATGGGGCGGGCGCGGGCGGCCGAGTAGCCGCAGCCCCCGGAGCCGGGGCGGGCGCCGCCGCAGCCCGCGCTCCCGGCCCGGCCGCGCCGCGCGTCAGGCCCCGGCGGACGCCGCGAGGAAAATGAGGAGTGTCGTCCGGCATCCGCGGGAGAGCGGACTCGCCGCAGCGCCCTGACGAGGGGGACGCCGGGAGGAGAGAGGAAACGCGTCCTCCGGGCAGGGCCGGGCGGGCGGCGCGCCGAGGGGGCTGCCCCGAGGACCCCGCCGCCGGGCCGCTCTGCCCGCGGCGCTCGCCGAGCCGTTGCGGCGGCGGCGGCGGCGCTACCCTTCCCTCCGCCGCGTACCTTCTGGGGGCTTCCTCCCCTTGCCGTTGTCCTCCTTCCTGAGGAGCGGAGTGCCGGTGCGGATCGGACCTGATCCATTAATGATGCGGCCGGACTCGCTGCGGGATTGTGTTGCACGAGTCGAATTTTGAATGAAGGCGAAGAGTTGTGTCTTTTCTTTCTTAAAAAAAAATTTTTTTTTTTTTTTTTTAAAGAAGTCTGGACTCTTGCGTTCGTTGTACTTGGAATGACTCTTGGATTGAAGCCTACGACTGAACTGTGCTCTTCTGGGTAAAAAAAAAAAAAAAAAAGGATGCACGAAAGCCCTGTTTTATGGTAACTCGCCCCGCGGAGCCGTGTGCGCGCGCGCGCGCGGGGTCGCAGACGCTCCGGGCCGGCGGGGTCCCCGGCCGGGCGGGGGGTCGCGCCGCGGCGGCCCGGCCTGACAGCTGCGCGAGGGACGAGACCCACCGCTTGCCGAACTCCGGCCCGAGGCCGCCGAGCGCCCAGCGCGCCAGTGACCGAGGGGAGGCGCGGCGGACGTGGGCGCAAACATGTCCGGAGAGGTGCGCCTGCGGCAGCTGGAGCAGTTCATCCTGGACGGGCCCGCGCAGACCAACGGCCAGTGCTTCAGCGTCGAGACGCTGCTGGACATCCTCATCTGCCTGTACGATGAGTGCAACAACTCTCCGCTCCGAAGGGAGAAGAACATTCTCGAATACCTGGAGTGGGGTGAGTGTGCCCGCGTGCCTCCGCTCCCCTTTCGTTGGGCATTGGTGGTTTGATTGTTGCGGGGAGTTCCCGCGAGTGAGCGGTGGGGCTCTGCGACCGGGACGTAGGTGGACACGGGTCGGCCGTGTAACACGTATGTTAAACGCATCGCGGGCCCGGAACGTGTATTTAAGTAGATGTGCAGCAAGGGAACGGATCCCGCTGACTCAAGTGGTTTTTTTTTTTTTTTTTTAATAGTTTTTGGTGGATGTTGTCCCAAGAGTAAAAACCGTGCTCCCCTCTTACTGCCTTGATTTAAGGTGGCGTTGGGGAGGACCGACTTCTGCTTTTAGGTCAACGGCAAGAGATTTTTGAATAATTCTGTGATGAGCAAAGTGGCTTATTGCTCACGGTGGCCCAACGCATGGCGGAATAACACACATTCAGTTGGAAGGTATTTGTTGGGGGGACGCATTCCTCCCCAGACTCTGGGAATCCCTCTTGAAATGGGCGGGGATATGGAAATGATCTTCGGGCCCCGGGAACTTGAAGGTGGCGGTCCGTGGGCTTTATTTCATCTCCATATGGCGCTTAGCGGAGGAAAGTGCTAAACATGGACCTTCCAGAAATTGTCATGTTTGGAAGACAGGATGACATAATAGTTAAAACATTTTGTGATAGTACTTGGTGGGGAATGTTTGGGAACAGCTCCCACTCGAGGGTTAGACGGACTGTAAATTTAATTCGGGTCTGAACCGGTTAGACGTTTGTCTTCGTTCCCCAGACTAGAGACTGGATTCGGAAGACCCACCGTAGCGGAATAGACGAGCGAGGAGCGCGGACGCTCCATGTGACCTTCAAGCTTGGGGGCTTGGCTGGAGTTCTGCTCCGCGTGTCACGTGCGCGCACGTCGAACCCCCCCGCCCCCCCCGCGGCTCGCCGCTGGGAGAGTGAAGCTCCCCGCCACCCACACCTGCGCTGAGGGGTGGTGTTGGCCCGGGAAGCGGGTCGTGCCTGTGGGGTCCTGATAATTTTCGTGTGTTGGCGTGCCTTCCCAAGTAGAGCTTTATTTTCTCGAAGTGCAAGTCAGGTGGTGATTACGTCGTGGATTGACCGATTGAGTTTTGGTTTGAAATTGATGAAAAATTAGTTCGTCAGGTAAATCCCTCCTTGGCCGTATGATGGCCTGTCCTTAACAATCTTACACACCTTGGCCAGGATCAGAGGTTTTCTAGCAGCTTCAGGGCATGCGGTGTTGAAAACGCGTGTGTGTGTGTGTGTGTGTGTGTGTGTGTGTGTGTGTTTATAAACGTGAATGGGATGAGTTTTACAAACTACTAGGCTCATGTTGGGGATGTAAGAATTCGAAACCATCTTTCCTCTTAAGCTGAGACCATTTTGACTGACTTTGGTCCTGATTTTGTAGGTCTTGTTTTTACGTGTAGGGTAAAATATTTTATAACGCATATGTAGTTTTCCATTCCATGTTTCATAAATGTAGGGACTTTTCTTAGTGTTTCTTTTGAAAATTCAAAGAAACGGGTTAGATGCTTCTAGAGTTTCCGTTCTTGGATTATGGGTCCATAGCGACACTCTTGTCAATGATCATGATTGTCATTTAATAGCTGTTCTTTGTCATCTGTGAAATGGTGGGAGATCTCTATGCACCAGTAATAAATATAAGTTTAAGATTATGATAAAAGAGGAAATCATATCCTGAATTGCCTTTTGGTTATTAAGAGTTTACATAGTAGTTTTATGCAAGAAGATATTTGCTGTTTGGCCAGAATAATTTATATTTTCCACTAAGTAGGCTTTCTCGAACTTTGTTTTTTATATCTTTATGAAAAAAACCATTGCTTGTACATATTTAATTTTACCCAAGTAAGCCAAAAATCAAATAAGTATTTGGCCAAACACATTTTTATTAATGTTTTTTAAAGCAATTTCAAACCAGGGATTTTGCACAATTTAAAGTAGGCTAAGTTTTAGTGGCATCTTTCATATTTCGTCTTTTTAGAAGTCTGACATGACGTGACAAAAACGTATAGTGTCACGTAAATTTGTGTTGTCTTTCTCAGTAATTGAAAAAAAGAGACTAGAATTTTTGGGGGCTGCTTTTGTATGCGTTGGGGCCAGGCAGTGTCTGTTCAGGCATTTTTAAGATAGATAATGAGGTCTTGAAGGTAGGAGTTATCAACCACAGAAGTTGGGTAAGGACTAAGAAAAAGTTAAGAATGGAAAAGCTGTCAGGAGATGTATCTTGAATCGTATTGCTATTTTTAAGTTATTTGAGAATTTATGTTAATGCCAGTCAGTTCTCTCCATTTAAGTATTGATGTAGATCAGCTGTTGGGTCTCAATTGATGATTACCTTTTGGAGAAATGCCCTATTTTATTCTTATTATCTAACATTATATAAAAAATGGATCAAGGAAGTTGCCAGATAGTGAAATGACCTCAGTATAATTTATTAGTCATTACTTTTTTGGTCTGTATTGGAAATTTATAGGGATTGTTTGTTGGGCTTAAATACAATAATTATGATTTGCGTTAAATGGTACAATTTTTAGTTTGGTTTTTTAAAAGACCCAGTATTTGCCACAGTAGAGCAGTAGTGGTTAAATAGTCTATCACATGCTGGGTATGTGTGTGTTTGGCTGTTTACATGAATGAATCCATCGTCTAGTTATGCCTTATTTTTATGCTGATGATAGGCTACTTTGAAAAATGGAGTCAGCCAAGATTCCGTCTGCCTTGCTTCATTTCCATCAGTTTCACTTTACTCCTAGTGGTGGTCCATTTCACTTCTGTTATCGATACAGTTAATGTTTCGTTCATCACAGTATCATGACAAGAAAACTGACCATTCACTCAGGTACTTTTTTTGCAGGTGGGGTGGGGAGGGACAGCATTCCTTGTCCTTGCTGATGTCTTGAGGGAGGAAATGAGTAGAGTTCTAGAGAGGAAGAGGGAATTAAGCCCATGAGCAATAGAGCAAAGGGATAAGAGTGCCTTAAGGCTATATAGACTGCTTAAATTTAATGATATATTTTCCAGTTATATCCAGTAAGATTAGAAGGACTTAATTTGTGTCCTTGTTTTTCAAGTGTTGAATGATAGAGGTTTGTGTGTGTGTTTATAAAATGATAGCTTTGATGTCAGTAGTATAACTCTAGAATAATTTATAGAATTGTAGAAGTAAAAGTAACGTTTATATTATAAACTAATTTGCTATCAGTGACTACATGGGTGCATTGTTCACTGAATAGGCTACCTCTCCTTTGAAATGGGAAATTGGAATTTTAGGGAATTCTTTACCAACTTACTTAAAACATAGATGTAAGATAATGTTAATACAAAAGCACGCAAGGCTGTGTGTGGATAACTGTTCTTTGATGCTTTCTGAATCTTGTACTTTGTAATCTCATCTAAGTTATCCTTAATAATATTTTATAGGTGATTTAGTATATGCATACATCTAAATAATCAGTAATCAACTTGTTACTAGAGCATTTCAGTGGGTCCTGGGGTTCAAACGTTTCCTTCCATTGGGGTAGTTTTAAAGCTTAGTCACATCTTTTTACATGTGGGTCAATTAAGTGAGGTACTGAGGGCTTGGTTAGAAGGACCCGGATCTTTTCTAGGATACTTTGTTCTTCACTTCAGCTGTTGCTGCTTACCAGCTGTAGGTTAGTAGAATTTGTCACACCAGACTATCAAAATGTTCATGTGCTGCAGTTGATTAAATTTATTTTATTAAAGCCCTCAGGATTATCACAGATGTCATTAGAAATACAGGTTGGGCCCTCGTTTCCTTTATACTAGCCAATATTTTAGTCTTATTCTAAGAACGATAGTAAGTGTAATTTTTTGATCTAACACAATGCTGAGACAGTAGGTGGGGTCTTTTATTTTTCTCTCTTTTTGGTTTTTTTAAATAGAAGTGTAATTAACATACACCGTTATATTAGTTTCAGGTGTGCATTACAGCAATTCAACAATTCCATACGTTACTCAGTGGTCAGGGTAAATTACCCTTAAGCCCTTTTTCTGTTTCACCCCATCCATCTCCTCTCTGGCAACCACCATTTTGTTCTGTGTTTAAGAGTCTGTTTATTTCTTTGTGTTTGCCTTTGTTCATTTGTTTTCTTTCTTAAATTCCGTATCTGAGTGAAATCATACGGTATTATGTCTCCTTTTTAAAAATATATATTGCTTTGTGAGTGAGAATGGGGATGCTAGGATTCACACTTTAAGAATTTTAGGAATTTATTTTTCCTATGGAAATGTAAGGCATACCTTAGCATAGCAGTGTTAAAACAAATCGTATAATGTTGGCAATTTTGTGAAACGTTTCCTAATTCCTGGGACTTGATTAATAGTACAGAGTAAGTAAGGAACTGAACTTGGTACAAATCAATATTTTGTTATACTACACTTCAGTTTGGCAGTTAATTTCTTTGAAACCTTTTCATTTTTGGTACACTTACTGCCAGTATGTAGTGTTTGTAGCTCATTGTGTTTCATCCTATTGTTCTGATAGCTTTTAAACTCAATTTACTGAGTCCAACTAGCATTTAAGAAATTAAACAAACCAGGATAGAGAATCTCAAGTACATCATGTTTAGAAAGAATAAGTATTTTCGTGTAAAACTCTTGTGTTTTCCTGTATTTCTACTGTAGATTGGGATCAAAAGAGTTTGAAACTCTAGTGTAGGTTGAAGCTAATGTATGTTGACTGTTTAACAGCACAAAGATTATAGATATCATTCCTTTTTTTTTTCCCCCAGAAAGAAAAGCGCACATGATAAAAAAGGGACAGACTGGAGAATTAAATGGAGAGGAGTTTAGAAAGGGGCAAGGAAGGAGAGACGGAGAACGGGAAAAAGGACAAATGAGAGCATGAGCTCGGATACGTAGTGCTTTCCTGGGTTGCTCAGGAAAAGCTCAGACCTAAGTCTGAGCTGTGAGTGGGTATTTTTAATTTACAAGAACTTAGTGAATGAACTTGACTCTACTCTTTTGTATTGTCTTTGAGTCTTTGATGGTTCATTTCCTTTTCCTTTGACATTTTTCCTTTTCTGACTTTGGGCTCTTGGATGTTGACTCCCTGTCAGAGTTGTGTAAGTCTGGCGAACAGGAGGGATAACCCTGTAGCCTGTAGACACTGGTGTTAGTTTTGGTTCTATCTTCCCCATTACTCCAGATGAACTCTAGGGCAGATGCAAGTGAGAAGAGTTCGCCAGTTCCATGGATTTTCTGATTTCTTGTTACGAAACTGCCAGTGGGAGTCACTTCAGTTTTCAGAAGCTATGGCCAAGAATTGCCCAGCTGCTTTGTATGTTAATCAGTCCAGAAGTTCTTTCCATAAAGATCTGTGTTTTTGAATGACCCACACCGCACATAGAGGTCATCCCGGATATATGAATGGCCATCTTTTCCGGTCAGTGCATACACAACTCCTTTGTAGATGAGGGGGTTTCTCCTCCCCACTGATGCTAATCAGGGCCCCAGGTAGCTCTTGTGGTCTGGCTGCTCTGAACTTTCTAGTGTGTACTTCCTTTTTCCACTTAGTCTGTGGGAATGGCAAACCCTCCTCCCCGCCTCCTTGTGCTCCTTTATCTGCTGCTCAAGGAAAGCAGCACGTTAGCTCTTGTGGGAAGAGGAGGCGTGAAGACCCGACGCCCCCCCACCCCCCCACTTTCCCAGCTTGCCCCTTCGTTCTTCCTCATAGGAACTCTTTTCTTCTGCTTTGAAATTAGGGCTTCTTCAGTCTGGCCCCGTCCCTAGTTTCAAAATGTGCTCTGGAAATCCAGGCGATAATAATAGGTGCTTTGTGGAGGGAGAGGGCAAGGAGATGTTTACATGACTAAATAAATTTGGGAAATTATTTTAAACAAAACTAAACATCAAAAATAGCGCCAGTTACCCTAGTATTTATACAGTTTGTATGATGAGAGAATCCTCTTTTAAAAAATTTTCAAAAATGTTTTATATATTTTTGAGAGAAAGAGCATGAGTGGGGGAGGGGCAGAGAGACAGAGGGACACACAGATTTCGAAGGAGGCTTCAGTGCTGCTGGCAGCACAGAGCCTAATGTGGGGCTCGACCTCACAAACCGTGAGATCATGACCTGAGCCGAAGTCGGGCGTTCAACTGACTGAGCCACCCAGGCTCCCGACATCTTTTTTTTTTTTTTTTTTTTAAACAATACCTGGATAATGTGTGGCAACAAGTGTCCCATGGAACACCCTTTGAGAAATGCTCTTTTATTACAAGGTCATGGTGTGTCTTGTATCAGGGGTAGAAGGAGATAATTTTGGGAAACTTTGGATACTTTGTGGTTTGAGGGGAATCAGAATTTGAGTAAGTTGTATTTTACTTAGTGGTTGTGGACTTTTAATTGTCTTCTGTGTGATAGTCTGGTGAACTGAGAGACAAACTTGATCATGGTGGACTAGCACAAGAGCGGTGCCGCTGGACAGTTACACCTAGGAAAAGCCTCCTATAAAGTAGAGTGAAATTAGATGTAAAATAATGAACCAGTACTGTCAGCGCTTACAGTCCTTGAACTTACTGAGAAGACTATTTATGACCTTTTCTTACTCCAGTTAAACTTGCTTTTCAGGGCGCAGAGTGGCTCAGTCGGTTGAATGTCTGACTCTTGGTTTTGGCTCAGATCATGATCCTGGGGTTATGGGATTGAGCCCTGCGTTGGGCTCTGTGCTGAGCATGGAGTCTGCTTAGGATTCTTTCTCCCTCTCTCTCTCTCTCTCTCTCTCTGCCCCTCTCCCTGACTTGTGATTTCTCTCTCTGTCTTAAAAAAAAAAAGATAGACATTCACCATAAATACAGAAATTCTCATTCTTTTGTAGCTTTAGTGACTATGATTGTTAACATGTTGCAAAAATATTTATCTGGAACAGTTTGATCCTTTACTTTGTGATATTTAAGAGGAAAAGATCAAGGACTTAATAATTTTAGAATTCATTATAGTATTTTTTTCTTTAAAAAAAATTTTTGTAATGTTTATTATTGAGAGAAACAGAGCATGCGCCGGGGAGGGGCAGAGAGAGAGAGAGAGAGAGAGAGAGAGAGAGAGGGAGACACAGAATCGGAAGCAGGCTCCAGGCCCTGACACAGAATCGGAAGCAGGCTCCAGGCCCTGAGCTGTCAGCACAGAGCCCAATGCGGGGCTCGAACCCACAAACCGTGATACCATGACCTGAGCCGAAGCCGGAGGCTCAACGGACTGAGCCCTCCAGGCGCCCCAGTATTGTTTTTTCTAAGGTTATATTGTTGTAACTAAGCAGTTGGTTTCAGACTTTTGGAACAGTGTGGAATTTCACAACTCCCTATAACATTGTATGTGTGAAGCTATGGGTTTCAAGTGCCAACACTTATTTATATGTAGCGTAAAGAAACCAGAAAATACAATTCTTTTATTGAAAAGAAAAACATATATATATGTATACCTTGGAGCTACTGTGGGTTGGGTTGCAGACCACCACAATAAAGCAAATACTGCAATAAATGAATCAAATGAGTTTTTTGGTTTCCCAGTGCATATAAAGGTCATGTTTATCTACTAAGTGTGCAGTAGCATTATGTCGAAAAAAATGGACAGACCTTAATTAAAAAATACTTAGTTGCTAAAACACGCTAACCATCATCTGAGCTTTCAGTGACTCGGGATCTCTTTGCTGCTGGGGGGTCTGGCCTCCCTGCTGGCGGCTGCCGACTGGTCAGGGTGGCGGGGCTGAAGGTGGCGGCCGTGGCAGCTTCTGAAAATAAGACAGTCAAGTTTGCCTGGCCGACGGGCTCTTCCTTTCCTGAACGACTTCTCTGGAGCATGCGATGCAGCCGGGTCGCATCGGACCCGTGGTGGAACTGCT
>CM053562.1:6051382-6101540 GCA_028646485.1 Cryptoprocta ferox
CTTCTCTCCTGAGACCTCGTGACCCAGCCTCTGCCAGCTTCAGACTTTCCTTCTGCAGCCTCCTCGCCTCTCTGCGCCTTCCCACACTGCCAGGGAGCCAGGGCCTTGCTGGCTTGCAGGTTAGGCTCTGGTTTAAGGGAAGGTTGTGGCTGTTGGATCTTCTGTCCAGACCACGGACTCCTCCTCCCCATCAGCTGTCAGGCTGTCTCACTTTTTTATCATTCGTGTGTTGACTGGAGTAGCACGTTTCATTTATTTCGAGAACTTTCTGTTTGCTTTTGTAAGTTGGCTGTTGGGTACAAGTGGCCTGGCTTTCTGTGTGATTGCCTCACAGAGCTTCATCACTGCCAGTCACGATGTGAAGTGAGAGATGTGCGACTCTTCCTTGCACTTGAACACTTAGAGGCTATTGTAGGTTATTAATTGGCCTAGTTTCAGTGTTGGTGCATCTCAGGGAACAGGGAGGCCCGAGGCGAGGGACAGAGAGGGGGAAACGGCTGGTCAGAACACACACAGTTGATCGGTTAAGTTCTCCATCGTCTGTGGGCCTGGTTCTCAGTGTCCCTAGGCAGTTACAGTAGTAACATCGCAGATCACTGATCACTGGATCGCCGTAACAAATAGAACAGTCGTGAGGAGTTGGAAATACTGCAAGAATTACCAAAATGTGACACAGAGACACGAAGTGAGCAAATGCTGTCGGAACAGTAGTGCTGCTAGGCCAGCTTGACATGGTGTTGCCATTTACCTTCCAATTGTAAAAACAAAACAAAACAAAACAAAAAAAAACCAATATGAAGCACCATAAAGTAGTAAGTCTTCAGAGGGTCAGTAGTAGCCTCATGCTATGTCGGAATGCCTCTGGTCACTCACTCACGTCACCTCATCACCTAGGCATTTGATCATCTCATATTGTCGCGGGAAGGGTGAGTGCAGTACAGTGAGGTATTTTGAGAGACCACATTCACATAACTTTATTATAATGTTCTTGGGTAATTGTTATTTTTTTAAGTTCATTTAATCACAGGTGCCCCTATGATTGTTATGTTTTATATTAGTCTCTTACTATGCCTAAAATTTAAGTTAAACTTTATCACAGGTATGTATGTATAGGAAAAAATATAGTGTGTGTAGGGGTTCAGTACTGTCCGCAGTGTTCACTGGGGTTCTTGGAACACACACCCCAAGGATAAGGGCGAACTATCATAATCGGCGCTGTTTTTACCATAAACGTCTCCTCCGGTTATCCGGGTGGCAGATAATAAGACTAGAAGATAATTCAGTTTGGTTATTTTAAGACGAATAGCTTATAGGGGGAGAAATTAATGAGCTTTTTTTCCTCCTCTGATCTACATTTATTTTTCCTTTCTTCCCCATCAACGCTGTACCCCAATCTAATCATGCCTGAAAGCACTGCCTGTACAGATGAAAACAGTCTTCTAAGAATACACGAGAATGAGTTCGGTCGCGTGTGGCCATTTACATCTCGGTTTTATTTCAGACTGCTTAAACAGCTCTGTAGGCTTAATCGGTGAAAAAAACCCCACCTATTCTGTTTGCTCGATTCGTCGTGATCAAACTTAATTAACTTTACTTAGAGTTTCCATGGTGAACATCTGCACATGGAGTACCTCAACCTGAAATACTCCTGTTCTACGCCAGCACCCTGGTGGAGCGCGGGCTTTCTATCCAGACTGCTTGGATTACTGGCTGGATGATCTCAGCGAGCTGCTTACCCTAAGTCTGTTTTATCATCTGTAAAAAACAGACATAATAATAATAGCTTATTTTGCTAAAAGGTTGAAAGTTGATCTAGGTTTATTCCTTTTTTGGTGATTTATATATTTTTTTTTTCTGGTTTTCTGTTTTTGAAGTTTCTGTCCAGCGTTATGATAAAGTTAGGATGAAAATGCTATTTTTTTTTTTTTTTGGTAAAGTTTCATTGGAACGGATAGCTGTGTTAATACCAGCATGTATTTTCTCATTAACAAGTATCTCTTACTGATCATATTGTATTTATAGTATATTGCCATTGGAGGTGTCTTTCCTTATGTGACTTTGCAAACAGCATCTTATTCCTTCTTTTTGGACAAGATATTTTGCATTGGAACATCTTGATGTTAACGGATCTGTTTTCCAGAAAATGTCAAGCCAGTATTCGTCCTTTACATCACCAACAGCAAATATTACTAAATGGATATTTACGTTTAAATTTTTTTTTTACATTTATTTATTTTTGAGAGACAGAGACAGCACAAGCGGGGCGGGGGGGGGGGGCAGAGAGAGAATGAGACACAGAATCCGAAGCAGGCTCCAGGCTCTGGGCTCCAGGCTCCGAGCTGTCAGCACAGAGCCTGATGCGGGGCTCGAGCCTGTAAACCGTGAGATCATAGCTTGAGCTGGAGCCGGATGCTCAGCTGACTGAGCCACCCTGCGCCCCAGTTAGGTTTTATTTTTATATTTATATAGCTCCAATCTCCACATGAGTGGTAGCGTTCTAGACCTCGAATCAGAAGATTAAAATAATCATGAAAAGTCATTGATGGCGTTGCTCACTTAAGACTGTGGAATAAAGATTATGCAGCACCCATAGGTACTTGTTGTGGTCTAACAGGGAGTGTGAAGAAAATGGACAGTGAACACTAGTCCATTTTCTTCACACTCTACAACAACACTAGTGAACACTAGTGTTTCCTAAACTATATTTCAAGGATGTAAGTGAATATTCCGAAGATGAAGAGTTCAGTGAATATGTAAGATTGGGCAGTAGTTTTATTGCATCTTTGGATATTACAAAACACATTATCAGACTAAAAGTTTTAAAAAGTCCTGCGGTACAGGGGCGCCTGGGGGGCTCAGTCGGTTGAACGTCCGACTTTGGCTCAGGTTGTGATTTCGCGGTTCGTGAGTTCGAGCCCCACGTCGGGCTTGCTGCTGTCAGCCTGTCGGCACGGAGCCCTCTTCAGGTCCTTTGTCCCCCTCTCTCTGCCCCTTCCCCACTTGCATACCCTCTGAAAAATAAATAAACATTAAAAAAAAATAAAAGTTCTGCAGCACAGAAAGCTTTTTAACTTTGTTTTACGTAGAATTTGCCTAAGTCATTTGCCTTTGGAGCCCTTTTTATGAGGAACATTGACAGCGTTGGGGAAATGCAGGGGCACAGTAAGAATCCGTAGGCAGTGTCAGAGCCTTTAAACTGGCATTGCGACAGAGGGTTGTTACTAAATTCTTCATCACATAGGCTTTGAGCATCATCGCAATTTACATCAAACTCCAAAGGTGAAGAATGGGAGGACTTGCCTTCATTCTTTCCCTGCTCAACATTTTCCAGCACTTCCCTTTACATCCCCCCGGAAGCCAGCCTGACAGCGTTTATTAGGTTAGCGGGGAGTTCTGTGCTGGGTGGACATGTGTTTACAAAGGACAGTAAGACTCAGTACATGCCTTGAAGTTTATCTGTGCAGTTCCTCATTTGCGAAGATGCCCCTGCTTAACCTCGTAGTTTTTTTTTCCCGGTAGAGCTTGGTCATTTTTCAGTCCAGCTACCTAACTACTGCATTGGAACAGAATTTGAGAGATTGTCACGGCTGTGGAATAGATCAAGCCTCGTTCGATTTTCTGAGGGTTTTGTAAAAGCAGTGTCGTTCGGGTACAGCCAGAATCGCGCTCTTTAATATCTGATTTCCTGGGAGTGGCTGATGCTCCAAGTTCACTCTGATGATATTATTATTGTTATGTTTTAAGATTTTATTTTGAAGTAATTTCTGCACCCAATGCGGGGCTCGAACTTACAACCCCAAGATCAAGAGTTGCATGCTCTTCTGACTGAGCCAGCCAGGAGCCCTGACCCTGATATTATTAAAAGCAGTTGAGCATTTACTCTTGTTGTAAGATTTAAAAAATATTTGTATAAAAAGATTAGGAAAAGCGTGCAGTGGCTAATGCACCATTTTAAGATTGTGTTGCTAGCTAAGTATGGCCTTGCCCTGACCAAAAATTATAACTAAGAAACACTTAAAAACAGACTAAAAGCTCAGGTATGTAGTCAAGCTGACATACTGGTGTGACATCAGGAGAGCCTCTCTCTACTCCACACTTAAAAAGATTTTCCTAGAGTGTTTGGCGAAAACCACGGTAGCGTGTGCAAGTCTAGGGTGATCTCTGTTTCTGCCCCTTTGCTGCATGCCTTTGGAACGTGTCCCTCCATCTCTGACCGATGCGTGCTGCGGTGACAGTTTTCTCCAGGAGTCCTTGCTGTGTTACGTTGCATGAGGTTATGGTTAAGCGTGATGATTTTGTTGGTTTTGCCCGTGTTCCTGTGGTCATCTCAGGTATGGGCTACCCTGATTTCATTCAGCCTCTCTGTGTGTCTGGCTCTGTCGACTTGTCTGTATCAAAGGTATCTAAATGGATTACATTCCTGGATCTTGCTGACCTCATTAATCGTGCTTCTCTTTCTCCATTAAATGCTAAATAATCTGTAACCTCATTATTATATGTGTCCCTAACCTGAAAATATTATGAATCCTGCCCAGGGCATTTGTTTAATACATGGATTTAAAAAAAAACACAGCATGGTCGTTTGATCATATCAACATCCTGCTTGATGTCCTACAATGAATACTGATCGTTGTTAGAATGACATCGAAACTCCTTAGTACGGCGTACAGAAGTTTAAATGATATAGTCCTTGTGTATTTCCTTGTCTTTTTCTTCACTTAAAAAAATAGTTTAAAAAATTTGAAACAATGTCCAACATAGAAAAATTGCAAATGCAGTGCAGTGTCTTTTCCCCTGAACCATTTGAGAGTAATTCATTTCCTATATCTAACCCCCAAATATTTTCATGTGTATTTTCGATTTTTTTCATAAATACGATGCAACTATTAAAATCAAGAAATTGACACTCACGTGTTACCATCATCTTTCAGGTTTTGTCAGCTGTGCTGATAATAGTTCTATAGCAAAAGTTCAGAGTCATATGTTGCATTTGGGTGTCATGTCTTTTAGTATTCATTCGGTCTGGATTAGGTCTTCAGAGTTTCCTAAACTTTCTTGACTGAGACTTTTGAAGATTATTGGCCAGTTATTTTGCAGCATTTGTGATAGCCCTAAATTTGGGTTTGTTTCTTCCTGAAAATAAATCATTGGCAAGAATGTCCCAGAAGTGATCACATACGGCCCTTTTATGTGGACATGCTTTTCATCTAGTTCAGCCTTCAGCACCCTACTCTGGCCCACCATGATTTCTGTCCCCACACGTGCCTACTTTGATCTGTGTGTATATAATTTTGTTCAGATTTATTTCCCATTCTCATCTTTAAAAAAAATCTTTTCAAAATTTATATAGAGTGAAATTTATTCTTTTTGTTATACATTCTGTGAGTTTCGGCCAGTGTAGACCACTAGCGGAGTCAAGATGCAGAATAGTTCCATCCCCACCCCCCCCGCCCCGCCCGCCACGTTCTCTTGTGTTGTTGCCCTTTTGTACCACACTCACAGTTTGCTCCAGCGGTAATGAAGTGTCGACTCTTCCATGACTTTCCAGTCATTGGTTAAATTGTTTGGAAACTCATCTTCCATACCTCCCGCCCCGGACCTGCCTGTCCTAGTACACATAGCACATAGCAGGCCTTTGGTAATATCGGTTGAATGAATTATAGTTGCTTTAGACAAGGCTGAAAGCAGTAGATGATCTGGAAGCACTACGTGAATGTCGTATATTTGTACGTCAGGGACTCTCCTCATTGATTTATCCTGTTTTATTTCAGAAGTGATTTTGAATGAGTAGTAGTTTATAACTCCCTCCCTTAGTTGAGAATTTTTTTTTTTTTAAATTTTTGAGAGAGAGAGACAGAGTGAGCAGGGGAGGGTCAGAGAGAGAGGGAGACACAGAATCTGAAGACAGGCTCCAGGCTCTGAGCTAGCTGACAGCACAGAGCCTGACGTAGGGCTCGAACCCACAAACGCGAAATCATGACCTGAGCCGAAGCTGGACGCTCAACCGACTGAGACACCCAGGCGCCCACCGCAGCAGTTGACAATCTGTACACAAGTACTTCATGGGGTGGAGGGAAGGAGAGGGTGCTACTGTTTAAAGGAATAAGATAAAATCAAATGATGTTTAACTATCTAGTTAAAATTTTCTTACTTTAAATATGTATTTATAACCTGCACAGTGTCTGACATAAACTTTAAAGTCTGGTGATTATGAATTGAACGCACCAATATATTTCATTCCCTCCTACCATCTTCTAAAACTATAGTAAGGGAATATTTTGAAAAGTCCTAAACCTTCAAGGATGAGGAAAACAGGAGGGGTTCTCTAGCAGTGAGGTTACGGAAGCTGAAACGTAGGCAGATGAGCAATGACAGAATTAGCAGATCTGAGAAAGTTGCATCCTCAGTTAATAATAGTGAAAGCTGAGCGCTTACCCCGTGTACCTGGCAGAATCTTCAAACATCTTAGAAACTGGTATCTTCAGGAACCTCTGAAAGTTGAGGTGGGGGTGGGGTAAATAAAATACAGAGGATTGATTGGAACTGTTTTATAAGCAGTAGGAACTCCCGAGCCTTCCCTACTCCGTGCACTGGGCTGCTGTAGTCTTTTCGCCCTAGAGATTG
This sequence comes from Cryptoprocta ferox, assembly GCA_028646485.1. NCBI lineage: Eukaryota > Metazoa > Chordata > Mammalia > Carnivora > Eupleridae > Cryptoprocta > Cryptoprocta ferox. Next base: position 6,058,007 of record CM053562.1, read on the forward strand.
GATGGTTATTCTCAGTAAAACAGCAGTTCTCTGGGTTGAGGGTAGTTTAGGGTGGGCATTTCATACTGAAAATATGATTGAAAAAATGTTTCTTTACTTCTACTTGGCTCCCAGAACGCTGGCAACAGGCCTTTGTCACAAAGACAGAAGAGTCTTCTCAGGTGACTCTGACCAGCCTGAGAAGAAGACCCAATGATGGATAGACACCAGGGATCCTTCAGGAGAGTGCTGAGGCAGTCACGCTACAATGAAGGTCATTGTTCCATGGGCTTCACCCAAAGGTTCCCAGCTTCACATCATCTTTTCATTTCTCATACTTAATATGGCATGAATAGAAATAGGAATGGGAAACCAAAGATTACCAGATACCCAAGTAAGGCATAGCTCCAAACAAGCAAGCAAACAGACCAAAAAACCAAAAACCAAAAAACAAAAACCAGCTTACACGAAGCAGACTCTGTAGGGGAAGCATAACTTCAAAAACAAACACAACTATCAGTATCCTTAGAGATAAGAGAAAAACCATGAGTTAAATCAGGATGTCATAAAAGGGAATAAAAGAGAATGAAAAAAGTTCTTTGACGTTAAAAATGTGATAGCTCAAATTAAAATCTCTGCACAGAGTTGGAAAGTGAAGCAGAAGAAGTTTCTCAGAAATTAGAGCAAAAACTACAAAGAGGAAAGAGGAGATAGCGAGAACCTTTTAAGCCAGTTTAGGAGGTCTGGATAATAATCTGAATAATGGGAGTTTCAGTAGGGAGAGCAGAGGGAAGGAATTCATCATGAAATAATTCAAGAAAATGTTCTAGAGCTGAAGGTTATGAGTTTCTCTCTACCCAGCACAATGGGTGGAAATAAATTGACATCAAGATTCACAACCAGTACAACTGTGGAATTTTCAGAAATTAGGGCAAATACCAAGACCCAGAAAGTTTCCAAAGAGAAAGTGTACACAGAATGGGCAATCAGAAAGGCTTTGGGCTTCTCAGTGAGACTGGAGGCTAGAAGATGATGTGAATATTTGAAGAAAAATGATTTCCAGACTGGAATTCGATGCCCAAATTCTCAAGCAAGTACGAGGACAGGATAAGGACACTTGGAGACCTGCAAGTTTTCAAAAACATTTACGGGCGCCCGATGGGGTAACCAGCCCACCGTCCAGGCTTACCTAGGACTGAGGAGTTTCTCCATATTGGGGACCCGTGCACAAACCAGGGACGTCCTAGGCAGACTCCGACGAGTTGGTTGTCTGTCCTGGCCGGCAGTTAAGATGAGGAGATACACGTAGGGAGCAGGAGGTGCAGTACAGGGGAGAGGAGCGGGGCTTTCTTAGGACGATGGCCAAGGGAGAACACAGATCCGTGCCTTGCACTTGACGCTGAGGTCATTCGAGTCACATAGGAGAGGCTGCTCTGCCGATGTGAAAGGACGTCTGGAGAGAGTCTAGGGTTGCCTAGAAAATGAAGCAAATGAGAAGGCAGTTATTAGGAACATAAAGATTTGTAGAGGAGAGAAAAATACTAATTTACATGGTTCTAGGAATGGAAACACTGAATATTGATGTGACTGGAATTATGCTCTATTTTGGGAAGATGCTATGGGAAGGGAAAGTTTTTTTTCAGTGAGGAGGATGGTACTTACCGGGGCCTGATGTTTTTCTTAAAGTGACCGTTGAGTCTGAGTTCACGAATAACTGATAAAAATGAAAACTTAAAAAAAAAAAAATAGCTTTCCTCTTTGCAGAGTTAAAAAGTCCCAGTGTCTTTACTCTTTCCTCATGATCTTATTTTCAGACTTTTTTTCTAAGTCCTGTTAACCAGATACATTAAATAGGAGATTTAGAATTTATCAGTGTATTGTTTGAAGAGATGAGTCTCGTCTTTAGTGATTGTTCCCACGGATGGCAGTTTATAAACAGTCTCTGTTGTATTCCTGGAAAAGCAGTGTCGGAGAAATTCCGTGTATTCACACGAACAATACGCGATCCTTCAGACGTTACCCACAGTCGCACACATAGATCGTATCCTTGGTTATGGGATTGGACACAAGACCAGAAGAACTCCCAACATGGCAACACAGGCAAAATACGTGACACGAGTGATGTAAATGGTGGGCATAACCGTCACTTCTGTCAGCTAGTGAGCTACCAGGGACCGTGAGAGGAGGCCTCAGAACTCTTGGCAAGCACACGAGTGCAGGGTAGCCCTGTTTCAGTGGCGCCCCGCTGTTCGTGGGGCTCCTGAAATGCAGGCTGGTCCTTGCAGAGGCGGGGACTGCCGGACGGTAAGTGAGCCTCTTCTTGTAATGGATTTCAACTGTTCTCGGAGAACATGTTTTGAAATCCAAATCCTTGAGCTGTCCTTTCCCTTTCTGTTTTAGCGCCGAGTTCAGAGAAGTCTGGTTCAGGGAATGGCGGAGACGCGGGCCTGCGCAGAAAGTCGGCCCACTTCGGGGCCAGGTTGCGGATGGCTCCGGGGTCAGGTTTTCAGAGGATGACTTCAGGATTTAATGCGAACGTGCGGATGCATGCACCTCCAAGCAGATGATAATGTTGAGTTATTGCCGTGGCCTTTACGTGGGTGTCCCTCTAAAATTTGTATGTTAAAATCGTAACCCCCAAAGATATGATGGTATTAGGAAGTGGGACCTTAGGTGCTTAGGTCATGAGGGTGGTCCCCTCACCAATGGGACTAGAACCTTTATGATAGCAGCTTAAAGGACGAATACAGTTACATAATCCTTTGTTTCCTTACAGTAGATATTCCTTTGATTAGTTTGTTGATTACTTCTGTCGTTCAAGGTCATTTTGATTCTGTTCTCCAGTTTGTTGGACACTTATTTTGTTGGTGATTGTATATTTTAAAAGTTCTTAGGAGAAAAAAAGTTCTTGGGGCATCTGACGGGCCAAGTACAGTGTGCCACTCTTGATCTCGGGGTTGTGAGTTTGAGGCCCACATTGGGTTGTAGAGATTCCTTATAAAAATAAAATCTTTAAAAAAACTTAAGAGAAAAAAGTTCTGTAGTTACTCTCATGTTTTACCTAAAAGGGAAAAAGAAGACATTAGAAATAGTAAAGCCATAGATAAGATATTTATGTCTTAATAAATTGGTGATGAGTTTTTAGTTTTAGATTTAATGCCTTTACTTGAATTCATGTAGATACTAACCAGAGTGCTTAGATCCAACATTCGTAGTTTAAAATAGTTACTTAGGGTCAGGATGAAGTATTTATGACAGTCTAATGTATTTTGTTTCCAGTTAGGTATGTTACTAAAAAATACAACTTCAGCTATCCCATTTAAAGAAACGAAGAAGTAAAAGGAAATGATGTAATATAACTAGTATTTGCGAATGATAAAGGAATTTTCTCCCCAGCGGTGGTGACATTTCCTTTGCAGAAGCGTCTGACGTTTCGGTTCTAAAATCATACGAAGATAATTTTGTAAGAGGACGTAGTTTTGCAATAGAAATGATTTAGGTTTTAAACAGCTTTAATTGTTAAGTGTTCATTAATGCTAAGATTTTTCAAGTAAAGCTGTCTTAACTGTTCTTTTTTTCCCCTGAAATGGTCTGCATGTGGCTCAAATTGTATTCCAGTCCGAATTTCTTGTTTTGAAAATCCAGAAAGCTTTATGAAGAAATGCCAAGGAAACATTTAGTTCAGTTTACTGGCCTTTCCCAGAGGGCCTTTCACTTTATTTAACTGCTTCGGTTGATTTGTATTTTTTAGACTTCAGTGCTGTTCATTTCTTTTTTTTTTTTTTTTAGTATTTATTTTGAGGGAGGGAGAGAGACCGAGCGTGAGTGGGGGAGGGGCAGAAAGAGAGGGAGACACAGACTCTGAAGCAGGCTCCAGGCTCTGAGCTGTCAGCACAGAGCCTGATGTGGGGCTCGAACTCAAAAACGCAAGATCGTGACTTGAGCCCAAGTCGGACACTCAGCTGAGTGCCACCCGGGCGTCCCAGTGCTGTTCATTTCTGAAGGTCACCAGCCTCCGTAATGTGAAGAGTTTTCTATGATTGTGATGTCCTAGCAGGTCGGATGTGGACTTTTATGGATGACCAGTGCCTTTTGCTCAGTTTAGTCTAATTTTCTCTTGAGTGTTGAGGTTCTAGCATCAACATACACGTGCCGCTGTCTAGTTTATACACGTATGTAGCCAAATTAGTAAAACGAAATAAACGGCTTTCTTTAGGTTATTACTACGAAAAATGGTACAAGGGCAGTTATGATGCTTGAATTTCCAGTACTGTTTGGTCATAATTTAACTTGTGGTTATTTTGTGTGCGTGTGTGTGTGTGTGTGTGTGTGTGTGTTAGATGTGATCTAAATGCTCCCTGCTCCTGGGCCTTGGAGATATGTCTGAGTTTGGAATCGTGGTAGAACTCTGGGGAGAGAGGCCAGCTGCCTGAAATTCTTACCTACCGTACACGAGTGTGTGCATGCGCGTGGGTGTGTGTGTGTGTGTGTTTGGAGATGTTTGAAAATACAGTTATCCCTCTTGTTTCCCCCCAACTTCCTGTCTTCTTTCTTTCTTTCTTTTCTTTTAACTTTTTTCTTTTTGTGGTAAACTGCGTAAGTTTGTCATGTTAACCCATTTTTAAATATCTAACTCAGTGATGTTAATTACAGTCACGGTGTTACGCAGCCATCCCTGCTCTCTGTTTCTAAAGCTTCCTCATCCTCCCAGACAGAAATTTTGTGCCCATAAAGCACTAACTCTCCGTTTCCCTCTCCCCACAGCTCCTGGGAACCCAGAGTCTACTTTATGAATTTGCCACTTCTGGATATTTCATAGAGGTGGAATCATACAGTATTTACCCTTTTGTATCGGGCTTCTTTCCCTTAGCAAGTATGCTAGGGGTTTCAAGGTTTCTCCACCCTGTAGCATGTATCGAAAGGCTGAGTAATACGCCACTGTCTAGATAGGTACCACATTTTGTTGTTCATCCGTTAGTGAGCATTTGGATTGTTTCCACTTTTTGGCTATTATGGATAATGTTGCGCTGAAACTGGGTGTTTAAGGATCTATTTGAGTTCCTATTAAAATTCTCTTGAGGCGCCTGCCTGGCTTAGTCAGGAGAGCATGCAACTCTTGATCTCAGGGTCGTGCGTTCAAGCCCCACGTTGTGTATGGAGTTTACATAAAAAAAAAAAATTCCTTGGGTGTGTACCTAGGAGTGGAATTGCTGGGTCCTGTAGTGTTGAGGAAATGCCCAACTTTTCAAACCAGCTGCACCGTTTTCCAGTCCTGTCAGCGGTGTACTTAGGTTTTGGTTTCTCTGTTCTCCTTGTCAACACTTGGTATTTTTCATTGTTTCATTACAGCCATCCTGGTATGTGTGACATGGTAGCTTGCAGCTTTCATTTGCATTTCTCCAGTAATGAGTGATGTTGAGCATCTTTCCATGCGCTTACTGGCCGTTTATATATTTTCTTTGGAGACCTGTCTGTTCAGGTCATTTGCCCATTTATAATTGGGTGGTTTGTCTTTTTGTTGTTGAGAGGTCTAAGTTCTTTATATATTCTGGATATTAATCCCTTATCAAGATACATGATTTGCAAATATTGTCTCCCATTTGATGGGTTTCTTTTTTACTCTATTGATACTGTCTTTTGATGCACAAAATTTCTTTATTTTCATGAAATCCAGTTTATCTGTTTTTTTTCTTTTGTTACCTGTGCCTTTGGTGCCTCATCTAAGAAATCATCGCCAAGTCCACTATCATGAAGCTTTTGTCCTATGTTTTCTTCTAAGAGTTTTATAGTTCAGCTTTTGTATTTAAGTTATCAATACATTTGGAGTTAATTTTTTTAAATATTTTAATAATTTTTTTAATGTTTGCTTATTTTTGAGAGAAAGACAGAGCATGAATAGGGGGAGGGGCAGAGAGAGGGAGATACAGAATTCGAAGCAGGTTCCAGGCTCCGAGCTGCCAGCACAGAGCCTGACGCGGGGCTTGAACCCACAAACCGTGAGATCATGACCTGAGCCGAAGTCGGATGCTCCACCGACTGAGCCACCCAGGCGCCCTGGAATTATTTTTTGTATATGGTGTGATGTAGAGGTCTAACATCATTCTTTTGTATGTGGAAATCCAGTTATCCTGGCGTAATTTGTTGAGCAGATGATGGTTTCCCCACCGAATGGATTTAGCATCCTTTCAAGCGTCACCTGGCCATAGACGTATGGGCTATTTCTGGAGTCCCAGTTCTATTCCCCGGGTATGTATGTCGATCCTATGCCAGTACCACATACCCAATTTCTCATTATTACTAAGCTTCATACTACATTACGGAATTGGAAGTGTTCTCTACCTTTGCTCTTCTCTTTCGAGACTTTTTGACAATTCTGGTCTCCTTGCAGTTCTGTGCAAATTTGAGGATCGGCCTTTCCATTTCTGCAAAAAAGACTGTGGGCGTTTTGATGGGGCTCCTCTTCCTCTTAGTTAACATCACTCGATTGGGTTCTGGCTCTTGCGGTCAGGTGCGGCCACGTGGCTGGTTCTGGTCAGTTGCTGTCATGTAAATGGAAGTGATGTATGATATTTATCAGGAGTTTTATTGACAGACGGGAGCCTTCCCCCACTCTGTTCCCTTCTGCCGCACAGAACACACATGATGTCTGCAGAGCCGGGACCACGAGGCCCGGGGTGGGGCACGAGGGCCATGCTCCGCGGACGGCCTCGCGGTGAACCGAGGGCATCTGGATCCCCGGCGACTTGGTGAAACTGCCTTACCAGCCGTGGACTGCTTAGCTTCACTTTACTTGAAAAAGAAATACATTTTTATTTCGTTTAAGCTGTGTTGAATTTGCATTTTCTGTGCGGTAGAGCTGAACTTAATTGATACACTTTTCCAACTATAATTAATTTGGTTATCTCTTCCTTGGGTGCCGCGTGTGAGGGGAGCGAGGAAGAGAATATATTGCCAGCGTTGCTGGAACTGTGATTGATGTAAACATTTTGTATTGTATATATATCCTTTGTGAATTTAACCGTGGACTTATTTTTCCTGAATACGTAATATTAACATGTTGGCCCATAGAAAGCCTTCAATAAGTGTTAGTTATCATTATCACCAATATTGTATAATCCCAGCCTCTTTTTCTGTATTATTGTAGAATTTTCATAATTACCATTTTCAAAATCTGCTAAATATTCCACTAAGTAGATAAACAATTTATGGGGCACTACAGTATTTTTTCAATAGTTAAGCTATTTCCAGTTTTCTTTAGCTGTTATAAATAATGCTGTTATAGACTGATCTATGTTTAAATGTGATTTTATTACGAGCTAGGGCCATTTTTCAAAGCAGCCTTTGCCGCTGCCTTTATAATGAAATAGTGAAGAAAATGGGAAATAGGCCTTTTTCAAGTGACTTTATCATAATAGCCTTGCCTAGCAATCTGATAGCTATCGGGGATACAGACTTCTCTCACAATACATGATAGTAGCCTGTTCTGACAGCCCATTCGTTATAAATTCTGTGAGCTGGAGGATTCAGCTTGGTTGACTTCCCTTTTTGTGATAATTTTTAGAAATTGCAAGCAATTAAGGATTAAAAGGTGATTAAAAATGTACCAATCTCAACAAATATATACCACAGTCCCTAATTTACAACACATATCACTATTTCATTTTATTTTTTTAAAAAAGTTTATTTTGAGAGAGAGAGAGAATCCCAAGCAGTCTCCGCACTGATGGTGTGGGGCTTGAACCTATGAACCGCGAGATCATCACCTGAGCTGAAGTCAGATGGTTAACCGACTGAGCCACCCAGGCGCCCCCATATTACTCTTTTAGATTATGTATGTTTGTCATTATTTGATTAACATAACATGTTAATCTTCTGTACCAGGGCAGGGAATGTGTCTGTTTTGCTTCTCACTTCGTCCCCAGTACCCAACACAAGTACTTGGTATATTACAGGCACTCAGATACTTTATTTGATAAATGAAAGAATTGGTGAATGAACATTGGAATAAATAGGCAATGGAATTACAATTACTTTAATACAGCCCAGTCATAACATCGAGTCAATTGTTGTGATGAAGAAAAAACTTCTGAAACTCCTACTTTAAAGCAATTCTGTAGAAATTAGGAAAGAAATAGAAATATGACAAAGAGGGTAATCTAAATACCAAAATGTTGAAGTCTGTAGACTTTTGGTTTTGTTTCAATGATCGTGACAACATCCAAGGAGAATGTTTAGGAGGCAGAAATGCGGATCGGAAGTCAGAGTGGTCATTAATGATAATGGCAATAATTAAATCCAAACAATTATGGAATGCTTACTTTGTGCTAGATAATTGTACTAGTTGTGGAAGGTGGAGAGAAATATAATAATATTGGTAAAATGTTTTTAACCCCCATAATCCTCTTTATAAGTAAAATTTTAACAAATTTAGAATTTTGATTTTAGAATTAGTGGAAAATAGTAAGATTGTGACCAAATTGTCTTAAGATCTGTTGAACTTTCACTGTGTCTTCTAGGTAATAGAAGAAGATTTGAAATCAGTGCACTTTAATGGCGACTCATTTGTTAACTCAAACTATTTTCAAAACACTTGTTTTAGTGCCATTCTATCAAAACTAATTGGAATAATATGATTATACCTATTTCACTTTTATGTCCCTCAGAGTGGAAATATGGAAACTTTTGTACATCTGTAAAAAGAGATGTATATTTAGTGATAATGCAGTTATCATTTGAAATTGAAAAAAATCATCTTAGACTTTATATTTCTTCTTTTTAAAAAAAGTTTACTGGGGGGGAGAGAATGAGCGGGGGAGGGGTAGAGGGAGAGAGAGAATCCCAAGCAGGCTCCACACCGTTAGTGAGGAGCCTGATGCGGGGCTTGATCCCATGAACTGTGAGATCATGACCTGAGCCAAAATCAAGAGTCAGACGCTTAACGGACTGAGCCACCCTGGTGCCCTATATTTCTTCCTACAAACAGTGATACTTTAAAAACTCCTATAACAGGTCTGTTGTAGACTTTAGACCTTTTTGTTATTTTTTCAACGGTCTTTTCTTTAAAACGATCCCGAAAGGAATTCTGTGAACATTTGTACTTTATTTCTTGAATTTACGATTCTGTAGCAGAAACTGGTCACATTTCTAATGGTACAAGTCCTGACTTCAGTGGTTGAAGTAAAAGGAAACAATTTAAAGCCTCGTATGGTAACAAGAAAAAGTTGATTACGCAACAAAAATGGGGGTAGATGTGTGCTTTTGGCAGAAGTCACTGAAAATCCAGTGCACGTTGGTGTAAACAGTAAGGAATGTTCTCCTGGCTAACCTATCAAGAGTGGAGGTAGGGTGAGCTGCTGGGGCTGGTGGCTCAGCAGTGTTCTCCCACATCCAGGTTCTTTATTTCTCCTTGCTGCCATAGTCTAGTCTTCTCTTAGCATTATTTTTCTCCTGGGTTGTAGGCACTGGGACAACCTGATTCCCTGTTCAGGTGGAAGAGAGAGAGAGAGAGAGAGAGATAGACAGACAGACATGGCTTCCTGTAGCCTCTCAAGAGGAACAAGACTTCACCTTTGAGAGAAACACCCAGAAAATCTCCTGTCTGGTCTTGATGGCCAGAATTAGGTCTCAGGTCTGGTCTTGAACTAGTCATTGCATTGGTGGGATTATTACGGTACATGGGCTGTGTGAGGGAAGTGTAACTAACAGTGTTAAGCGTCCAATCTAGGAAGAGGGAGTGGATCCTGGGAAAACCACAGACCGTCTCCACTGCGGCTGGCTTGGTGCTTTGCAGTTTATAAACATAACATTTTCTTCAGGGATTATCAGCAGTGAAGTTGTGGGGTTCTTTGCCTTTCCCCTCACCGCCTTGAAGTAATGCCTTCTCTACTGTGTGGTTTTGATTTAATGATTCTGAGCCAGTTGTTATTGTGTGGAAGAGAGAAAAGGATGCATTATGGATATCTATAATTAAATTTTAATTTTAAAATTGCAGATGTCATTAAAATGGTACTTTTCCCAGCCATGTCCTCTTCTGTTGACTTAACCCTCGCTGAATGCCTATAAAATTTGTTTATGGTGCTCATTTGGCCGCCACTGTGAATTATCTTAGATTATTAATTACCTTTCTATGTATGTCACCCCAAGGATCGTCTCTTACTGTGTCTCTAACACAAATTTCAGTAGATATTTATTGTTAGTGAAGTCTGCAGAAGGTGGGGCGAGGAGGTCTGTTTAAAGTCAATTCAGTGAATATTTATCGTGCATAATAAATGCTATGTATATAATGGGGTGTGGGAGTTATGTGTATGATGGAGCGTGGGAACAATAAAGATGAACAGCATGTGGTTCCCGACCGCAGGGAACTGAGCAGAATGTTAAGTGCATAAAGGAGGCACAAGAGAGAGATTGATTTTGATAAGGAGAGTGGGGAACGGAGAAGGGCCAGGCACGGAGGTGACGTTGGAGCTGACCCTTAAGAGGTGTTTTGTGAATCAGGAAGGAGGAGGGCATTTTAGACGGAGGAGGAGAACAGTGCAACCAAGCGTACGGAGGCCGGAAACTCAAAGTCAAGTGCTTGCAGCAGAGGGAGGGAATCGTGGGAAATACACTTGCAAGGGTGAGTTGGGGCCATTTCGGAAGGCTTAACTACATAATTTGAATTTGACTCTGGACAGTAGAAAGCCATCGAACATACATTTGTTTGTAAAGCAAGGAGACTTGGAAATTACCTTCTACCAGAACATAAGTAGCCTTAAGATTGGTCGTCTTTTGTTACGATAGACTGTTTCTGGAGTACACTCGCTGATTCATTTTAACAAATGTGTATTGCACACGTCACCTCCTGTGTGGTGCGTACCGGTTTCTGGAGACACAGCAGTGACCGGGACAGCAGGGCTTGTCCTGTCACACAGCTTACGTCGGGCTTTGTGCTTTGTGTGTGTGTGTGTGGGTGGGGGGAGAGTCAGGAGATAAACGTGAACATAAATAGGATTATTTTGGATATTGGTAGGAGCCATACAGAAAATAAAAGTATGGCAGGACAGAGTGTTTTGGGTGGTAACTGGGGTCAGTTGGTCGTGGCGTGGAGCCCATGTTTCTGGGCTGGGCGACCGGATGAATGCCAAGAGCCCAGGGTTTATTGAGCAGTTACAGTCATAGTCATGTTACTTACTCAGCACCGACCTTGCAAGCAGGCCTTTCTGCGCATAGCAGCCTCGACCTGTGATGCTACGTCTTTTCAGCACAACATGAAGTAGTAGTTTGGGAGGGTAGGAGAGCGTACGGAGATGTCGGGAAGATCGTGTCCCTGTGAAATGTGTGCTGATGGAGTTAAGCAGCAGTGTGGTTGTGCTTGTTTTTCCCTCTCTAGCTACATCCAGCTGGTCAGGGGCGGGTGGAATTGCAGTTTTAACTGGGGTGTACCAAAATAATTTGACTTGTGCAAAAATTGGGGTATGGGGTTGCTCCTTTTTCGCTCCAGTTCGAGACAGAGGCAACGATTTCTTGGATTTTATTGTCCATGGATCCTCTCACCGTGTGTCCTAAATGATCCTCTCCCTAGTGACAAGAGCAGACAGGACTCCCAGAGGACAGAATTCGAACAGAATAACCTGGATATCTTCAAGAAAAGCAAACCACCAGATCCTGACAACTTTTCATTGTGACTTTTTTTGGGGTTCCTTTACCTGGTTTGGTTCTGGGCCAGTTATTTCAGGGCTAGAAGGGTGGAATTTGAGTGTCGTTTTGGGGCCAGGTGGATGGAACCAAGAATGTAGATTTTGGTTTGCCTTTTGTAGGCATATGTTATCATTGAACGGTTACTTACCATGTAAAGTCCTCACAAGATGTGGTTCCTAAGGTAGCGTTTACATCCAAGTGACTCGCATGGCTTTTTAAAGGAATGAATGATTTAAGAAAAAATAAATAAAAGAACGTATGTTTTTAACTAATTTCCAGAGATTATGATTCAGTAAACTCCGGTTGGAGACCAGGGTGTGTGAATTTAGAGATGCTTCCCTGTTGATTCTAATGAGCGCTTCTGATGAAGAGACACAGTTCCAGACTGGAGAATGTCAGCTTCATCTTTCTAAGTTTTGGACCCTCCATTAAGACACCTGTGAAGGCAACTTGTTGTGCTCCTTGTTTTACACAAGAAACCAGAAGAATTTTGTCGTGTTGGGCCCTGTATCTGTATCTGGGAAGACTGGACACGACTGTTTGGACCATGTTTTTCCACCTAGAGATGTAGGTCAGAGAATCTTTTTGTTGGCCTGTTTAGAACTAAGTCCATTTCTTTTCTTTCTTTCTTTCTTGCTGTCTTTGTCTTTCTTCCTTCCTTCCTTCCTTCCTTCCTTTTCTTCCTTCCTCCCTCCCTCCCTCCCTTCTTTCCTTCCTTTCTGTCTTAAAATTTTTTAGTTTTGAGAGAGAGAGAAAGAGCACACATGTGTGAGTGGGAGCAGGGGAGTAGCAGAGAGAGGGGGACGGAGGAACTGAAGCAGGCTCTGCGCTGACAGCAGAAAGCCTGTGCAGGGCTCACACTCATTAACCATGAGATCACAACCTGAGCCAAAGGTGGATGCTTAACTGGCAGAGCCACCCAGGTACCCCAAAATGAAATGGATTTCTAATAGTTGGGAGAATGTAGATTTCTAACAAGGAACTCGACTAGTTTTGTCCTAAAATTTAGGGTCAGGGACTAACTAATAATAACTAAATAATTAATGATTAAATACCCATCACACCCTATCATCATATCTGATGTGGCAAGAGAAGGCATTAATTTCTATACAGTAATTTCCTGTTACAGAAGAAAGAAAGAGTTTCTGGATTGCTCATTAGTTACTTAAAACCGTGTAGTAAAGCATTTTGAAAGTAAATAGCACAAACTTACAGCACAAATATTTTCATCGCAAATAGAATCTTCCTACTTGGTTCTTAAATACATTTGCTGTTTTAAACTTAAAAAAAATTTTTTAGTGTTTATTTATTTTTGACAGACAGAGCATGAGAGGGAGAGGGGCAGAGAGAGAGAGAGAGAGAGGGAGACACAGAATCCGAAGCAGGCTCCAGGCTCTGAGCTGTCAGCACTAAAGCCTGACGTGGGGCTCAAACTCATGAACTGTGAGATCATAACCGGAGCCGAAGTCAGACGCTTAACTTACTGAGCCACCGAGGCGCCCCACATTTGCTATTTTAATGGAGAGAGTGGTAAATAAGACACAATGTGTGTAGGCTCTCAGTAGATTATGGTAGTAAAGTGTTTTCACAATGACATATGAAGCCTCTCATTTTTATGGTGGGTTAAATACTTTTTGCTCATTTATATTTCTCTTGTTTATGTGCATACAGAAAGCCTGTATAAAAACTTTCTATATCACAGATATACAGATTCACAGATGTTTGCTCGCAAAAATATTTATGAGACTAACTCAATGCATCTAGATATTCAGGACATTGCTGTTGTTTCAGTGTGTGGTTTGTGTTGCTTAGAGCACTCGAACTCTGCCATTAAAACAGAATAACGGACATTTTTCTGTAATTTTCAGGAAAGTTTAAGTCAGTGGGTGGGATTTCCTCAATTTAAAGTTTTTCCTCTTGTGATTTTAAAAATAGTTCTTTTTAAAACTTGCAGTAAAATAATACATAACAGAGTTACCTTTTGAATCATTTTTAGGTGTGCAGTTTGTGGTCATCAAGTGCATTTATGCAGCCGTCTCTACTATCCACTCACGGGGCGTTTTCATCTTCCCAAGCTGCACCTGTTCGCATTAAAAATAACTACCCGTTATTCCCGCTCCCCCCCAGCCCGCACCTGGCAGCCGCCATTCTCCTTTCTGTCTGTGAATTTCACTGTTCTGAATCCCTCTTCGGAGTGGAATCCTACTGTGTGTCCTTTTCTACTGGCTAATTTCCCTGGCTCTAGAATTCTGTAAGAACTGCTTGCAAAAAGTGAGGTAGAGCTGTGCCTTTCTGCTCTTTGCATTTTACGTGCTCCTAAGCAAGCAGTATTCCAATTTACATACCTTTTTTTTACCCTTTATCATCTGTTTTTGCAATATAACTATGATATATTAAGCAAAACCATTGATAACTGCAGGAAGTAACAGAAAACCCATTTTGTGCTTGAGAAATTCTATTGCTTTTTCTATTCAGCTCCCATTAAAATTTTCATATCACACGTGTGTAAGATATCTGCAAACAGTGGAAGTGATTTTGCTGTTTTCTATATAGATGTTTTAGGGTGTTATGTAAACAACTGTTTAATTTTGGTTTAATCCCATAAGAAGTGCTGCATAGAAGCCATAAAAATAATAATTTTCAGGAAATCACTGTTCTCACCCTACGAATATTGGTATGTATTCCTAGGTAATATTTACTCATCCCCTTTTTCTTTCTTTTTTTTATTTTTAAAAGTTTTATTTATTTTTGAGAGAGAGCGCGCGCGTGTGTACGTGAGCAGGAGGGGCAGAGAGCGAGGGAGACAGGGAATCCTAAGCAGGCGCCATGCCGTCAGTGCAGAGCCCGGTGTAGGTGGGGCTTGAACCTGCAAACCGTGAGATCATGCCCCGAGCCGAAATGAAGAGTTGGGACGCTTAACTGACTGAGCCGCCCAGACATCCCCTTCTTTTCCTTTTAATCATTAGAACTCTTTTTCTGACTGACTGCTCTGGTTTTATTCAGGACCAGGTGGGTTCCGTCACTCCCCGTTTTGTATGAAGGGACACGCCTCAGGGTGATTCGTGCGTTCATGGCAGGGCCGGAGCAGAAGTTGGGGTCCCGCACCTTCTTCCCCGCCTCGGGCTTTGTTCTCAGGCTCTCAGTTGTCTGAGTTGGAGAATCAGCAAAAGCTCTGACTCTGGGCGGGGCCTCCGGGTCCCGCTGCTGGGAGCGGGCCCGGGCCGTCTGCCCCCCCCCAGCCTCACCGGCTGCAGGCGGGCAAGCCTGGGAGCCCTGGGCTGCCGGGCGCTCGCAGCCGCCGCGCCTTACGCGGGAGCTGGCGACTCTCCCGCGGAACCGCCAGGGCCCGACCGGGCCTGTGGCCCCTGGCTGGCTGGCTGCCTCCGCCCCACGGTGCAGAGAACAGGCCGGGGGTGTCTGTTCTGAGAAGTCTCGGAGGGCCCTCGGCACTGGGGTGGGAGGCAGGGACAGAAAGGGAAGCCGAGGGCCCCGGGCTCTGAATCTGCCTTGCCGCACCTGGTTCTGGGCAAAGCCAGGGCAGCCAGTCAGCAAAAAGAGTCGTAAGGACTTTTAAAAAACTAAAAAAATACATTTTTTTTTACTGCGGCGTTAAAGGGGTTTCCTGGGACACTAGGCTTTCCTGATTCGGTCTGGCTTAGATTCGCCTGCGCTCAGTATTCTCCCCGCGCACCCGGGCCGCACCGTTCAGCGGTGTGGAGGCCTGCGTTTGGGGGGATACGGGGAGCGGGGAGGTGGGAGGCCTGGCGCCGCACCTGGGCCGGGCCCTGCGCAGCTACTCATGGACGTTGGTCGCTGGAGTAGCAGGTCTGTGCCCGGGGGCCTCAGAGGCGGTTCTGCCTGACACCCTGGGTCCCTGTGCCAGCGTCCCTGGCTGGCAGGCTCACCTTAGTGTGAGAGGGCTCAGAAGGTGGGCTCCGTTTCCAGCCAGAACGCCCCTTCTCGCTGCGGATGATCGCTGTCAGAAAACCGATTCTTGAGGCTGGAGTCCGTTGTTAAGGTATCGTCTTTCACTTGCCGCCAAGAATGAAAATCCCATTACAGTTTCTTATTAAAATAAAAGTGATCAATATCACTTCTCAAAATTGTCTACTGAAGCTCACGTTTATGGTTGGTCTAGTGCGGTGGGCTTCAGACTGAGGGATGTTCACCCATGGGGCTGAAGACTTCCCAAGGGGTACAGGGGTGCGTACGGTTTTATGGAATCCAATTCTCAATCCTTAGCCTCCCTGAGTACTCTAAAATCCGTCTGCTTGAGAATGCTGTACGGTCCGTTGATTTTGCTTTTTCCACTCCCATTTCACCGTTGCCCATCTTCCGCTTTATAAACTAAAGGTACGCTCTTTATGCGTATCGAATCCTGCCGAATGGTGCATTGCTTTGGATTGTGAAGACCTGGGTGCAAAACGAAAGGGCCTGGTTGAGAATGCCTGGCTCCTGAGGGAGGGCGAAACAAGAGCCTTTGTAAAAAGTATTGAAGCAGGTGTTTCATTTCACTCGTTTATAAACTTGGGGCAGAGTTCTGTCCGCCATCCTCTTCCTCAGAGCTCTGAAACAAAGTGGTTGATGCTGGGCTATGTCATAACACATTAATTTGAAGTAAAAGTGAGAGCCATACTCTCTCTAACACAAAATAAGTCTTATTTTCGTTGGTTGGTCTGAAAGTGGGGACTGGCTTTGCCAATTCGATTATATGGGGGACATTTCCCTTAAATTTTTCATAATTTCAGGTTTTGTTGGAATACTCTTTCAGGCCCACATGCAATATGAAATACATTGGAAATTAAATCATTTACAGCCATTAAATCTATAATTAAGTATTTGAGGGGTGCCTGGGTGGCTCAGTCGGTTAAGCATCCAACTCTTGATTTTGGTTCAGGTCATGATCTCATGTTTGAAGGGATCAAGCCCCATGTCGGGGCGGATCCTGCTCGGGATCTTCTCTCCCTATCTCTTTGCCCCCCTCCCTTAAATAAACATTTGAAAAAATACTTGAGCTATGATTTAAAACTGTTCAGTGGAGGACACCTGGGGGACTCAATCGGTTATGTGTCTGACTTCAGCTTGCGTCATGATCTCACAGTTCGAGAGTTTGAGTCCGCGTCGGGCCCTATGGTGATAACTCAGAGCCTGGAGCCTGCTTCGGATTCTGTGTCTCCCTCTCTCTCTGCCCCTCCCCAGCTTGCACTCTTGTCTCTGTCTCTCTTAAAAATTAATAAACGTTTAAATTAAAAAAAAACTGTTCCAGGGAATATGTTATTTTTCAAAACCTTTGTAGAGACAATATGTGAACAGAAGTATTTCATGACTATTGCTAGAATGTTGTAGAAAAAGGCTGAGTCTTAGAGTCAATCTGAGTGGACCTGCTTTGAATCGTGTCCCGGGGAATATTGGCTTTAGAAGTTAACTTAAAAACCATTTAAGGTTTTAAATGGTTGGGATGCTTGGATGGCTCCTGGGGCCCGGATGGCCTCATTTGGTTGGGCATCTGACTGTTGATTTCAGCTCAGGTCATGATCTCATGGTTTGAGCCTCACTTCGGGCTCTGCACTGACAGTGTGGAGCCTGGTTGGGATTCTCTCTCTCCCTCTCTGTCTGCCCCTTTCTTTCTCTCTCTAAATAAATAAACAAACTTAAAAAAAACCATTCAGGGGTTTTATCTAGTGTATCTCCACCTAGTTTTCTAAGAGGTTTAAAGTTTTTTTAAAAAGTATAAATTGTTATTTTAATATAAATATATACTATAAGTTTAATAATTTTATTTGATATAATTATATTGGATTTTATCATTTTGTGTGTTCCTTGAGATAATCATGATTAAAAAAATTTTTTTTAACTTTTTATTTTTGAGAGACTTTTAGAGACAGAGCGTGAATGGGGGAGGGGCAGAGAGAGGGGGAGACACAGAATCTGAAGGAGGCTCCAGGCTCTGAGCTGTCAGCACTGAGCCCGATGTGGGGCTCGAACCCATGAGCGGTGAGATCATGTCCTCACCCTAAGTCGGACGCTTAACCGACTGAGCCACCCAGGCGCCCCATAATTTTTTATCTTTTATTTCAATAATGTCATGATTAACATTGAAGTTTGGATATCAGGTCAATGTTTACATTCCTTGATTAAACCCAGTTTAGTTGTGATTTAGTAGTGGTTTGATTACAGTTTTTGCATTGTGTACACAAGAGGGATTAGCCTATAGTTTTCTTTTAATGTGTGCAAGGTTTTGGTATCAAGATTCTGCTGACCTCATAAAACAAGTTGGAAAGTATTCACTTGTGTAATGACAGTGTCGTTCCTACTTTAGGTATTTTAAAGCTTGGAAGAATTCAGTGACAGATACAGTTCATCTGGAGTTTTCTTTCTGGAAAGATTTTTTAAGTAGGGATTCAATTTCTTTATTAAATACAGAATTATTCAAATTTTGTGTTCTTGTGACAAGTTGAATTTTCCTAGGAATTTGCCCATTTTAATTTTTTTAATGTTTATTTTTAATATTGAGAGACAGAGACAGAGCATGAGCATGGGAGAGGCAGAGAGAGGGGGAGATACAGAATCCAAAACAGGCTCCAAGCTCTGAGCTGTCAGCACAGAGCCTGGCATAGGGCTCAAACCCACAAACCGCAAGATCGTGACCTGAGCCGAAGTCAGATGCCCAACCGACTGAGCCACCCAGGTGCCCCTTAATTTTTTTTTAATGTTTATTTTTGGGAGAGAGGGAGACAGAGCACAAGCAGGGGAGGGGCAGAGAGAGGGAGATACAGAATCTGAAACAGACTCTAGGCTCCGAGCTGTCAGCACAGAACCTGACGCGGAGCCTGAATTTGGGAATGGGGAGATCATGACCTGAGCGGAAGTCAGATGCTTAACTGACTGAGCCACCCAGGCGCCCCAGAAATTTGCCTTTTTAATCTTAGTTTTAAAATTTCTTGGATAAATTTACTCAAAATAATAATTTTCAGTTTACTTTCTTAAAACCAGTAATTGTGTACATTCGTTTCATTTCTAATATTGCTTATTCATGTCTTCTCTTGATACGTTTTTAGAGATGTGTCAATCTTGTGAAAGAACCAATGTTTTTGTAATGTAGATTTTATCTATTTTCTATTAATATCTACTCTGAATCTGTATTTTTTTGTTTTCATTTACTTTTAGCATTTTTCCATCTTTTAAAGTTCTATGATTAATTCATTAATTCTTATTCTTCTTTTCTAATATAAATTTTAAGGCTAATCTTTAGATTTCTACTTACCACTATGGTTACATCCTACATGTTTTGATATGTTGTCTTTTCATTATTGTTCTTTTTAAATGTTTTCTAAGTTTCTAGTTCTATTTTCTTTTTTATACTGTGAGTTTTTCAGAGGTATGTTTTAGTGCTTTTTTTTGAAGTCCTTATTTAAAAATTTTTCTAACTTATTTGTATCATGGCCCAGTGCTTAACATATATAAAAGTTCCACATGTTTTAAAAAATAATGTTTCTCCTGCAGTTGTGTTGTATCTGTGTCCACTAGACCCAGCTTGTTGTTTAGATTGCTTAGATTTTTGTCTGCTTCACCTATCCATCACAGAGAATGTTAAACGTTACCTATTTTGATGGGGCCTTTGCCAATTTTTTCATGTAACTCTATCAGTTTTTCCCCATTACATACTTTGAGGCTAGATTAATTAAGTACATAAAGTGTAGAATTATTATGTTTTCCTGATGAATTTCACCCTTTATTTAATGACAGTCATTATTTCTAGTGAGGATTTTTCTCCCTCAGCGTGAAATCTTTTTGTATTTTAACTGTAGTGTGTAGGCCGTTTACATTTATTGTAAATACAGATTTGTTTGGATTTACTTCTACCATATTTTTCTTTCCTTTTTTTTAAAACTTTTAAAATATTTATTTTTCTATATGTCCTCAGTATCTTTGGGATTAATTCAGTATATTTTCCTGAATCAGTTTTCCCCTGTCCTTGTTTGGCTGACATACACTCCATTTCTCTTTGTTCAGTAGTTACCCAGTTGAAACTTACACATAAAGTTATCAAAGTGTCAAGTTAATCACTGCCTTCTATGCTTCTCTCAAGGGTCCTCTCCTGTGACTCCTAGTCTCTGTCAGTTTTAAAGACAGACAGACTCTGATCAGGATAGCTTGGATAAGGTGTCTCCTGGATCATAACTATTGTAAGGTATGGGGGAGAGGGAGAATTTTAGTAGAGATATGGTCACTGGCTTTCTCTCTTACCTCCTTAACACCTCCTTCCCCTTTCCTGTACCATACATTATGACATTTATCAGCCATTTTCAGGAGCTGTTTACTACAGAATTGCGGCAAACCCAAATGTTTGTAATTTCATATACTTTCAGTAAGTGTTCTCACGTATTCAGAGTGGGAGAAGACTCTTCCCCTGCACCTTCCTTCTCCTTATTCTTCCTTCCTTTCTTCCCCTTCCCCTCTTCCTCACCTACCCCTTCTGTTTTGTATACGTGAATATTTGAAACCTATCCAGATCAAGTCCCGCACCCCAACTGGGCATCTCTCCATGGCTGTGCTGTTTGAAAAGCCTGGGGTCATTTATGTCTCTTTCCTTGTACTTTTCCTTCTTTCCCATTAGAAAGTTGGAATTGGTGGAGAATTCCTAGGAAACTGAATGGGTCATCGGTGTTCCACAGTTAGAATGAACTATGCATGCCCTAACAGTTAATGGAGGTTCAGGACCACGGACAGATGTATATGCGCCACCTGTCTGTCTCACACCCGAGCATTTCAGCAGGCTAAGACATTCTTTGGAAGTCACCACTGCTCATCATTCTTTTCATTTCAAGTTGAATTCTTCTCCATTTTTATCAGTCATCTTATAGGGAGGGCTTGCCTTTTTGAAGTTTTATCTCATCTGGTTATAAAATACTTACCTTACCATCATCTTTGAGTTAATAAATAATTTAGTGTCCATGAAGAAACTGAGCATAGATAGGTTAAGAAATTTATCCAGCATTAACACAGCTATTTAATTATAGTAAGGGTTGGAACTCAGGTTTTTCTGAATGTGAAGACAGAGCTCTAGGGGCACCTGGGTGGCTCAGTCGGTTAAGTGTCCGACTTCGGCTCAGGTCATGATCTCACGGTTTGTGGGTTTGAGCCCTATGCCGGGCTCTGTGTTGACAGCTCAGAGCTTGGAGCCTGTTTCGGATTCTGTCTCTCTCTCTCTCTCTCTCTCTCTCTCTGCCTCTCCCCTGCTCCTGCTCTGTCTCTGTCTCTCAAAAATAAATAAATGTTAAAAAAAAAAAAAGACAGAGCTCTAAATTACTTGTTATACTTGATTTAAGCCGTGTTGAATGTGTATTTTAAATTGATTTATATTTATTTAAAAAATTACCCATTTGGCCCATTTTCTATTGTAAGGGTCTCTCCTTTTTCTTACTACATTGCAAGAGCTCTTGGAGTTTTAGGGATGGAAACCCTTTAATAGTTGACAGATATCTTCCTATTTGTAATTTATTTTTCTTTTAAACTTATTGAGTACTTGTATAGTTACATGATTAATGAAGATGTTATGTTATTGAATTTATGAGACTCGAAGTCTCAACCTTATGGTGTATTTGGTGCTGAAGTGAGCATAGTTTCAGCCTTATAGAATTGATGAAATCAGGTATACTAATGTATTCACTGATCTCAATAATATATGAGAGGCACAGTAGATGAACTTCAATGCGAATTTAGCAATTTACAGTACAAAGTAGATTTGTCAAACATGGGAGTCATTTGTGTCAGCCCCACCTGTGCTTTTATTCCCGGTGGAAAAGTTTTATCAGAAGTTTGCTTAAAGCATGGAACTGGAATAAGGATTGTTACTCTGGTGGATTTAAGTTCTGATAGTCTGTGATAGGAAAGACATGTCCAGCAGATTCATATTTTGTTCGTTTGTCAGCACCGGTGTATGCAAGACCACTACCTAAGTTTCTCACCAATATTCTCTCTCAATCAATGTCTCCCTCCTGGAAACATTCTTTCTTTAGTTATGTGATTATTTTACCTTCAGACCATGCTCTTAATTAGGAGCAAATATTTAAAACAATTTACAGGTTGTGTTTGAGCATGTGTTTATTTAAACTATTCAAATAATAGAAGTATAATTAAAATGTACTGAGTCTTTGTATATGCTGATATGCTAGGTATTTGATTTTCTTACTGAATTACAAAACCTGTTGAGGGACCTAGATACCTGTACACCAGTGTCCATAGCAGTAATATTTACAAAAACTAAAAGGAGGAAACAACCCAAATGTTCATTAGTGATGAATGGATGAAAAGAATATTTTATATGTGTATATTTATAAATTGTATCTATTCTAAGTAATACATATGTTACAGTATACGTTACAAATAAATGGAATATGACTCAGCCATAAACAGGAATGTTGTAAGATGGATGATCTTGGAAAACATTGTTATGTGAAATAAGCCAGAAGTAAGCCACATATTGTATTGTATTGTATTCCACTTGTATGAGGCAACTAAAACAGGCACATTCATGGAGAAAGAAAGTAGATTATAGGTTTCCAGGGGCTGGGGAAAAAGAGGAATGGGGAGGTACTGCTTAATGGTTGCAGTTTCTGTTTGGGGTGACGAAGAAGTTGTACAAGTAGCGAGCAGTGATGGTTGCGCCATACTGTGAATAGAATTACTGTCACCAGTGTGTGCTCAAAAGTAGTTAAAATGGCGTATTTTGTTATACATGTTTACCACAAAATAGAAGTGAAAAAACAAACAACCCAGTGACTTAGGTTCGCTTATCTCCATTTTGCAAATGAGGTTTAGAAAAGATAAATCCCTGTTATGAGACCATATAGCTAATAAGTGACCAACCCTGGCCTCGAGCCCAGGTCTGTCTGACCTCAGATTCCATATTTTTAATCAACTGCTTCCCTGCTTTCGGTAATAAAACTGAAAAGCTCTTTTTTCCTATTCCCTATTTCCTTTCTCTTTATTTATTAAAACAAATTTTTTTAATGTTTATTTTTGAGAGAGAGAGAGGGAGAGAACAAGCCGGGGAGGGGCAGAGAGGGAGACCCAGAATCCGAAGCAGGCTCCAGGCTCTGAGCTGTCAGCACAGAGCCCGACGCAGGGCTTGAACTCACGAACCGTGAGATCATGACCTGAGCTGAAGTTGGATGCTTAGCTGTGTCATTCAGGTGCCCCTCCCTGTTTCCATTCTCTTTAATAGAAGTTTATCGCTATTGATTGTTTAACTTGTACCCTTTTAGACCTTTCCCTGAGGAGTCCCCTTAAAGATTTGTGTACATTTACGGATGCGTGTGTTTTCGTTTTTGTTTAATTAACATAAATTGCAATAATTTTCTACCTGTTGTTCTGTAACTGCTTGTGTTTTTTACTTAACAGCATGCCCTAGAGATGTTTCCCTGTTAATTCACGTAGGTCCACTTCATTCTCTTTATTGACTGCATGGTTTTTATTACATACTTTATGGTATAATTGATATCATTTTGCTACTTCCTGGTTTCTGGGTTTTTGCTCTAACATACAGTGTTACGGTGCTTGCCCATGTGTCTCTGTGTGTCACTCAAGAGTAGACACACGGAAGTGGGGCAAATGGAACGTACCTTTAAAATAGTTAAGTATTGGGGCGCCTGGGGGGCTCAGTCGGTTAAGTGTCCCACTTCGGCTCAGGTCATGATCTCACGGTTTGTGGGTTCAAGCCCTGCATCGGGCTCTGTGCTCAGAGCCTGGAGCCTGCTTTGGATTCTGTGTCTCCCTCTCTCTCTCTCTGCCCCTCCCCCTCTCATGCTCTGTCTCTGTCTCTTAAAAATAAACAAACATTAAAAAAAAATAAAAAAAATAGTAAAGTATTTCCTTCCCCAAAAGTGGATACCAGTTTTAACTCCCAATAATGGTGTATGAGCATGCCTGTTTTCCAGAAACAGGGTATTATCAGTCTTTTTTTTTCCTTCCTATCCCATGGTCAATAATTGATTCTTGTTACTTGAAAATAGAAACCTCTAATTTACTTAGAGACATTTTCTGTATGGCGTTTTTTTCAATTACCCATTTATATACCCTGCTCGTTTTTCTGATCCTAGTCTTTTTCTTATTGATGTGTAAAAACTATATGTTCTGTGTGTTAATTTTTGGTTAAATATTTGTTGCAAATACGCTTTTTCAGGTTTTTAAAACTTAACTTTGTTCATGTTAACTCTAACCTTACATAAGGCTTCAGTTTTTATGTAAGTAAATTTGGCACTTTTGTCTTTTGCAGCTTCTGGCCATATGGCTCTGCTTTGCCGAGAAAGTCTTAGGCCCTTCAAGATAATAGGAATATGCTCCAGTACTTTTTCCTATCAGTACGACAGGTTTTACAAACATTTATTTCTTTAATTATGGTATTATTTTTTTGAGTTGTATGCAGCGTGGATTGATTTTTTTTTTTTTTTGCCCCAAGAGTCTACCTTTCCCCCACTGATTTGAAATTCCTCTTTGATTTTACACTAAATTTCCAGATAATTGTGGACCTGTTTCTGAGCTTATTTTTGTTTTGTTGGTCCAGGGTTCAGAAAACTATGACACATTGGACAAATCTGGCTCATGGGCTGTTTTTGTGATTAAAGATTTATTGGAACATAGACCCGCCCATTTGTTTATATATTGTTATTGTTTGCTTTCATGATGCAAGGGTAGAGTTTTGACAAAGCCTAAAATATTTATGTGGCCTCTACAGAAAATTTGTCAACCTCTATGTTAATCTGTCTCCTTACCACACTCTTATTTACTACAACTTTATGTCATGTTTTGATACCTGATAGAAATAAACCCACCCTTATCTACTGTCTGTGATTTAAAAATTTTTCTGGATTATTTTGCATTTTGTCTTGCAGCTAAACTTTAAAAACCGCTCTTAACCTCAATCAGATATCATATCGGGATTTCTTTTAATGCATACTTTAAAAAATAAAACTTTTCAAAGAGATTAGATACATTTTAACTATTATTTTTCAGGTTTTAAAGAATTTGATTCAACACTCAGTACTAGCTGTAGTCCCTGGCCACATGCTTAATAAATGCTATTGGTATGAATGGTCCCGAGTTTTTTGTACTGTATCTTTTGCTTCAGACTGCCTTATTAGCTAGATGTAAATAATCACTAAAATACCTGTCACCCCTTAACTGACAGCAGCTCCAAGAATTGCATATGTGATGGATGATACAAATCAACCAGGCTGTGTGTGTCTCAAGTGATTAAGGGCCAAGAAACATTCCTAAAACATTAAAATATCATTGTACTATTCCTTCTTTTCCACAGGACTTATAAATATTTGATATAAGTTAATTTAACATATTTATTTATTTTTGAGAGAGTGTGTGAGTGAGGGGCGGGGGGGGGATGTGGGGAGCAGAGGGAGAGAGAATCTCAAGCTCAGCCTGGAGCCTGATGTGGGATCTTAACCTGAGCCGAAATCATGAGTCAGATGCTCAACCGACTCAGCCCCCCAGGCGCCCATATTTGATCTAAGTTTTAAGAGACCACCGGATTCACAAATTAATTTCATTTTGTAGAATTATGTATTCCATGTATATCTATGAGTAACTGATTGGAACCGAATTGGAGATGAGTAGGAATATCATTCATGAATGTAGTTATGTCATTCAACACTAAATGTGAATTCTTGGCTGAAGGAGCTATATAGACAAAATCTATTTTTATAAAAATGAATGAATTAAGTATTAGAGCAAACTATCTGATACAAACTATCTGATACTTCTTTTTAAAAAATTTTTTTAAATGTTTGTTTATTTTTGAGAAAGAGAGACAGAGGTTGAGTGGGGAAGGAGGAGAGAGAGAGGGAGACAGAGAATCCGAAGCAGTTCCAGGCTCTGAGCTGTCAGCACGGAGCCCAGCAGGAGCCTTGAACCCATGAACTGTGGAATCATGAGCTGAGCCACAGTAAGGAGCTTAACTGACAGCGACGTAGGCGCCCCTAAGTTTTACTTCTCCCATTATTCCTTCCTTAACAACTCCAAGTCAATATTTTCCTGCCCTTTCTGATCTACTAAAGACAATATGTCAGGTATTCTGGTTTGAATCCCAATTCCTTCATTTATTTGGCTAGTTGAGGGCCAGCAAAATTATCAAAAATTAGTTGAAAAATATAAAAAAAAGACAAATAAATTCTCTTGCTTCTGTTTTCTCGTTTCTAAAATGAACTAATGATGGTGCCTAGCCTCATAAGTTGTTGTGAGACAAGTTGGTATGTGCAAAGCCCTTAAACAGAACTTGTCACTTAGTAAGCTTTTAGTCAGGAGTTCTCACTTATTCTTTTGTGCTGATTAAAAAAATATTATTTTGTGGTTTCCAAAAATTATTTCCCATATTTTAGCCCGGTGTCTAAGATCCCTTAAGACTGGGGATAGAATAAGGATTATGCCTTTGTTCTTTTTTTTCTTTTTTTAAAAATTTCTCCAGAGAGGAGAGAAGGAGGAATGTAAAATGCTGAGCTGTTAAATGGAATGAATCTGAACATGATGAATACTCTTCAGATGACCTAATTTAGGAGAAGCTAGGAAAGTGCTACCGACATGTATAGTTTCAGTTAATAAACGCAGAGATAACATTGTTGACGAGGGCTGAACTTGACCAAATTTTTACAGAATATTATCTGTCACAGGGTAGAATTATATTGTGAATTTGTGTTTAATATCGGTAACACTTAAGGTGTGCCTATTATTACCTGTAAGTTACAGAGACTAACAGTGGCTTAAAACTCCAGGACATTTGCTGTTAGGCGAGATGTCAGGAGGCAGGCAGTCACAGAGCTGGTTCTCTGGCTCAACCGTGTCAGAGATTAGCAGGGCTTTCCCCACGTGGTTGCAAGACACGTCCTGGAAAAGCCCATCATCACTGCAATATCCTACATAGAAAGAAAGGGAGTGTATGGGAAAGGGCTTTCTGTTTATTCCTCTTACTCATCAGGGAGAAAAAATGTCTCAGAAGCCCTTAGGCCGTTTACCTCCTTGGTCACAGGCAGGTTTCACACGGAGGCCTGACCGGACAGTGGGGAAAGGGGGAAGGGGTGCTGATGGTTGGCATAAAGCAACTATAATTCAGCATCGGGGGCAAACAAAGCATATGGCCACCACCCCAAAATCTGGGGTCTTGATAGCAAGGAGGAAGAGAAGAGTAGTACGGTATTTATTTTACAGTGATTTACAGAGGAACGAGTTTTAAAGTAGTGAACAAAACCGATCTATCCCCTTGAATTCATGAGACTCTTTTCCTCCGTATCTTTTTCCTTTTAAGGTATACTGCTGTTGGGATGTTCCTAAGGCATTTTCTTATCCCCTGGATGCTTATCATAAGTCTTAGAACTTAAAGGACCTTCTCTGGATCATCAGAGTTTTAAGATCTATGTTTGGAGATCCTTGGCAGAAAGTAATTCAGCTTAAAAATGTTTTATTCTTACCGGTCTGCATCAGTAGTTCTAGTTCAGGGAAAAGGAGAATCTGGGATCCAGAGACGTAGGACACTTAAGATCAAAGATCAAAGAGATCATAAGTGGCACTAAAGAGTCTTTTAATAATACCAGCCAATACTTTTGAATCCTTATATATTCCTGGTACTTATTACAGATCTTCCTCGCCTTATGACGGTGTCACTTCCCATTAAACCCATCATAATTTGAAAATATCTAACATCTAACCTACCGAACATCCTAGCTTAGCCTCGCCTACCTTAAACTTGCTCCTTACACTTGCACTAGCCTGCAGGGGGGCCAGATCATCTAACACTAAGCCTATAAACGTGCTGAATGTCTCATGTAACTGACTGAATACGGTGCTGGAAGTGATGAGCGGAACGGTCAGTTACCGTCGTGGTTGTGGGGCTGGCCAGGAGCCGTGCCTGCGTCCAGCATCGCGAGGCAGGACCGTTTGCATGTCACTGGTCCGGGAAAGGATCCGGATTCAAAATTCCAAGTTTGGTTTCTGCTGAATGCATGTCGCTTTCGCACCACGGTAACGTTGAAAGTTGTTAAGGTAGGCCATCTTAAGCTGGGGATCCTCTGTACTTAGCACTAGTTGTTTATCACATCCCGGTGGTCGAGGATTACGAGGTATCCGTGTCTGTCCAGATGCGTAGACCCCCCTTTCCCAGTCTCACCGGTGGTTAGGGTCCGTCAGAGAACTCCTCGGGGCTTTGATGCCAAGACCGTTACCAATGAAACATTCTATTGTGTAAGTGAAATTCTTCCTTCAACCTTTCTGTGTAAGAAAGCGATTTAATGAGAATTGCTAAAAATCTGTAGAATACAGTAGCTGCTTTGGTACTCTCAGTCACTCGTTATTAAAGTCACATTTATTGTAGGGATGGGAAAGGGTTAGATTTGCGTTTAGGTGAGATGTTTCTAAGCCTGTGTAGCATATTTAAATTTCACTCTGTCATTGGAACACCACTTCCTAAGTTCCTTAGTGTTCTTGTGGTGTGTCCCGGGAAGTAGAATTCACTGATGTTGGGAACGTGTTAGATGACAGTAGATGACAGTCTCTGGATATCCTGTGGCTTAAAAGGCCATTTTTTTTTAACCACGTGATACTTTCTGTGATCAGATATAATTTGGTTTAAATTTATACTTAATAGTAAGTTTTGAAATATATCTGCATACTTAGTACCCTTTAGAAAATGATTTCTTAATCTAAGTTTATGAGATATCTAGTCATCTTTTGTATGATATTTAAAATGTGAGATATATGTGCTTTCTCTTGGGAGGAGTTCTTAGTCTTCTACATTATTCTTGAGGAGGTTCAGGTTTCATTCACCTCATACTCCCACCGTTCCCTCCCCCTGTTTTGGAGTTATTGGTTTAGATTATTTGCTTTTCTTTTTAAATAAAGTGTGAGGGGAACATGGGTGGCTCAGTCAGTTCAGCGTCCTACTCTTGATCCCAGCTCGGGTCTTGATCTCAGGGTCAGGTTTCAGCCCGTGTTGGGCTCCACCCTGGTGTGGAGTGTTATAAAGAAATACTAAAAGACAGATATAGAGAAGTAAGTTGGTGACTTAAATTATCTGATATGTACATGTTATGAATTACCATTAAATTTCAGTGACTCTACTTTTTTTCTTTTTTTTTTTTTAAGTGATTGTTTATTTTTGAGAGAGAGAGAGAGAGACAGACAGTCAGAGTGCAAGCATGGGAGGGGCAGAGAGAGAGGGAGAAGAATCCGAAGCAGTCTCCAGGCTCTGAGCTGTCAGCACAGAGCCTGACGTGGGGCTCAAACTTACGAACTGTGAGAGTGTAACTTGAGTCGAAGTCAGATGCTTAAACTGACTGAGCCACCCAGGCGCCCCTCAGTGACTGTACTTTAAATTTCTTGAAGTTTTCTTTGGTTCATTTTCACAGTTTGTTTTCATTATTATTTATATTCTATTTCTTTAATCATTGTTACCCACTTATTTTATGGTGTTTTTAGATTGTACTGTTCTCTTGAGTGCTTGGTACTAAGCTGTTTGTTTTGATTGCCAACTTTCCATTGTGGTGGACCATTTCCTCAACAGGTTTAAAGTTGTAGATTGTGGGCTCGCTTTTGATTGGGGTAGATTTTTCTGGGTTGAGTTCTCTTCCCCTGAGTGCTTTTCCTCTGTAGGGTAGGGACCGGATCTAATATTAATTTCTTGGCTAAGGATTCTTTTACCACACGAGCAGTGTCGGTTCAGACTTCTGACTCTTATGTGCTCTCCCTTTGCACCCCCAGCCCCTACCCTGGATTGCCTTCCTTGTCCAAGATTCAGAATTTTTGTTATTTTCTTACATGGAGAAAAGTCCTGGGCTCTTTGATCCGGGGTTTCAATTCCGGTCCTCTGCCTCCCTGAGGTCACCAGCAATATCTTGTGTTTCCTTGTCTGTCTGTTAGGGTCTGGGTCCAGGACTAGTAACCCCTTAAGCTTTTCACAGCATTTATTCCTGTGTTTAAAATTTCGATTGGCATTCTCTCTATAGTTCTGGCTCTTGGGATTTCCCCTTCTTTCTCTCTCTCTCTTTTCTCTTATTTGAGTTTGAATGTATATTTAAAATTTCTAATCGTTGCCTATTTTGTTCAGCATTTCTGTGTTCTGTGTGTTTGTTCTGTGGTTGTGTGTGTGTGAATCGGTGTCACTTTTGCTTACTGTATTGCCAGAACCATATGGCCTATGCTGTAATTTCTTTCAATAATAACTCCGTTATTAAAAATTAAAAAAAAAAAAACCCACGCTGTCTAAGCTACTATTTTAGGTGCTGGAAAGGGAGTAGGATGCAGGTTTTTACACCTGCTCTCATTATGTGTGTTGCCAAACCTCTCAGACACATGCCACATGTAACTTTTTTCTTTGTAGATTACAAGTGATTAGTGTAGAGTCCCATTCTATTTCACAGTGTTTAACTATAGATTAACCTTGAAGTACCCAGTATGTGTTATTTGAGAGTCTAGACCCAGGGCTTGCTACAGCTGGTAAAAGCTTTAACGTGGCCTCCTGTTCCTCTTCCGTCTCCCCTTCTGCATGGACGGCGGTCTCTTCTGCCCCGGCGGGGGTCCCTGCCTCTCCAGTTACTGCCCGGCAGATCAGCGGCCACGCCCGCGGTGGAAAGACAGGCCGTGGACAGGATAAGGGTGAGAGAGATGGAGAAGCTGGAGAGGAAAGGGAGGAAGCGAGCCGCATGGGTGAAGGGAAGGTTAAAACCTCTTGCTCCGTGGCTCCCTGTTCTCTTCCAGGCCTTTCTGTGCCCTCGGGCTCTGTCTTTCTTCCCCAGCTGCTCGCTTGTACCTCCCCTTCTCCACACCCCTCTTTTGTGGGAACCTCTAACTTTGTTCCTTTCTCATCCCGTGGTCGCTGTCACCAGTGGCTCATAGCCAGCAGCCTGTGTCCCTGTCCCTGGGCCTGGGCCGCGGTGCTGAGGAGGAGGGTGGCTGGAGGGAAGGAGCCTCCGAGTTTAGATCTTGGGCTGTAGTCCGCAGGGAAGACCGTGTATCTTACGAGCCGCACTGGGCATTTCATGTTGGCAATTTGAACTCTTTCCCTTTTAGAATAATTTATTCATTTGCCCTTTTACTCAACAGTGTGTTCCGCAAATGAGCCAGTGTGCTGGGGCTCAGCTAGAAACTGGCGTTTGTCTTTGCTGTTTCAAAGAGATCTTTAGTTTTCTTTAAATTTAGAATTATTTTATATTTGACTCTTAGAATTTTAGCATCCGTTTATTTCAAAACTTTTGGAGAGAAAGAGGCAGCATGGTGTATTAGAAGGGGTTTGGAGCCTTTTGGACCAGAGTTTGAGTCCCGTTTTGTGCCACTCACGAGCAGTGTGATTTTAGTGGTTTGACCTTTCTGAACCTGTTTTTTTTTTTTTTCTTGGAAAATGGGAATAATAATTACTCTGAATGATAAAGTGAGAGAGAATGTAGGACAAGTGCTTAGCATGGTACTGGGCTTAGACAGCTCCCAGGAAACAGATCCTGCTAAATCATTATTGTCGCACAGTTTGTCCTTAGTGCTAAAATCATTTCGTTGCCCAGAAGGGATTTTTTTTAAAACATCATATTCTTGGAATTGGGGCAGGTTTTCAGAATGATGCATAAAATGATGCATAAAATTCCACCTTGACCTGTCCTCCTCTGAGCCAGCTGTGGCCTAGCGGTGCTGGGACTTACTGGTCACATTAATAAGGGTTAATAACATGCACCGTAGGGAGTTTCGTGATAAATCAGTTATAGATTGGATGCTGACTGACGAGCTGTGAGTGGAAATGCAGGTTCTGTGCCATCACATTCAGGGGTGTTCCAGGAGCTCAAGTCAGAAGGGCAGCCAGCATCCAGGAACCCGCCGGAGCCCGAATTCGCGAGAGCTGTCAGAACCGTCTTTGCTGCTCTTGTGCGTGCGCTGTGCTTTTTTCTTTCTGCCTTTTTCAGACGCTTTTCTCCTTTGCTTTTAGCCCCATGGCGGAGTGCTTGGCCTGTCCCTGCTGAGCGTACATGCTGCCGCTTCTAACCAGCCTCAAAGACGAGCGCTTTCGGAGCTGCAGTTTTAAACGACTTGTTCTAACTCCGCTCTGGTTCACCTGAGGCTCCGCCTTACACACTTGACCTTCCCCTGGGGATCAGGGGAGGATCTTCAGAGAAGGGGAGGGAGGCAGCATGGCTGACACCTCAGAAAGAATGTGCCACAAGTGACAGCCCTGAAGTGTACAGCATCGAAGTCGGGGTATTGCTATCGGTAGATGGTGTGGTACTTGGGAAATGTCGCTGAACATCGTCCACTCAGTGTGGATGTGTCTGCTGTCTAGAAGCACAGCAGATGAATTCTGTGGCCTTGATCTTTGTCAGAGGCAATAATATAGTTGTATTGAATCTTTTTCAATTATTGTAATGAATATAAAGGTTTTTTTGTAATTTATCTTATATATACAAAATGATTTTAATTATACTGAGTGACTCAAATGGCCTTGTGGTGGATAGAATTCATGACTTATTTTTTTAATGTTTGTTTATTTTTGAGAGAGAGAGGGAGAGAGCGAGCGAACAGGGGAGGGGCAGAGAGAGAGGAAGACCCAGAATTGGAAGCAGGCTCCAGGCTCCGAGCTGTCAGCACGGAGCCCAACACGGGGCCAGAAGGCGTGAACCATGAGATCATGACCTGAGCTGAAGTCAGATGCTCAACCGACTGAGCCACCCAGGCTCCCCCTTCATGACTTTTTTCTTACTTATTTTTGTTAAATGTCGGTAATGAAATTTTGGCAGAAAGTTGGATGTATGATCAACTTTTTTCAAATGCAATATAGAAATAAGAAATATTCAGGTAATTGAAATGGTGAATCGTCTGGTTCTATGTCAGAATTTCATTGAATTTCTGAACTCTCAGCTCTAATGTATTAGGGAATCTTTTAAACTGTCTCAAACGTTATGAATGGAGTGAAAGGTAACTATATACCCCTCCACAGATATTTAATAATTCTTGTTCCTTGGTCATTTGTACCACAAATTAGAATAATCCGAGATGTAATTTGCCTGAAGTGTCAGCTCTCTGCACCCTGTTTCTGGACTTCTGAGTTTCTTCTTGGGAGGAAGAAAATTACGAATGAATGATAACCTTTGTTTTGTGATCCTGTTACATAGTAGAAATCACAGCTCCTTTTAAGTATTGGAGATTGGTGTTATAATTTTTGTAGGCTCCCATTTTCAGCTCTAATAGGGCCCGTATGTATCAACCTGCTTTGTCAAACTTTTTTTTTTTTTAAGGAAGAAAGCTTTATTGAGATATAATTCATACCAAACAATTCATTCTAAGTATATAATTCAATGGTTTTTGGTATATTATCTTACTAATTTTTAACACTGTGGTAAAGTCTATAAAATTTGCTATTTTAACTGTTTTCAAGTGTACAGTTCATTGCATTAGTTGCATTCACTTCACAATGTCATACAACCATCACGACTATTTATGTCCCAAACTTTTTCATCATCCCAAAGAGAAATCTGTAATCATTAAACAGAAACTGCCCGTTTTCTCCCCTCTCCCAGCCCCTGGTAACTTCTAACTTACTTTTTGTTTCTATGAATTTGCCTGTTCTAGATATTTCATATAAGTTGAAGTAAACAATATTTGTCTTTCTTATGTTTGGCTTATTTCACTTAGCATGATGCCCTCAAGATTCATCCATGTTGGACCATATATCAGAGTTTCATTTCTTCTTCACGTTGAATAATTTATCATTCTATGTATATACGTGTTTTGTTTATCCTTTTATCTATTGATGGACATTTGCGTTGTTTCCACCTTTTGGCTATTGTGAATCATGCTGACGAACATTGGTGTTCTAGGATCTGTTTGAATCCCTTCTTTAAATTCCTTTGTGTGTAAATCTAGGGATGGGGTTGCTGGCTCATAAGGTGAATGTTTGTTTAGCTTTTTGAGGACCTGCCAAACTGTTGTCGAAAGGAGCTGTCCTATCTGCATTCCACCGGCAGTGTATGCAGCTCCACTGTCTCCTCATCCTTGCCAATACTTATTTTAAGTTATTTTATTTTTATTATTTTTTATTATAGCCATCCTGGAGGGTATGTAGTGGTATCTTCTGATTTTGGTTTGTGTTTCCCTAATTATTGGTGATGTTTAGCATCTTTTCATGTGCTTTTTGGCTACTTGGATATCTTTGGAGAAATACTTATTCAAACTTTCAACCAATTTTTGATAGAGTTTTTTGTTATTGAGTTATAGGAGTTCTTTATATGTTCTGTATTAATCCCTTATCAGATAGATGTATGATTTACAACCATTCTTCCTCATTGTGAGTTGTCTTTTCTCTATCTTGATAGCGTACTTTGATGTACAAAAGTTTTTTAACTTTGATGAAGCCCAATCTACCTGTATTTTTTCTTTTATTGACTGTGCCTTTTTGTGGCCTATCCAGAAAATCGTTTTGTGTCCTATCTAAAAAATCACAACAGTTTCTCCCTATGTTTTCTTCTAAGAGTTTTATAGTTTAGGTCGTTGATGCATTTCAAGTTAATTAAAAGTAATTATGACCCATATTCCCTATTATGTATGTGGACATCGAGTTTTCCCAGCACCATTTGTTGAGAAGACTGTCCTGTCCTCAGTGAATGGTCTTGGCAACTTTGTCACAATCGGGTGACCATATATGAGATCCGTGTCAGTTACATCCTTTGGCT
Source organism: Cryptoprocta ferox (assembly GCA_028646485.1). Taxonomy (NCBI): domain Eukaryota; kingdom Metazoa; phylum Chordata; class Mammalia; order Carnivora; family Eupleridae; genus Cryptoprocta; species Cryptoprocta ferox. The sequence goes on from CM053562.1 coordinate 6,092,368, forward strand.
TGTTTTAGTCTTTGTTAAAGGTGAACAGATCTGAGTTTATAGTGACGTAGGTAAGATGAGCTGCAATCAGAAGGAAGCGTGCGAGGCCCACAGGTGTGTATCGCGGGGAGGTAGGGTCATGAGGACAGGCAGAATAGTGAGAAGCCCTTGAGCTACGTTTCTTGGTTCCCTGTGAATACGGTTCTGAACTAAGTAATCATCGGTAAGATGATTGTTTTACTTGAGGGATCAAGTTGCTTCCTCAGGTATGCATGCAGTAGGTTGAAGGGCCTATAATCAACCAGTTGTGTACTCTTCTCAGGGATGTCTTTAGAGAACTTTTTTTGGACGAGTAATTACTAGTAATGATTTATTTTATTTCTAAAGTTGTTCACAGTTCATTTTTTCACGACCAATTGTTTTCACCTAACTTGATCACTAAACTGAAAATAAAGGTATGTCAATAGGTTTAATGAAAAACATCATAGTATCTCAGATTGGAAAGAATATCAAGTTGTGAAAAAATTCTGGCCAAACAAGTCAATTTTTGAGCTAACCGTTTTCATTAAAATGAATATTGTTCTATTCACATTATACAAATTTTAATTTCTTTATTAAAAATTTTCCTGTGAACATATATATAAAAGTTTATAAAACTTTTCTATACAGTTCATGAAATGATAATAAGATGAACCTTTGATCCAGCGTAAGAAATGGGATATGAATAGGATCTCGGAAACACGCCTGTGTGTTAGTGTGTTTCTCTTTTTTTTTCCAGAATAAATCGCCACCGTGAAATTCCTTGCTTTTCTTTATAGATTTATCACCTTTGTAAGTTCCTTTAGAATGTTTTTATTTTGCTTATTTTTGAAGTTTATGTAAAAGAAATCATACTGTAAGTTTTCTGTGACTTCTTCCCTAAGCAGTGTGTTTTTGAGATTTATCCGGATTGCTTATGCTAACCTTAAAAATAAAACCGTTATTTTGCTAGCAAAAATGTTTTATTCAGGAATAATAGAGGATTGCAATTCAGGATATGCAAACTATAGGCAAGTCCAACAGAGAGGAGAGGAACATTATTTTACGGATAAGAAGGAGGAAATTGGGAGGGAGTTGTTTTAAACAATGGCCCATTTGGAGAAAAGCAACAGTTCAGGGTGTCCAGTTCTCACCGGCTGAGGTGCTGAGCTGCAGGCGTGAACATTTCCTGTGGGGGAGATGCTGTTGTCTTTCCTTGTTGGGGGCTGGAAGTCAGGATTCTTTGTTGTTAATGATTTCTCTTTTGGGGTCTGTAATTAGACAGTTCTTCCTGTAATTGACATTGGGTGATACAACTCCCACTTCCAGCCTCCCCTTCTGCATCCAGAATCCACTGAAGTGAGGTTCCCTTTTATTAATTTTAACACTTAAAATAGCTGTGGTTTATTTATTCTCACATCCTTACATTACTTGATTGCATGAATGAACCACAATTTATTTATCTTCGTGTAGATGGACATTTGTTTCCAGGTTTTCATTATTATGGTAATGCTGAATAGTACTGTCTTTCAGTTCCCATATGCAGGAGTTTCTTTAGGTGATGATATAGATCTAAGAAGGGATGTCTGGGTAGCAGGATATGCACATACTCAGTTGAAATAGCTAAATGAGAAACTTAAGTGGTTGGATTCATTTACATTCCCACTAGCAGTGGACAAGATGTTATTCTTTCCATCACTTGGTTTTAACTTTAATTTTTGCCCGATGTGTGAAATTGTCATTGTGGTTTTTGGTTTTAGGTACATTTGTTTGATTACTAATGAGCTGTCTGTCTGTTGATAGGTTTGGGCCATTGTGTTTTCTTCTCTATGAAATACACAATTTTTCAATTGGTTTGTTTCTTTTAGATGGATTGGTAGGAGATCAGTATGTATTCTGAATACCAATCCATTTTCAGTTATATGTGTCACAGTTAATTACTCCTGGTTAGTGTCTTGCTTTTAGGGTGCCTTCTGATGAAAAAAATTCTTCATTTTACATGGCAAATTTATTATTTTTAAAGTAAACTATACTTATTTGGATTTAAAAATTTCTTCTCTAACCCAAAGTCATAGAGTCCTGTATATTGCCTTTAAACAACGTGGAATGACTTTGTGGATCGTGTGACATACTATTCCAATTGCATTCCTTTCCCGAAAATGACCATTGTCCCAAAGTCATGTGTTAAAATAGTCCATTCTTTTCCCACCATTGTGCTCTGCCAGTACTATTATAAATCATGTCCATACATGTGTGGGTTGCTTCTGGTCTCTCTGGTCAATTTGTCCATATTCTTGGCACACATACTATTTTAATTACCATAGTTTTTTAATAGTGCAAGTCTTTTTTCTTTCTTGGTTTTTAAAATTTTTTTTTGTCAAGTGTCTTCATTATCTAGGTTCTTGGTTCATCTTTGTAAGTTTTATTTTTAATTTTTTTAATGTTCACTTATTTTTGAGAGAGAGAGAGAGAGAGAGAGAGATGGAGTGTGAGTGGGGGAGGGGCAGAGAGAGAGAGGGAGACACAGCATCCAAAAAGCAGGCTCCAGGCTCCGAGCTGTCAGCACAGAGCCCAAAGTGGGGTTCAATCCGACAAACTGTGAGATCATGACCTGAGCTGAAGTTGGACGCTCAACCGACTGAGCTACCCAGGTACCCCTTATAAATACTTTTTTTAATGTTTATGTTTGAAGGAGCGAGCACATGCAAGCTTGTGAGCAAGGGAGGGGCAGAGAGAGAGAGGGAGACACAGAACCTGAGGCAGGTCCTTGTAAATTTTAGAATTAGCTTGTCAAGTTCATGAAAACCCTGGCTGGGATTTTCATTGTAATTACATCAAATTGCAGATACGTGTGGGGGAGAATTGATGTTTTAATGAACCAATGCCTTCCTATCCAAGTACTTTTTATATGGGCCTTTAACGTCTTTCAGTAAACGTTTGTAGTATATTAAGGGCAGATATATCTTTTGATAGATTTATTGATACGTACTTTCAATAGTCCCATCATAAATATGTTTCCAGATGATTTTCCAAAATTTTTTTTGATATATAGGAGTGAAATTGACTTTTGCATATTATTTATGTCCCTGACGTATGTTGGTTTTTTTATGGGTTTTTAATTTTCTTTCCGTGCTATACCTTTCATCTCCACAACTTTTTTGTTTTATAACTGGAAATTTGTACTCTTAGTCTCCTTCACCAATTTTGCCCAACCTCCCCCCCGCCCGCAACTGGCAACCACTGGTTGGGTCTCTGTAATTAAGAGTCTGAGTTTTGTTTGGTGGGGGGGTAATATATTTGAAATAATGTATTTGCATTTAGAGTAGAGAGCTCACTTTAAAATATTACGCATCATTTCATTATTTCAGTTTGAAGCATATTTTTATATAAAGAAGATGTATTTATATATTTCAATACATAAGTTTCTTCAAACATGTTTGGACTATAGTTGACACACAGTGTTATGTTAATTTCAGGTGTACAACATAGTAATTCCACTTCTGTTTGTGTTAGACTGTGTGCACCACAGGTGTAGCTGCCGTCTGTCCCTCCACGACACTATTACAGCCTCACCGACTGTATTTGCCACGCTTTTGTGCCTTTTATTCCATGACTTACCAATGCCGTAACTGTGAGCCGGTATTTCCACTCCCACTTCACCATCTCCCACCCCCTCCCCACTGGCAGCCATCAGTTTGTTCTCTATATTTCCAGGTCTGACTGTGCTTTTTGTTAGTTTATTCATTTGTATTTAAAAATTTTTAGATTCCCCGTATAGGTGAAATCATACGGCATTCGGCTTTCTCAGTCTGACTGACTTCACCTGACATAATGCCCTCTAGGTCCATCCATGTTATCCCAGATGGCAAGATCTCACCCTTTTTTATGGCTGCGTAATCAGCCACTTGTGGCCGACTTGCTTCCATAGCTTGGCTGTTGTAATAATGCCGCAGTAAATGTTACATATCTTTTTGAATTAGCGTTTTAATTTTCTGTGGATAAATAGTAATTGAATTACTGGATCCTGTATTCTATTTTTAATTTTTTGAGGAACCTCCATATTTTCCATCGTTGTTGCCCTAGTTTGCATTCTCATCAGCGGTGCACGAGGGTTCCCCTTTCTCCACATCTTCCTCAATATATGTATATATTTTTTGAGAGAGAGAAAGCATGAGCAGGGGAGGGGCAGAGGGAAAGGGAGAGAGAGAATCTCAAGTAGGCGCCATGCCCAGCTCGGAGCCTGATGTGGGACTCGATCTCACAACTGTGAGATCATGACCTGAGCCACAATCAAGAGTTGGACACAACTGACTGAGCCACCCAGGTGCCCCGTCTTGACTTTGTGATACTGGCCATTCTGACCGGTGTGAGGTGATAGCTCAGTGTGGTTTTGATTTGCTTGTGGGGTTTTCTGTGCAGATAATTACATCATCCGCACCTAGTAACAGCTTGCTTTCTTCCTTTTCTTATGTCTGTCATTTCTTTTCCTGCTGCACTGACTTGTATCATTATTAAAATGCTAAGTAGAACTGATAGTATCAGTTATTTTAATAGAAGACATTCCTGTTTGCCTCCGGATTGTAAAGAGAATGCTTTTAACGTGTTATGTTTGGTGTGCTGCTGCAGCTGCTGTTGTCGCTATCTGTTATCAGGCCATGGAAGTTGCCTTTTGTTTCTTATTGTTAAAAGTGTAGTTTTTAAAAGTAGCATGCGTGATTGTATAATTTTATTGCATAGGGTTTGTATATAAATATATTAAGATACTGACTGACATTCAGTCTCTTTATGTCGTGAGTTATGTTAATCAATTTCCATTATTAAAATAGCCTTGCATTCTTTTCCTTTTTTTAAATGTTGAGAGAGAGAGAGAGAGAGACAGAGTGTGAGCAGGGCAGGGGCAGAGAAAGAGGGAGACACAGACTCTGAAGCAGGCTCCAGACTCTGAGCGTTAGCACAGAGCCTGATGCGGGGCTCGAACTCACGAACCATGAGATCATAACCTGAGCCGAAGTCAGAGGCTTAACTGACTGAGCCCCCCAGGCGCCCCCAAACAACCTTGCATTCTTGGGATAAACTCAACTTGGTCATGTTATTCTATTTATAAATTGCTTGATTAATCAGTTTGCTAATTTGATAAGATTTTTTGCGTCTGTATTCATGAACAGCGTTATCTGTATTTTTGGCATGAGGTTAGGATGAAATGATAGCTTTCCCTCTGGGTTTTATTCTTTGGAAAATTTGTTTTAATGTGGGAATTCCCTCTTTCTTAATGTGTATAGTTGAACTTGCGGGTAAAGCTGTTCAGGATTGGTCTTTTCTTTGTGGAAGATTTGTACATTACTGAGTCAACTTATTTATTAGAGAGTTCATATTTTCAATTTTGAAAAAATCAGTTACTCGTTCTGGCAATTTGTTCACTTCTACATTTTCAAATTTATTGGTGTAAGCTTTTGATGATATGCGCTTATTACCCATTTAATCTCGGCAGCATCTGGAGTTTTGTCCAGTTTCTCATTCCTAATGACTTTTCTGTTGTTTCTTACTAGTTTTTTCAGTAAACCATCCTTTGGCCTTGTTGAACTTACCTATTAAATGGTTATTTTAAAATTAGTTTTATTTTGCTTTCTTACATTTTTGTTTCCTTCTACTTTGAGTTTATTCTTTTGGCCCAATATTTTATGTTGTTTAACACCTTAATTTTTAAGCTTTCCTTCTTTACCAGTGTAAATACTGAAAGCCCCCCTCCCTTCAGTATATACTGGTTTAGGCTGTGTTCTAGAACTTTTGATGTATAGTATTTTGTTACTGTATAGTTCTGAGTATTTTCTAATTTTTATTAATTTCTTCTTTAAAATTGTTTTTGGATATTAGAGTTATGGTTTTTGCTGGGAATATTTGTTACTGATTTTTTAATGTTTATTTATTTATTTTGAGAGCGAGCACAAGTTGGAAGGGGCAGAGAGAGAAAGACAAAGAGACCTGAGCCGAAATCAAGAGTCGGTCTCTTAACTGACTGAGCCACCCAGGCGCCCCTCCGTTATAGATTTCCTAATTGCACTACACTCATGTAATTTTTATGTTCCCAATACTTCGAAGTTCTTTGGAGGTAGTTTTAGGTCTTGGCATGTTATCAAAATTTGTAGCAGCTTTGTGTGTGTTTCAAGATGATGTTGGCCAACTCATCCCTGATGCATTACAGGGATGGTGCTCAGTTTCTTTGTTTTTAGTTTTGGTTTTTATGGTCCACTTGAGCTTTCAATTACTGAAAGGGTTATAGTAAAATACAGGAAGGTGCGTTTGTTTCTTTTATATCTGTCGGTTTGGCTTTACCTATTTTGAGCTTATGTTACTGGGTATATACATGTTTAGAATCATTGTGTCCTGGTTAGTTCAACATTTTTTTTAAGCACTATGTATGGCTCTTTTTAATCCCTATTCTACTAATACCTTTCCCCCTATATCTCTTTTGCTAATTGTTAATGTGCCTAACTTAGGTTTTTGGTGGGAGGGGGAGGGTTAATAGTAACCTCTACTTTTTCTAAAATTTTGCATAAGTTTGGGGGAGAACCTACTCAAAGTAGAAAAAACTCCACAGCATTTTAGAGAGGACCAGCAAATCTAAATATTATGTACTTGGAAGAATAATTGTAAAATGTGCAAACTTCCGGCAGTATTGCTAAGGAAAAACAATGAAAACAGATCCAAATATACAATATTAGCACCTAAAAAGGGATCAAACCTACTTATCTTACAGATTTTTAAAACAAAAGAATATTATTTCACTGTATTCCAGTAAATTTGAAAATTTCAATGCAATGTATAAATTTGTAGAAAAATATAATTAACATAGCTGTCACAGGAAGAAATAAAAAACATGAAAATGGCAATAATGTGAAAGAAGTCAGTTATCAAAAGTTCACTAGAACATTTTTTCAGACCTTATAATCAGTCTCTACTTTTGTCTTCTAAAAGTTTTGTAGTTTTGTTTTTCACCTTGAACTCTTTAGACAACCTGAATTTTGTTTCGAGAATAAAAAGGAGAGAAAGCTACTCAACTTATTTAATGAGGTTGTTTTGTCATGGGTCCCAAAGCAGATGAAGACAGTGTAGAAGAAAAGTCATTGTAGACCAACATTATTTATGAACACAGATGTAAAATTTTAAAATAGAATCAAAGCAAAGCAATGCCATGTGTTTATTAACAAAATACATCATACCCAAGTATGGTTTGTCTCAAGGTATATAAAGATGGCTCAACTTCTAAAATGTTTGTAAGTAATACTCCAAATTAAGAGAATGAAATAGAAACCCAGATCTTCACGGAGATTGTAATTAACAGCCCCATCAGCTCTGTTTGAGAATTCCTGTTATTCACACACCTGCAAACACTTGGTGGTTTCAGGTTTTTTATTTTTGGTCCATTTGGTAGGTAAGTAGTAGAATGGTTCTAGTATGTTTATTTGCATTTCTGTGATTTCTTGCGAGTATCATTTTCTGTTTATTAGCCATTTGTAGTCACACTGAAAATTTTAAATGGAAAAGTAACACTTACTGCATAATTTGTTTACTTGAGGACAGGGACTGCTTATCTTCTGTATCTCTCGCATCTTATAAAGTGGCTGGCGTACAGCAGGTATTAGAAAGTACTTCTTAAGGGAATTGAGTAAATGATTAGTACAACTATGACCCTTCTGAAGAAATTTATGACCTAACTCATTTTTGGATGCATGAAAATAGAATAGTTTTGAAGTGTCCAAGAGATGGGATTTTTACTATAAGGTTCCAGGATGTAAAGAGTAGATAGGATTGTTTTTTAAATTTCTTTCAATGCTATAGGTTCCCATAAACTTTGGATAACGGACAAAATCTTTCATCCTAATCACACATGATTTTAGAGTATTCATCTGCTTGGTGCTTTCAGGATATGTGCTACTGCATGGAAAACTAGCATTGCTTATGGTTTGTCTACTGTTTTGTACCTTTGCTAAAAGATCACTTTAACAGCCATTTGCTTTCCCAAATTGTATTTCATTTACTCTAGTTTTAAAAAAAATAGTTTCTTTTCCTGTTTTGCAATACTGTTTCAGAGGTTTGGAAGGGCTACATTTTTGACCTTTTAGATAAGTAAGGTGTTACCCAAAAGGAGGTGCCCATGGAATTATTCTTGAAGAGCTGAACTAGATTACAAATATCTGTAGTGGTCTGTGATGAAATGCTGTTTTTGGATTTAGGGTCAGTAATGAGATCAGGATACAGAGCACATAGTTTATTTGGAAGTCCTGAGGTGGGCGGACATCCACGGAAGCAGAAGATGTATTTAAAGGACTGCGAAGTGTTTCGTTGTCGGCTGCTCTGCGGTGTGTTTTAGCTGTTGTTGGCAACTAGACTAGCACCGGTCTCATACTGTCTGGCTCCACATCTTTATTTTAATTTCTCTGTTCCACACCTACCCTCTTACGCAGCCATTTCTGAAATGCTGGTATAGAAGCTGGGAAGGGGGGGGGAGTAGTGTCAGATTACTGCTAGACAGGTGGATAGATTGCTGCTCTTCCGTGTCGTCCCCTTACATCCCTCCTACAGCTTTGCAAATAGTTTGTCAGTCACATTTCCTCCATTTATGATACATTTTCTTTTCCTTTTGGGACCCTGACTGGTACACAGTGGCCACAGTCTCCACAATTTGTCCAGTCCATTCTGTTCAAAACCAGCGTGCCTTAGTCATTTCATCAAGGTGTTCACTTCACTTGGCAGCGTGGTTTTGTGTCTCGTCTTTCTAGGATAAGATCCTCCAACCTTCATTCAAAATTGTTCTTCCTTTGACGTCGTCTTCTCTGTTGTGTGGATTCCAAATGCGGAGCCCATCTCTGTTTCCTTATTGTCTAAGGGACCGACACAGAAATCTCTACTTAGACTGAGATACACAGTGTGGAATACCCTTCTTTTCTAAATTAGTTAATAGGGCCAGGTACCTTCAGAACAAATCAGGTTGTAAGGGCTGCTGGCTGTGTTTCACTCCCCTAATTCTCAAATAAATGCGACTCTTGCTGGAAGGAAGGAGGGGGAAGAGAGCTGTACTCATATATGATGACCTTTTTTTTTTTTTAAATTATCACAAATGTTTTACTTTGATATTTTTAAATGTTTAGTTATTCTGAGAGAGAGAGAGAGAGAGAGAG
>CM053562.1:6101640-6279007 GCA_028646485.1 Cryptoprocta ferox
ATGATGTGCCTTTGATTTAATTCGGAACACTTTTTTAAAAAACTGATTTCAGGAGTAGACTTTAGTGCTTCATCACTTACATATAGTACCCAGTGCTCATCACAAGTGCCCTCCTCAGTGCCCATCACTCATTCAGCCCATCCCACCTCCCCTCTAGCAACTCTCAGTTTGTCCTCTATAGTTGAGGGTCTCTTATGGTTTACCTCCCTCCCTGTTTTTACCTTATCTTATTTTTCCTCCCCTTATCTGTTTTGTTTCTTAAATTGCACATATGTGTGAAGTCATATGTTATTTTTCTTTCTTTCTCACTTAGCATAATACACTCTAGTTCCATCTATGTCATTGCAAATGACAAAATTTCTTTTTGATGGCTGAGTAATATTCCAGTGTACGTATATACCACATTTTCTTTATCCATTCATCATTCCATGGACATTTGGGCTCTTTCCATAATTTGGCTATTGTTGATAGTGCTGCTATAAACATTGGGACGCATGTGCCCCTTTCAATCAGTGGTTTTGTATCCTTTGGATAAATACCTAGTAGTACAATTGCTGGGTTCTTGGGTAGTTCGGTCTTTAACTTTCTGAGGAACCTCCACACTGTTTTCCCGAGTGGCTGCACCAGTTTGCATTCCCACAAGCAGTGCAAGAGGGTTCCCCTTTCTCCGTATCCTCGCCAACATCTGTTGTTTCCTGAGTTGTTATCTCATTGTGGTTTTGATTTGTATTTCCCTGATGATGAGTGATGTTGAGCATCTTTTCATGTGTCTGTTAGCCATCTGGATGTCTTCTTTGGAGAAATGTTGCTTCATGTCTCTTGCCTGTTTCTTAACCGGATTATTTTGGGTGTTGAGTTTGATAAGTTCTTTATAGATTTTGGATACTAGCCGTTTATCAGCTATGTCATTTGTAGATATCTTCTCCCATTCCGTCGGCTGCCTTTTAGGTTTGTTGATTGTATAAGTTTTTTATCTTGATGAAATCCCAATAGTTCTTTTGCTTTTGCTTCCCCTGCCTCCAGAGACGTGTCTAGTAAGAAGTTGCTATGGCCCAAGTCAAAGAGTTTGCTGCCAGTGTTCTCTAGGATTTTGATGGTTTCCTGCTTCACATTTAGGTCTTTCATCCATGTTGAATTTATTTTCATGTACAGTGTAAGAAAGTGGTCCAGTTTCATTCTTTTGCTTGTTGCGGTCCTGTTTTCCCATTGCCATTTGTTGAAGATACTTTTTTTCCATTGGATATTCTTTCCTGCTTTGTTGAAGATGAGTTGACCGTATAGTTGTGGGTCCGTTTCTTGGTCTGTCCTGTTCCATTGATCTATGTGTCTTGTCTTGTCTGTCTGTCTGCCTTCTTTCTTCTTCTTTCTTTTTTTGCCACGACCATCCTGTCTTGACTACAGCTTTATAATACAGCTTGATGTCCGAAATTGTGATGACTCATGCCTCACTTTTCTATTTGGGGCCTTTTTTGGTTCTGTACAAATTTTAGAATGGTTGGTTCTAGCTCTGTGAAAAATGCTGGTGTTATTTTTATGGGGACTGCATTGAATGTATAGATTACTCTGGTTTGTATAGACGTTTTAACAGTATTTGTTCTTCCAGTCTATGAACACAGAATATTTTCCCATTTCTTTGTGTCTTCAGTTTCTTTCATTAGTGTTCTATAGTTCTAAGAGTGCAGATCTAATTTGCCTCTTTGACTAGGTTTATTCCTAGTATGTTATGGTTCTTGGTACAATTGTAGAGGGATCGATTCCTTGATTTCTCTATCTTCTGCTTCATTATTGGTGTATAGACATGCGGTGGATTTCTGTACATTTTGTATCCTGTGACTTTGCTGAATTCATGTGTCCATTTTAGCAGAGTTTTGGTGGCGTCTTTCAGGTTTTCCATGTGGAGTATCATGTCATCTGCGAAGAGTGAAAGTTTGACTTCTTCTTTGTTGATTTGGATGCCTTTTATTTCTTTTTGTTGCCTGATGGCTGAGGCTAGGACTTCCAGTACTATGTTGAGCAAGTGGTAAGAGTGGACATCCCCTAAGGTCGTATTCCTGACCTTAGGGGAAAAGCTCCCGGGTTTTCCCTATTGAGGATGATATTAGCTGTGGGTCTTTCATATATGGCCTTCATGATGTTGAGGTATGTTCCCTCTAAACCTAATTTCTTGAGGGTTTTTAATCAAGAAAGGATGCCGTATTTTGTCAAATGCTTTTTTGGATCTATTGAGCGAATCATATGGTTCTTATCCTTTCTTTTATTAATGTGGTCTATCACACTGGTTGATTTGTGGGTAGCCATATGTAATGACCTTTTAATTACATTACTCCTTTTTGTGTGAGAATAAAGAGGGACATGAGGGGAGGAAAGGAAGCAGGTCTAAATTTCTCTTAGAAGCAGCAGGCAATTGATTTTGTAATTTAAGAAAATGTCAATTTATCCCCTATAATCAATAATAGGTTTAAATTCTTTGTATGGTATTCAAGGCGATTTATGTTTTCCACTTTCCAGCTCCGACTTCTTAGGATTTCTTCTCAAAATTCTATAACGACAATGGGTTATTTAGTGTTACCACCTCAAGTTCATTTTCCTTCCTCTCTTCATTTGCTTATATTGCTCCCTGTGCCTAGAATGTCTACACTGCAAACCCAGGCAAGGTAGCGAAATTGTACTTTAGTCCTCAAGGTCCAGTTCCTGTGGTATCTCCTCTGTGAAGTATTCTCACCTGTTCTGAAGCACTTTATATTCACCTCGTTAGAAGTTTCATCACATTGTTACATTTTGTACCTGTGCCTACTCTGTATTCTGAAGACTCAGAACTTCTTGAAGGAAAGTACTATGTTGTAATCTTATTTGTTCAGACTCTAGTGATCGCCACCATGCTTTGTATAGTGTAAACTCTTGCTAAGGGTGTGTTAAAAGGATAAATGAATGAATGTGAAAGAAATCTGAATTTACTTGATGGGAATTGCTGAAACTCCCTTGGGTATCATGAAATTTGCTTTTACTTCTTGGACATTTATGTTCAAATATATATCTAGCATTGAGAATATTTAGAATACGCAGCATGTTTAACCTGAAAATAAACTGGTCTCATTTGTATATCCCTGTTACTTTGCGTTATTTCATTTGTTGTTAGGTGCTTAAAAATACGTTCTCAACAAAAATATAAGTCACATCTAAGAAATAAAGGAAATTGGGGCACCTGGGGGGCTCAGTTGGTTAAGCATCTGGCTTTGGCTTAGGTCTTAATCTCATGGTTCGTGAGTTCAAGCCTGCATCAGGCTCTGTGCTGACACCTTGGAGCCTGGAGCCTGCTTTGGATTCTGTGTCTCCCTCTCTCTGCCCGTCCTGCTCCTGCTCTGTCTCTCTCTCTCAAAAATAAATAAACATAAAAAAAAAGACATAAAGGAAATTGTTTTCTTATGGATATTAAATCTATTCTCAATATAGTATGATGGGATTATGAAACACTTTGACTTCATTCTTAATCATAATTTGAATTTTTATTGTTTAAGAAATACCATTCTGTGTATCTGATTTGCATCACATTTCATTAAGAAAGTAACTGATGTTGCTCTTTCTTTTCAGCCAAACCATTTACTTCTAAAGTGAAACAGATGCGACTACATAGAGAAGACTTTGAGATATTGAAGGTGATTGGTCGAGGAGCTTTTGGAGAGGTAAGAAAGCAAGTTTTTATAAAAGTTCTGCTAATTGGTTTGGAAGCGATGTTACACAGTCTGTGAGGCAGTTTAACTGAAGTATGATTTCCTGGCTGTCATAATTGACACAGTTGATCAGAAAATGTATTAGAGTTTTGAATGAAATATTTCTACGTGGAGTTTTTTCAAGATATTTTTCTTCTTCACATATCAATAAGGTTGAGTATGCTTCTGGACTCGCTTCTCCTCCAATAGGTAATTTGTCTCTCCATGTGCCTTGACCACACTTATTCACGTTACTCTAGATTAAGAAGTCTCCCTATCTGGTAGTGTACGTCCTCCCACATCTTCCCTCTCCTCCTCTGTTCTGGCCCTTTATATTTTCATGTAATTTTACAATGAGTATTTCAATTTCAGAATTACTCTTAAAAATCCATACCCACATATCTGTTTGAATTTTGATGAGGATTTTACTGAAACTAGAGATCAGTTTGCAGGAGTGCCTGGGTGGCTCAGCTGGTTAAGCTCCGACTCTGGACCTAGGCCCTGGTCATGATCTCTCGGTTAACGAGACAGAGCGTCCTGTCGGGCTCAGCGCTGACAGTACGGAGCCTGCTTGGATTCTCTCTCTGCCCCTCTCCTGTTCGTGCTCCCCTTCACCCCCATCTCTCAAAATAAATGAATACACTTAAAAAAACACACACAAAAAAACCCTCTTTAGACATCAATTTGTAGATAATTCACATCTTAATACTAAGTCAGCCAATCATTGAAGGAATGTGATATTCTTTGTTATTTTAGTTAGAATTATTAAATTTTATTTTCTAGTTGTTTTTTGCTAGTAGTTAGAAATATAATTGAATTTTGTTTGACTTCATACCTAGCAACCTAGCTAATTTTGCTTTCTCAGTTATGAATTGTGTTGGATTTTAAGATGTTTTATCAGCATCTTTTGAGACACTTATGGCTTTTCTCACTTGTTCTGTTAATGTTTTGAATTAGACCAGTTTATTTTCCACTGTTAAACTAACCTTGCATTTCTAAGCTAAGCCCAACTTTGTATTATCCTTTTTATGTTCCTTGCACTTGGTTTGCCATATGAGCATGTACGTGCTTAGGATTTTTGAGAGAAATTGGCCTGTAATTTTCCAGCTTAAAATCCTGATGAGATGTTGGTATTTTGATTATGCTGGCCTCATAAAAAGAGGGAGGTATCCCCTCTTTTACTGTTCTCTGGTAGAGTTTGGGAAGATTATTATTTCTTCCTTATATGCTTAGAAGATTTCACTTGGAAAACCATTGGGCCTCGAGGTTGCTAGTGAAACAGTTTGAGATTATACATTTAATATCTTTAGTGGAAATCAGACTGTTTGGATTAAGTTCATCCATGTCTTCTAATTTTTCACAATTATTACTATATTGATTATTTTCACCTGTCATTTTTTTCATTTGTCATGCTAGAGCTTTGTCAGTTTTCCCATTCTTTCAATGAATTAACCTTTGCTTGTTGAATTTTTCTGTTGTAGATTTGATTTCTGTTTGAGCAATTTCTGCTCTTAATATTTTCTCCCTTCTATTCTCTTTGGTTTTAACTTGCCGTCCTTTTCATAGCGTTTGGCGATAGAAACTTACAGCATTGATGTGTAGCCCTTCTCTTCATATGTGTAATTAAGGCTATACATCTTCCTCTAAGCAGCTTTAGCTACAGCTGATAAGTTTTATCATGTCGTATTTTCATTGTTATTTTGCTCAAAATATAATGTGATTTTAAACTTCCATTGTGTGGTTTTTAAAAATTTATTATTTTAGAAGTTTGCTGCTCAATTTCTAAATATTTAGAGGGTTTTCTAGTTACATTTCTGTTACTGAGATGCAGTGTGATTCCAGTGCAGATTGTGTGACTTTAGTCCTTAGAAGTTTGCTGTGCATTGTTCTATAAATACCAGTTTGGTTAAATTCATTAACCTTGTTTAAATCTTCCACGTCCTTACTTTGTTATTTTCTCTGCTTGATCTGTCATTTCCTTACTTATTCTTTATTTTCTCTCTTTCAGTTTTCACTGATAACAAATACAAAGTTCTATCTTCCTGGTGATTAACTCTTTTTGTCATAGTGGAATGATCCCAGTTATCTCTAAGTAATGCTTTTTAAGTTAAATTGTGTCCTTAATTTGGTATCAGTAGAATGATTCCAGCTCTTTTTTTAAATTAGTATTTGCATTAAATATCTTATTCCTTCCTTATAGTTTTAGCTTTTTATAATCTTATGTATGCTTACTGTTAAGTAGAATATAGATTTTTTTTTTTTTAAAGTAAACTCTACCCCCAATGTGGGCTTGAACTCACGACCCTGAGATCGAGTCACATGCTCTACCGACTGAACCAGCCAGGTGCCCCAGTTTTTGTTTTTTAATCCAGTCTGATAATCTCTTGTCTTTTAACTGGAGTATATAGTCAGTTGGTATTTAGTGTAAATACATTACCTACTACTATTTTATTTCTATACTTGTCCTGCCCATTCTGTATTATGTGTCTCTCAATTCCTGGATTAATGGAGTATTTTAAATTATTCTTTCCCTCATTTATTAATTTCTTAGTTTTACCTTTTGTTGGTTTCCCTAGAGATTGCCACATGTGTCCTTGGTAAATTTGTGTTTTGCTAATTCTAATTTACCTGACTTCTACCTTTTTTGTCATTGCTGTAAAGTTCTACATATATTTAAAACCTCAGCGACTAATGTCCCTGTTCATGTAGGCCTACTCCTACATTTACATTTTCTCTTGTTCTTCACATTCACATACTTGACATTCACATACCCCTTTGATACCATTTTCATTTTGACTTAAAAATTCCTTTTAGTATTTCATCATGTCTTCTGATGATAAACTTCTTGTCTGCAACTATATTTATTTTGAGGTCTTAAAATTTTTTAAAAATTGAGTTATATGCATGTGTAACTCAGTGGATTTTTACATCTGCATGAGCTTATGTTGCTGTTACGCAGACTGAGATAGGCGTGCATTGCCTCCTCTATGTGAATAAGCACTTCCATTTTAACCATCTTGCTGGCTTTATCACTATAGACTGATTTTTCTGTTTTTGAATTTTGTATTAATGGAATTCTAATATATCCTCTTGTTTGTGGCTTATTTTGCTCAAGTTTATGCTTGTGTTATTCGTCTTTGTATTGGTTCATAGTACTCCTTTGTAAAAATACACCACAAGTTAGTTATTCATACTAATGTTGGTGGGGATTCAAGTTGTTTATGGTTTATGGCCATGTTAGTGATGTTGTTATGAACATTCTTGTACATGTCTTTTGGGAGATGAAGCACTCATTTCTATTGGATATCAACTTAGGAGTGGAATTGCTGGGTCACTGGGTAGGCATATTCAGCTTTATTAGATAGTGCCAGATAATTTCCCAGGTGGTTACCCATTTATCATTTTTACCTATACACCCACCAACAATGTGTGAAGGTCCCAGTTGCTTTACAGCCTCAGCAGTACTTGGTAATTTTTTTTAACTTTAGCCATTTTTTGGTGGGTTAATAGTAATTCTGAATTATGATTTTATTTTACATTTTTTGATAATTCTTTACGTTAAGCCCAATTTCATATTACTTTATATAACTTAGTTTTTTTTTTTTTTTCTTTCCCATGAAGTGCACATTTTGAGTTTGGGGGATTAGCAGTGGGTGGGGGATTGGGAGTAGGTTGTTGGACTTACTGGTATATATTCTAGGTTTAAGTCCTTTGTTGGAGATAATGTGTATGTGTGTATGTATGTGTGTATTAAATAAAATATCTCTTCCTTCCTGTGGCTTGACTTTTCCTGCTCCATATGGATCGTTTATTAAAGAGAAGTCCTTAGATTTAGTGAAGTCCAGTTAATTAAACTTTTCTTTATTAATTGGTTCCTTTTTGTGTTTTTTTTTTTCCTAACCTCAAGGTCATTTAGACATTTTCATGTGTCATCTTCTATAATCTTTAAAAATATCTTTTATATTTCAGTCTGTGATCCATCTGGCATCAACTATTTTATATTTCTTGAGGTATAGGTCAAGGTTCATTTTATTCTTTGTGGGTTTTATACAGTTATTTATGAGTGTTTGATGTTTGTGGATGAGCTTTTTATAGAATTCTGTTCTCTAACTTTGTTGCTAGAATAGAAATACGGTTGCTTTTTGTATATTCATCTTGTATATAAGGAGGATTTTGACATATTATTTTATTAATTCTAGTTTATAGGTAAGTTTTTTGAATTTTTCATAATCATATTTCTAAATAATGACAGCTTTTTTTTTTTCTTTCTTTCCAATCCTTATGCCTTTTATTTCGTTTTCTTGTATTATTGCAGTGGAGAGGATCCTCCATAAAATGTTGAATTCAAGTGGTGAAAATGGAATTTTTATCTGGTTTGTGAATTCAGGGGAAAGTGTTCAGTATTTTACTATTGAGTTTGAAGTTTGCTACAGCTTTTTTGTTTGTATTGTTACTCTTTTACAGGTTAAGGAAGTTTTCCTTACAGTCCTAGTCTGTTGAGAGTTTTTGCCATGCACAGGAGTTAACTTTCATCAAAAGCTTTTTCTATATGTGTTTTGATGATATGATTTAACTTCTTTATTTGGTTACTATGGGGATTATATTGGTTAGTTTTTAAACGTACCGAAATTGCATTACTCTATAAGTCCAGTTGTTCCTGATGTATCATTTTAGTATATATAGTTGGGTTTTCTTTAGCAGTTTTTTGTTTTATGTGCATGAGAAAGATTGGCCTTTAGTTTATGTGTCTTGTTAATTTTGGAATGATATACTTAGTTCATAAGACAATTTGGGAAGTGTTCTTGCTTTCTCAGGTTTTTGAAAGAGTTTGTAGAGGATTAGTATTATTTCTTTGAAAATTAGTGAAGCCATTTAGATTAGGAGTGTAATCGTTTTTCCGGTTGTCTGGCTCTTCTGAGGTAAATCTTATATATGTTGAAGTTCACTAATTGTGTATACATATAATGCTGTGAGTTTTGACAGGTAGATTCACCCTTATTGAAGATACAGAATAATTGCATCTTCCTAGCAAGCTCCCTTACCTGTCAGTTTCCCATAACTTCCAAGTGGCAACTGCTGCTCTACATTGTAACTGTGGATTGGTTTTGGGTTTTTGAAAATTTCATGTAAATGGAATCATACCCTTGGTACTTTTTGGTGTACAAATTCTCTTGCTCAGAATATGTCTATGAGATCCATCCTTGTGATCGAATGTATGAATATTTTCGTTTTATTGCTGATTAGCATACTATTTTATTAATATACTACAGTTGATCCACTCTTCTGTTGATGAGCATTTGGGCCGTTCTAGTTTTTGTCTGTTAGGAATAAAGCTGACATGCCTATTATTGTACAAGTATTTATGGAAATATATTCGTCTTTTCTTTGGGCAAATATCTACTGCTGGAACTGCCCTGTTAATGGTAGGTAAATTTCAAATTCTTGAAATTTAAAAGAAGCTGGCACATTTTTTCTAATGAGGTTGTATCAGTTTACATTCCTACCATGTTCCATGGTTCCCACCAGTACTTTTTTGTTGTTAGTCTAGTGGGTATGTAATAGTATCTCATGGTCTTAACTTGCATTGTTACATGGATTTGTGTTATATATCAACATAATGTGTTTTTGTGGCTTACTCACCATTCTTATATCTTCTTGGTGAAGTATGTGTTCAGGTATTTTGCTCATTTTTAAAAATTGAGGTATTTGTATTGTCATTGAGTTGTAGGAGGAGTTCATTATATTCTATATTTCTAAAAATGTTTAAAAATTTTTTTAATGTTTGTGTATTTTTGAGAGAGAGAGAGAGAGAGAGATTGAGAGCGCATGCGCGCACGCGCACAAGTTGGGGAGGGGACGAGAGAGAGGGAGACACAGAATCGGAAGCAGGCTCCAGGCTCCCGAGTGTCAGTACAGAGCCTGACACGGGGCTCGAACCCACGAGATCATGACCTGAGCTGAAGTCAGTCACTTAACCGACTGAGCCACCTAGGCGCCCCTTATATTTTATATTTATAAAAGTCCTTTGTGTGATAAATGTTTTGTCAGTATTTTCTCTCAGGCTGTGTGGCTTGCCTATTGATTTTCTGAAAACTTTGTGTGTGAGCAGAAATTTTAAATTTTGATCATATAACTGTGACATTTTTTTCTTCTCTGGTTATTATTTTCTATGTTCTTTCTAAGGAATTCTCATTCATATCCAGGTCATAGAGATACTTGTTTTTTCCCGAAAGCTTTATAACTTTAGCTCTTATGATGTGTAGATTGGTGATTTATTTTGAATGAATTCACATATCACATGAGATAAGGATTGAGGTTCATTTATTTCCTACCGATAGCCAGTTGTTTCCGCACCGTTTAGTGCAAAGGCCGTTTTCCCTCTGTCAGGTTACTTCGGCACCTTTGTCCGAATAATCAGTTGACTGTATAAGTCTTGACCTTTTTCTGCTCTTCCTGTTCTGTCTCATTGATCTCTTTGTCCCTATGCCAGTCTCCCACTATCTTGATTTTGATTCCTTTACCTTTATACTATAAAGTTGAGAGCATGTAGTGAAGTTTGAGGGTAAGGCCTTCTACCTTGTTCTTTTTCAGAATTGTTTCAACTCTTCGAGGATTGTTGCAGGATTATATACATTTTAGAATCTGTGTCAGTTTCCATAAATGCCTACTCATCATTCAAAATGAGTTCACATTCAATTATAGATCAGTTTTGGTAGAACTGACATATTAATAATGTAGAGTCTACTAGTTCATAAACAAGGTATTTCTCATGGTTTTTTTAAGGTGTCTTTTAATTTTTCTCAAGATCATCTTATTTAGTGTACAGATTTCTTCATACTTTGTTAAATTTATTCCTAAGTATGTTTTTTGATGCTATGGTAGATGATACTGAACATTTTTGTGTTTAGATAGAATGCTGTTAATATGTAGATATAGCACTGATTTCCTAAATTCACTTACTATTTTTTAAATAGTTTTTTGTTTTAATTGTTGTTTTCTTAGATTTTCTTTGTAAACAATCACATTGTCTGAGACTAGGGACAATTTCCTTTTTACTTTCCAGACTATACCTTCTGTTTCTTTATCTTGACTTACTGCAGTAGTTTGGCTCCCTAGGAAAATTCTGAATAAGAGCCATGAGAGTGGGCATCCTTACCTTATTCCTGAGCTTTGGGGGAAAGGATTCAGCGTTTCACTACTAAGTATGGCGTTAATGGTAGGTGTTTGTATCTTCTATTCCAAGTTTGCTGAGAATTTAAAAAATTTAGTGACTGATGGGTGCTGAATTTTGTCATATGCTTTTTCGGCATCTATTGAAATGATCATATCAATTGGCCCTTTTCTTCTGTTAATATGGTAAGTCACTTTGATTGACGTTTTAAAAATAGACTAATTTTTTGAGCGGTTTTAGGTTCATAGCAAAGTTGAGTGGAAAGTCCGGGGGGTTCCCATGTGCCCTGCACTGACATGTGCACGGCCTTGCCCGCTGTCAGCATCCGCGCTCTGGTGATGCACTTGTTTGGAGTCTGTGAATCTGCAGTGACACTTCATCATCTCCCAAGGTCCACAGTTTACCTTAGGGTTCGCTCTTGGTGTTACACATTGTCTGTGTTTGAACAAATGAATAAAGACACATATCCACCGTATCGTATCACACAAATCGTTTCATTGCCTTAAAAATCCTCCAGGCTGTTTATCATTCTCCCTCCCGTAATCCTCTATCACTGATCTTTTTACTGTCTGCCCAGTTTGGCCTTTTCCAGAATGTCCTATAGTTGGAATTGTACAGGATGTAGCCTTTTCAGATTGCCTTCTTCCATGTTCATTTAAGTTCCCTTCGTGTCTTTTAATGGCTTTTGGTCACTCATTTCTTTTTAGTGCTGAATAACACACCATTGTCCAAATGCACCACTGTTTTTATTTATCCAGTTACCTACTGAAAGGCATCTTGGTTGTGTCCAACTTTGGGCAATTATGAATAAAGCTGCCATAAACACCCACATGCAGGTTATTGTATGGACATAAATTTTCACTTCTTTTGGGCAGATACCAAAGAGCATGATTGCTGGATTGAATGATGAGTGTTACTAAAGTTTTGTAAGAAATTGCCAAAAGGTCTTCCGAAGTGGCCGGTACCATTTTGCATTTTCACCAGGAATGAGTGAGAGTTCCCATAGCTCCATATCCTTATCAGCATTTGGGGTGTTCAGGGTTTTAAATTTTGGTCATTCTCACAGGTGTGTAGTTGTATCTCATGGTTGTTCTAACTCGCATTTCCCAGGGTGGTGTGGGGCGTCTTTCCATGGGCTTATTTGTGTATCTTCTTGGGTGAGATGTCTGTGAAGATCTTTGGCCCATTTTTCTAATGGGTTTGGTTTGTCTTAATGTCGAATTTTAAGAGTTCTCTGTTTATTTTGGATCGCAGTCCTTTATCAAGTGCGTCTTTTGTAAATAATTTCTCCCAGGTGTGTCTTCTCATTCTTATGACAGTGGCTGTCACAGAGCAGAATTTTTTAATTTTGGTGAAGTCTAGCTTATCACATATGTCTTTCGTGGATTATGCCTGTAGTATATGATTGATTTTTCAAATATTAAACTAATCTCTGGGATGAATTCCAGTTGGTCATGACTTACTATCCTTTTGTGATATTGCTCTATTCAGTAGTTCCTTAGTATTTTCTTAGCTATTTTTCTATCTATAATTCACAGAGCATGTTGACCTATAATTCCTTTTTTATAATGTCAGTGTCAAATTTTGATGTTAGTATTATGCTGGACTCAAAAAATGAATTTGAGGTTTTTTTTTTTTGTTTTTGAAATATTTTGTGTATATTTGGTATTTTTTTCCCCCTTAAATATTTGATAGAATTTAACAGTGAAACCATCTGGAATTGGTTTTTTTTTGTGTGTGGGGAATATAATCCTATTAATTTAGTTTCTTGATGATTACAGAGCTATTCAGTTTTCTACTTTATCTTGTGTCAGCTTCAGTAAATTTTGTTTTTCCTGGCGGTCATGTTGAGAGATTTTTCAGTATTATTAGTTTTGAACAAAGCTACTTTAGGTTTACAAATTTTCTATATTTTGTCACTTTTTAACTTTTTCTTACCTTTGTTATTTCTTTCCTAATATTTTCTTTGGGTTTAATTTGCTCATCTTTTTTCTAGTTTCTCAAGGTAGAACCTTAGATCTTTGATTCTTTTCCAGTCCAATTTAAACATTAAAACTCTAAATTTCCTTCTGAGCAGGACTAGGTGCTTTCCACATATCTTGATGTTATATTTTCATTATTTTCTTTTGAGAGAGGGGTATTAGAATCTTCAAATATAATTATGGATATGACTGTTCCTCCTCTTCATGCGTCTTGAAACTCTTAAAAGGGGCATACAGTTTCTCCATGTTTTATGTATTTTTGATACATCAACACTTTTATCATTATGGAATGTTTCCTTTTTTTGCAAGGTAATTGTTTCTTGTCTGGTAGTCTAGTTTGTCTCCCGTTAATACAGCTTTCTTAAGGCTTGAACGTTTTCTTTCTGCATTTGTATATAAAGTGAATCTCTTTTGGATGGCCTAGAGTCAGGTTTTGCATTTTTACACATTCAGGTAATTTCTGCACTTGGGCTGTTTAGACCCACGGACTGCCAGACAGTGAACATTTCAGATTGCACAGTCCATGTGGTCTGTGCGACAGGTACCGTGCTCTGTCACTGTCATGCGAGCATGGCCCTAGGCAGTTTGTACATGAATGGATTTGGCCGTATTCACGTAAACCTTTATTTATAAAACAGGTATTGGAATGTAGTTGACCTCAAGGCCATGGTTGGTTGAAGCCTGGTTTAGACCATTTGAATGAATATTTACAAATATATAAGTATGTATTTAGGTATGTCATTTTTTTGTTTTCTGTTTGCCTCATCCTTGTTCCTCTCTTGCTCTCACCCTGCCTTTTTTGGGGTCTTTGAATATTTTTTTAAGGTTCTCTTTTGACCTCTCTGTGGACTCCTTTGCCAGACATCTTTGCATTATTTTCATAGTGGTTGTTCCTTAGTACAGATCTTTTTCCCACTCAAAGAATTTAGCCACTTTTAAGAAGTATCGCAGAGTTCTTATTCGTTACAGAAACAGCCATGTCCGTTTTCTTGCTGATAATTTTGCTCTTTCTTCTACCTTTCTGCTACTGCATAAACCACATAGCAGAATCCTCTAAATCATCTATAATTAGAGTCAAACACAAATGAATTGGAATGACCCAGACACACGTATAATTTTTGCCAAAAAACCTTTATTATTTGGGCATAAGAATTGAAAAGGAAGAGTTTTAGCACATCAGTTTGCAAATACATTATTATAGATCTAAAAAATATATCTAAGAGCTCCGAGATAATGTTGAAAGCTACTATAAAGGGTTAATTCAACAACAATAATTATGCATCTACACAAATCATGAGCCTTTATATGTATAAACAACCACAGTTGGAAAATAATGGAAGAGAAAAATAGGATTGCCACATCATAAAAATGTTCATTATTTCTAAATTAATAGATTAAATAATTCTGATATGTATGCTCATTACTAGACTGATTCTTTAATTTATACAAGAAAATAATTAAGAATCAACAGAAAACAGGGGCGCCTGGGGGGCTCAGTCAGTTAAGCGTCCGACTCTTGATTTCAGCCCAGGTCAGTGATCTCACAGTTCATGGGATTGAGCCCCAGAATGGTTTCTATGCTGACAGCACAGAGCCTGCCTGGGATCCTCTCTCCCCTTCTCTCTCTGCCCCTCCCCTGCTCACGTGCTCTCTTTCAAACTAAACTTAAGGAAAAAAAAAAGAATAAACAGAAAAACTCCTGAAAACTGGAGCAGTGGCAGACCTCCTGTATATTAAAACATGTTACGAAGCCTCAGGAAATAGCACATGAAGTCCAGAAATAGGCTCAGATCCACGCAGTAAGCTAATACTTGCTAACGGCAGCGTCTCCAGTTAGAGTTTTTAATGCGGAAGAGTCCGTTTGTGGATCCAGTTAAAATTCATGTTCTAGATGAGGACGGACCAACTACAAATGGATCAAATGTTCAAGTGTAAAAAATAAGACACATATGACACAAGTGTCCAAAGTAGGTCGAATAAACTACGAAGAAAACCAAATTTTTTTCGTTAAAATATTAGGATCTGTACTTGTATTATCATAAAGTACCATTTTACCGGGACGCAAGGGACACTCACTGGAGTGGGAGTGACGCTTCCAAGTGGAAACATTTGTGCTTTGATTTGTGAAGCACTACCTATTTATTGAATAATGAATCCTTTTTGAACTTAACTACCTATTTAAAAAATCATTACAAAGTCTTCCAGGTTGGGGTGAATGAATCTGTAAGTTCTGTGAGCAACGTAAGGAAGAAGTAATTCTACATCTAAACTTCCCCAAATGTCAGAAAAAGAGGGACCACTGACCAACTCACGAGGCTAGAGTGACCTTGTTTCAAAGCTGACAAGATGCGGACTTGGAGGAGGCCACACAGGGAAGAAGGCAGATGGTTTGATTTCATCACAGAAGTCAGGGTAACGGTGTGTACTAAGAAGGGGGGGGGGGCGCATGGGCCGTGATCTGCTCTTGATGTCGGTTTCAGTTCTACGTTGTTCACTCTGTGATTGTGTTGGACTCTTCCTCTGTTTTGTTTTCCTCATAAGTGTGAGAATCGGGTTATAAATGTTCTAAAATCATTTTTAAAAGAAGCTATAATAATTGTGGAATATATGTCCATCTAACAAATTAACTTTAAAATATATACAGTATCGACTGATAAAATTTGCATAAGGGAATCCAGAAGCTTGCAATAGTTTAAAATAGAGCTTTTAACTCCCTTCTCAAAAATCGGAAAGTCAGGACTAGAAGTCTTGATTTTTTTGAAGGTGGAACTTTTTAGTGGCGTATCTATTCCATTCGGTGTTAAAAACGATTGGTGGAGTAAAGCAGTGAAATTAAAAAAAAAACACCTGGTTTCTCCCTAACTAGTTTCACGAAGGGATTAGAGGCAGTCAAATCTGTATCTAGTGGGGACCCACCTACTTTTGTTTTGTTCAAGCTCTTTTGTTGGGATTTAAGTTCTGCAGCTAGCACAGCAGTTCTAGCTGCTGCTGTTAGAATTGTTCATTCACATGATCAGGTTCATCGCATATAAAACTTCTGTTTAAAAAAAAACATGAAAAGAACAGAGAGGGTATCCACAGTGGAAGGGTCAACAGATTTAGGGACTCCTGGACAAAGTGGCTTTCCTCATTTATTTTAATGTTTTTTACTTATTTTTGAGGGAGAGAGAGAGAGAGAGAGGGAGAGAGAGAGAGAGAGAGAGAGAGCATGTGTACGTGTGAGTTGGGGAGGGGCGGAGAGGAAGGGAGACACAGAATCTGAAGACAGGCTCCAGGCTCCGAGCTGCCAGCACAGAGCCCGACATGGGGCTCGAACCCACGAACCGTGAGATCATGACTTGAGCCGAAGTAAAACGCTTAACCGACTGAGGCTCCCAGGTGCCCCGGGGCTTTCCTCATTTAAAGGCCTGTCATCTCTCCTCTTACTCCAGATCAAGAAAGTAACTGTGTGGTGAGAGGGAGGAATTGAAATCATTGTCAGGAATCTCATTTCCCATCCATTGGAAAACCCGGAGTCACCCTGCAGCTGCCTCAGCCTTGCTCTCCGGAGAGGCCCCCCGGGATTTGAGCGTTGGCCGTCACGGGATCCGTCCACACGCGGGTCCTTAATGAGGAAGTTGAAAGGGCCCGCTGCCGCCGTGTCAGCGGTGAGGACCCGTCCCCGGCAGGGGCCGCACGGAGCCAGGGGCTGGGCTTTCCCTGTGTGACAGAGCTGAGCCCAGAAAAGATCCTCTTCCACAGTCACGCGGGGCGTGGCCCGGGCTAGTGTTCCAGGCCCCGAAGCACCCTAGCCCCTGTGTAAACCGTTCAGTCTTACCTGAACTAAGAGTCAAGGAGTTGGGACGGCCGTGTGGTCCTCACCCCGCCTGATGAAAACCCAAACCCAGGCCCCCGCAGGCCACCGCGTTTTTGTCCCTGAGATTGCAGCCACAGTCGCTGATTGATTTCACAGCGGCCTTTTCTCAGAGAATTCGAAGAGTAGCTGTCGCGCCCCCCCCCCCCCCCCGCCTCCCGGTTTTCAGGGAGTGACCCCAGTGGGGGTGGCCTTCTCCGCTCTCCAGGATGTCGTTGGCGTGGCCTCCCTTTATTTTGTGGACCAGCTCAACTCCGGATTTGGCCCGCGCGTCGCTGCGCGCAGGGAGGGCTCCCTCTGCTGGGCCCTTCTCGTAAACACCAGCGGCCGTCCCCGGGCTGCGTGCTCCCTGCAGGAAGGAGTGGAGCCCCGCTCACAGAGCTCGCCTCCGTCCCATCAGCTGCTGACCGCGGGCCATCGAGATAGTGCTCACGTGGGAGGCGGGGTGGAGGTCTGTAGCCCACATGGGAATCATACTCGGCCATCAGAGACCAGGCCCTTCTTGGTCCAGGAATCCCAGGCTCCAGAAGGAAGGCCCCGGGCAGTCATCCCCCGACCGCACAATAGAGGACCAGTTTTCAGGGGGCATCTGTCTCCGCGTTGGCATTCGCGTGGCTGTGAATGCACACCTGGTCAGAAAGGGTTTTCATGGTCAGGAAGGGACACAGGAATTCTGTCGATGACGTCTGTGGGGTGTTGAGATAGTTCGGCCACCACTTCTGGGTAGCGCAGGGTTTTAGGCAGACTCATTTTCTTAGCCGACCGCACTCTCGGAGTCTCCAGTCTGTCCAGAAAAGGCTCCC
The DNA here is from genome assembly GCA_028646485.1 of Cryptoprocta ferox. Lineage (NCBI taxonomy): Eukaryota > Metazoa > Chordata > Mammalia > Carnivora > Eupleridae > Cryptoprocta > Cryptoprocta ferox. The sequence continues at coordinate 6,119,157 of CM053562.1, forward strand.
ACAGTCCGTTAGCCGACGTCCCCGTCGTGGAGGCTGAATAGTTCCCCTGCAGGGGTGCAGAACGGGGTCTGCTTCAGTGGGAAGCACCACCGGCCATAAAGGGATGCCTGGGGCCACCGCGCTGTGGGATCCAGATTCCGGATTCGCTGAGGCCGTGGACACCCCGAGCCTGCAGTTATCGCGTCCAGGCCTGGTGCCTGCTTCCCATACACCCACGTCCACCTTTATTGCCACTGGGACGAGAAGCAAAATGTTTTAGTGACCTGTTTATCATGAATCTAACAGAAACATAAAGAATTCTGTGTCTAGCAGAGAATACACATTCTTTTCCAGCACATACAGATCATTCTTAACTTTACCATGTTCTAGATGAGAAGGGGTGCCTCAGTAACTTCTAGAAAATATCATCACTATAGAGACCAGTATCTCTGACTTTAATGAAAAAGAAGGAGAAATTAATTTCAGCTAAAAATGACCCGTGTGTTTGTATACTTAAAAGTATAGATCATAAGGGAAATTATAAAATAAGTAGATATGAATGGAAATGCTGCTTTTCAAAACTTGTGAGATACTTAAAGAGAGATTTGTAGCTTATAATACATTTACCAGGAAACAGGAAACTGCTATGGGCTGATTTGTGGGTCTCTCCCCCAGCCCTCAAAAGCATTCATATATGGAAGTCCCCACCTCTGGGACCTCAGAATATGACTCTGTCTGGAAATCGAGGCGTCCTTATGGAGGTAACTACGTTAAAATGAGGCCATTAGTGTGGGCCCTACCGTGGTTGCGTGGCTCTGGGGAGAAATCTGGACAGAGCCCTGGGCAGAGGGAAGATGATGTGAAGATACAGGGAGGAGGTGGGCACATAAGCCAAGGAGAGAGGCCTGGACTAGATCCTTCATGACACCCGGAAGTAACTGACCCTGTCACCTTGATCTTGGACTTGTGTAAAAGAAAATACATTTCTGTTGTTTAAGCTGCCCAGTCTGTGATACCTTGTTAAGGAAGCCTGAGCAAACTAATACTGTAATTGATCAGCCAAATTTTAATTCACGAAGTTGGAAAAAGAATCACAAAGTAAACCAGAAGGAAAGAAATGATAAAAGTAAGGCCGGAAATCTGTTAAGTAGAGAGTAGTAGTATCACATCCCCAAACTGGGTCTTTAAAAAAAAAGTTAATATACTTAAAAATTGTTGGATCATGGCTCATGATTATTTCAGTTTTAGAAAAAGCATTAAGGAGCGCCTGGGTGGCTCAGTTGGTTCAGTGTCTGACTCTTCGTTTCAGCTCGGGCCATGATCCCATGGTGGGCTCTGCGCTGACGGTGAGAAGCCTGCTTGGGATTCTCTGTCTCTGTCTCTCTTTCTCTCCCTATCAATAAATACGTCAACTTAAAAAAAAAAAAAAAGAAAAGCATTAAGTTAATACATACACGTTACAAAACCTCAAAATAATAAAGGGAATGTCTTTAATTTGATGAAGGATATGTGCCAAAACTTAAAGCAAAACTTTTAATGGAAGAAATTCAGGTGCATGTCACTTAAGATCAGGAGTAAGACAAACGTGGTCAGCACTGCTGCCGCTCTTCATGTTACTGGGGTTCCTGGCCAGTACGTTAAGAAAATAAATAGAAATGAGTTAACAAGATTGGAAGGGAAGAGATAAATCTATATTTATAGATGACCTACATATAAAAATCTACAGAAGTACTAGGCAAAATATATGTATTAGTAAGATAATTTAGTATTTCTCAAAACCTAATTTTACAAAAATCAGAATTCCTCTCTACTCAATCAGCTAGAAGGGGTGCCTGGGGGGCTCAGTCAGTTGAGCGTCTGACTTTTGATTTCGGCTCAGGTCACAAGCTCACGATTCATGAGATTGAGCCCTGTGTCGGGCTCTGTGCTGACAGTGCAGAGCCTGCTTGGGATTTTCTCTCCCTCTCCCTCTGCCTCTCCCTTGGCCCTTCTCCCCTGCTCATGTTCTCTCTCTCTCTCTCTCTCTCTCTCAAAAAAAAAAAAAAATCACTAGAAGAGATGATGCTTTAAGATACCATTCACAATAATAAAAACAAGTATCTAGGATTTAACAATGGCCAAGATTTACATGGAGAACCATTTACAGCTGTTTTACAGTGTATGATAAAAAGACCTGAAAAACAGACCATGTTCAGACATGGTATAACATATTTGTAAATATGTCCTTTCTCTCTAGACCAATCTATAAACTCTACGAAATGCCAGTCACAGTCCTATAGAATGTTTTGAGAAATTTGACACACTGCATAACCCATATGGAACTTCGATTCTGATTATGACCCACTTGCTTGTATCACCACCTCTGCTGCTGCTGAGAACAACTGGAAAATTTGATTAGAATGTAAATATGTCTGCAAGTGTAGAGCTATAAAATCAGGAAGGACTCGGGCGATGACGAGTCAGAGAAGTAGGTTCGTTGAGATATGAATCCCTAGCATTTCACTCTACCTTTCTCAGAGGCAGAGAAGCAAAAGAAAACTTTCAGAAACCTCCCAGTAGGGCAAACAGTAGTTGGAGATTAAGCCTCAGTAAAGAGGAGGACTCTGTTAATCTTCTAGGTATTTAATTGGGGTCCCTGAAAGTTACACCCCTTAGATGGAAGGAAAAACCGAAATAGGCCAGCCTTTCTAAGACGGGAACTCAGTTGTAATGAATCCCGGATTGTGTTAAGGGGATCTGACGCTAGGGTAGAAAGAACACATACGGTGGTTTAAATGAAGACTCGATAGGTTTGGTAGCAAGCACAGAAAACTGAAGAGAGGATTAGTGGGCTGGAAACCAGGTCAGGAGAAAATATCTGGGCTGAAGTATGGAGAGGAAAAAAATGGACAGAAAATTAAAAAATAGGATTCCTATTAGACACAGTGAAAAAATTAACATGTATGTATTTATAGTTCCAGAAAGAGACAAGAGAGAGAAAATGGGACAGAAACAGTATCTGAAGAGAGAATTTTTGAGAGCTCTTCAAAGCTATAACTCAGAACAGAAATCTATACATAGATTCAAGAATTCGTACGACTCCACGATGGGATAAATACTTCTCAGCACACAATGCACCCAGGCATATAATAGTTAAACTAATGAACACCAAAGATAAAGAGAAGGTTTTCATAACGGCTAGCGGAAGAAGGACATGTGACTTCCAGAAAGCAGTAAGACCATTCACAAGGGACATCATGGAAGCGGAAGGTAATGGAAATGTTAAAACTGCTCAAAGAAGCAAACTTGTCAACCTGTGATTCCGTACCCAGCAAGAATATTTATTTTTAAATGAAAGCAAAACTATAAAATGTTGAGAGCAATTAAAGAAGACCTAGACAGATCAAAGATCCTGTACTCACAGGTTGGAAGACTTCTTATTGTTAAGATGGCATTTCTCCCCATATTGGTGTATAGCTTCAGTGGAATCCCTCTCAAAACCCAAGCTACCTTTTGGGTAGAAATTGACAGACTGATTTTATGGGGCACCTGGGGGGCTCAGTTGGTTGAGCATCTGACTTTGGCTCAGGTCTTGATCTCATGAGTTCGAGCCCCATGTCAGGCTCTGTGCTGACAGCATGGAGCCTCCTTGGATCCTCTGTCCCCCTCTCTCTCTGCCCCTCCCCCCCGCCTCTCTCTCTCTCTCTCTCTCTCTCTCTCAAAAATAAACCTTAAAAAAAAAAGGAAGTTGACAGGCTGATTTTAAATTTATGTAGAAATGCATGGGGCCCAGAATAATGAAAACGATTTTGAAAAGGAACAAAGTGGGAGGGCTCATACTTCCTGATTTTTAGTACTGGTAATCAAGGCAGTGTGGTCCTGGCTTACAGATTATGTATAGATCAGTGGAATACAATTCAAAGGCCAGAAAAAACCCTATACATTTATGGTCAGTTGATTTCTTTTTTTTTCTTTCGTCTTCTCTTCGTTTTCCTTTTTTTAAACTTTTATTTATTAAGTAATCTCTACCTCCAACGTGGGGCTCGAACTCATGATCTCAAAATCACGAGTTGCACACTCTATCGACTGAGCCAGCCAGGTGCCCCTGGTCATTTGATTTTTGACAAGGGTACCAAGAACATTCAAGGGTCTAAAAAATAGTTTTTTCAACAAATGGTGTGGGAGCAACTGGAGATCCACAAGCAAAAGAAGCTGGACCCTACCTTACAGCATCTATAAAATTAACTCAAAATAGAGCAGAGACTTAGACCTAAGAGCTAAAACTCTGTAACTCTTAGAAGGAAACATACGTATACATTTTTGTGACTTTGGGTCGGGCCATGGTTTCTTGAGTTGAGTATACACCAAAACCACAAGCGCCAGAGAGAAAATAGATAAGTTAGATTCCATCAAAATTAAAAACTTTTGTGCTTCTAAAAAACGCTACTGGGAAAGTGAAAAGACTGTCCACAGAATGGGAGAAAATCTGATATAGGTCTAGTATCCAGAACATATAAAGAACATTTAACAACTCACTGATAAAAATGCAAATAACCCAACTAAAAATTGACGACGATTCCAATAGACGTTTCTCCAAAGAAGATAAATGAATGACCAATAAGTGCGTGAAAAGATGCCCAACATCGTTGGTCATTTGGGAAATGCAAGTCAAAACGGCAGTGATACACCCCTTCTCGCCCACCAACGTGGCTGTACTTAGAAAGACAATAACAGGTGTTGGTGAGGGTGTGGAGAGATTGGAACTCTTGTGCATTGCTGGTGGGAATGTAGAATGTGCACCTGCTTTAGAAAACACGCATTCAGGGGCGCCTGGGTGGCTCAGTCAGTTAAGCGACCGGCTCTAGATTTCAGCTCAGGTCCTGATCACATGGTTCATGAGTTCGAGCCCCACATTGGCTTCTGTGCTAACCGCGCAGAGCCTGCTTGGGATTCTCTCCCCACTCTCTGCCCCTTCCCAGCTCACTCTCTCTCACTCACTCTCTCTCTCTCTCTCTCTCTCTCTCTCTCTCTCTCTCTCAAACATTAAAAAAAATTAACACCCATTCAATCCAGCAATTCTATTCCTAGGTACACACCCAAAAGAATGGAACACAGACACACCCACAAAACCCTGTACGTGAATGTGCATAGGAGCCTTAGAATAGCCCAAACACGGGAGTCCAAATGTCTGTCCGCTGATGGGCGATAAACAGATGTGGTATATCCATCCAGTGCGATATTCAGCCACACGGACTGAAACACTGAGAGCAGCTACCGGGGGAGTGAACTTTGAAATCACGCTGAGTAAAATTAATCAGATGCAAACAGCCAAATATTGTACGATTCCATTTGTGTGAAATACCCAGAATAGGCAAGTCCATTGAGACTGAAAGTAGGTTAGTGGCCGTCAGGGGCTGATGGGAGGGGGTGGGGCATGCTTGCTTCTGGGGGGGGGGTTGGGGGGAGTGGTGAAAATATTCTGGCTTTAGATAGTAGTGATGATGGTACAACTTTGTTATTGTACTGAAAACCAGTGAATTGTACACTTTCACAGGGTGAAGTGTATGGTATATGAATTATGTCTCAATTTTTCTTAAATGGCAGCAAAATAAAGATGTTTTTAGAGAGAAAACAGAAAGTCTGTCCTCAGTCGACTTACACTAAAGGAAATACTAAAGGGAATCTTAAGGCAGAAGGAAAACGATCCGAGATAAAGCCCGGAAACGTAGGAAGGGATGGAGAGCTTCAGAAAGGGTGAATGTGTCTTTTGGTGACTGCATAAAACAGACTAATGCTTGGTGGGGCGTGTGGATACGTACATTTAGGCCACGTGACCGCGACAGCACAGTGGCTAGGAGGTGGGGAAATGGATTTAATGTGTTCTAAGACCTAATCATTGGCGAGGAGGTGGTAAGAATACGAATTTAAGTTGCTACTGTAAATTGTAATCTTTAGGATAGCCAGTGAAAGAAAAATATTATAGTGGCTCAGTCGGTTGAGCGCCGACTTCGGCTAGGTCATGATCTCATGGTCTGTGGGTTTGAGCCCTGCGTCGGGCTCTGTGCTGACAGCTCAGAGCCTGGAGCCTTCTTGGGATTCTGTGTCTCCCTCTCTCTCTGCCCCTCCCTCACTCATATCATTCAGTCTCTCTCTCTCTCTCTCTCGCTCTCTCTCTCTAAATAAGCATTAAAAAATTAAAAGAGAAAATGCATTTACTGTGCAAACAGTATATTAAAACAGTGACAGGGCTATTCTAAAATCAACTTTAAGTAAACTTTAAGTCAAGAAGTAATTCTCCATCTAACCACATATAAAGAAAAAAATGCTAACAGATCGTACCTGAGGAAAAGAGACATGTAACCATTGAGCTGTTTTCACTCTCAACGCTTCTTTTTTTTATTTTAATTAAAAAAATTTTTTAAATTTTATTTTAGAGTGCGTGAGCAGGAGGGAGGGAGAGCGAGACACACACACACACACACACACACACACACACAGAATCTTAAGCAGGTTTTGAGTTCAGCTGGGAGCCCAACGTGGGGTTTGATCCCACAACTCTGGGACCGTGCCTGGAGCTGAAACTGAAATCGAGTCGGACACTTAACCGACTGAGCCACCCAGGCGCCCCACTCACAACACTTCTGACAGCAAATGTGTGGTTTTTCAGTTCTCCAACTGTCTGGACACCAGCTGGGTGTCCAACAACTTGATTCTGACCCTGTCTACCTGGAGTTAGCAGGAGGTCCCACAAGTTAAGAAGCTTAGTCCCCCAAGACGCCACTGGGGGGTCCTGGGCCACCAGGACTTCTGATCAACCAGCTGTAAAAATTAGGGGTTTCCACCAGTCAAAAAAAACTTGCTAGAAGGACTCACAGAACTCAGGAACTTCACTTGGTATTACTGTTTTAGTATTAAAGGGTAAGGAGCGGTGCCTGGGGGACTCAGTCGGTTCAGCGTCCGACTTTGGCTCAGGTCATGATCTCACAGTCTGTGAGTTCAAGCCCCACGTCGGGCTCTGTGCTGGAAGCTCGTATTCTGTGTCTCCCTCTCTCTCTGCCCTGTCCCCCTCCCTCTGTCTCAATAAAAAGATAATAATAAAAACATTTAAAAAAAATGCAAAGGGTACAGGAACAGCTAAGCGGAAGAGACGCACAGGGCTAGGTGTGGAGGAGGCCTGTGGCGCCTCCGTGCCCTGTCTGTGCACCAGTCTCCCGGCACCTTGACGTGTTCAGCAACCCAGAAGCTCCCAGAACCCCGTCATTTAGGGGGTTTCATGGAGATGTTGTTACATAGGCACGATTGATGAATCCACTGGCCGTCAACAAGTCAACCTCCAGCAGCTGCCCCCTTCTCTGGAGGTTGGGGCTGGGGCTCAAATGTAAAAGCTTTTAATCCCCTTTTAGTTAGTCTTCCTGGCCCCCAGCCCCCATACTGAAGCTACCAAGGGACCCCAGCCACCGGTCAACTCATTAACATACTGAGGACTTCTCTCTCCACAAATTCCAGAGGTTTTAGGAACTGTGTGCCAGGAACTAAGGACAGAGACCAGATATTTAATATTTACCACATCTGTTATAGCTTTGTATCCCCCAATTAATAGCTTTTATGTAGATAGAGCAAAAATGGACAGAAGTAAAAGGACACACAAATTTCATAGTAGGAGATTTTTTTTAATGTTTATTTAAACATTAAACAGGAGAAGGGGGGAAGAGAGAGAGACAGAGACAGCGCGAGCAGGGGAGCAGGGTCGAGGGAGACACGGAATCTGAAGCAGGCCCCAGGCTCTTAGCTGTCAGCACAGAGCCCGACGCGGGGCTCGAACTCCACCTGCGGAGATCATGACCTGAGTCGAAGTTGGATGCTTAATCGACTGAGCCACCCAGGCGCCCCAAGTGCTTCTATTTTTTAGAACCCCAAATCCTCCCTGTTCCTGCTTCTCTGTATCGTTCGTGAATGTCTCCAGTCCCTGTACCGTAGATCCTGGGTGTGCTTGGTACTCTGATTTCTGGGCTATAAGATAATTGCATCTGTACAAGGAGGGGAGTTTCCACTTCCTGGCTTCTCTTTGCCTCTGGGTTTTAACCAGTACGTTGGAGCCATATCAGGTTCAGAGTAATCAGGATCCCCTGTTAAAAGGGATTCAGGCATGAACTTGGAGGCACACTACAGACTTCCAGCTACCTTTCCCCAAATATAAACCTTGGTTCCCCACTCTGGATCCTCAAATAGACTCTAAGTATGTGTGTCCAGGTAGTTGAACTGAGGTTTCCAGTGCACCTTACAGACTCATTTGCTAGCGGAACACAGAACGATGAGATACGGGCCTTCCGGCCGATCGCTAGAGAACAAGTCTTGAGTCTTAATCCACCTGAGTTGTGGTTTGGACGGGAGGGGAGGGGAATTAACTCACCTTTGTTTTTCACCACTCGCCTCTCAACTCTAAGAGACGATAGAGCCTTTCTTGCTTGTGGGGTAGGAAGCATTCCATTTCCATTCACTCTAACTTGAGCACTCGGAAGAAAAAGCAGGATAAATTTTACTTGGAAAGGAAGTAGAGCCGAGTGACTTTGCCCATGCACTCCTCCCTTTTGATACCCTTCCTCCAGAAACGTCGAAATGACTAATGGGTGACATTTAAGGCCACCTTTAACGGATAGTGTGCTTTCAGAGAAAACAGAGCTCCTCCCCGCCGAACAAAACACATTTCCTTATCGCCTATTGCTTCTTTGAAATCAGCCCATGTTTGGAAGTCAGAGAAGGAATTGATGGCAGAATGCAATCCGCAAAGGAGCTGAATGGGAGAATGAACTCGGTGGGTGGAATGTGCTTATAAAAACGGGAGTAAAGATGTCAGATACCTTCATCTTTCTCGCAGGGAAGGTGAGAGCCCCTGTACAACTGCTTCCTGACACCTAGAACTTTCTTCTTTCTGGGCTTCATGTTCGTCTTCTCCGGGGGACCGCAAGTGAGGGCAGGGGTCGAATTTCTTTATTCGTTATCCTAAGTACTCAGCGGGGTGCTTTTGAATATGATAATCTTCCTTATTCGATTAACGGTAGAAAAATGAAGTTCTTTCTTCTTTCATGCTTCTCTGTTTTGACTCATGAAAATAATACTTAATCAAGTACTGTCATGTAACTACCTTCCATGCCCTTGGTTCGAGTCACCGTCTCATCAGCAAGAGGGAAAGGCACGTGGCATTGAGATCTACTTCTAAACTTTTCGGGCATTTCATTCTAATGTTATTCCTCTTCACGGATAGTAAAATTGGGATGCGTTTGTTTTTTTTTTTTCATTTTATTGACACTCATTTCTTCTGGTTCAGGGGAGCAGGTAGGGATTTTGTGACTGGATATAGAGTTGTTGGGGAGCGAGCCGAGGATTGGAAGGTCACTTGAATGTGAATGATGGTGCTGTGCTGAGGAGCTCTACTCTCCAGGAATGGGAGGATATCTAAGAGTGGTAAGCGGAATGGTGAGAGTCGGCAGTAAAAAGGATAGTCCTGGTGATAGCGTTGAGAAAGGATTGGAGAGAGGAGACACGGAGAGCCTGGATTTCTCACTCTTCAGTCCCACATCTAATGAATCACCAACTTTCATATCCTAAGTATTTCTTCAATTTCTTGCTCTCTTCTCCCAGTTGGGTCCTCAGTATCTTTCACCTCAGCCACGGCTGTAACCTTCTTTCTTTCCCTGCCTCAGAACCATTCTCCATTGAGCTGTGAGTGTGATCAAGCTAAACCCAGCTCTGAAGAACTGTTCTCTATTATTCATATTTTAAGGTTCTGGTTGATTAACACAGCACACGAGCCCTTCCCTTATTTGGATCCTTCACCCTTACTTCTTGCTTCTCCCTGCTGGGAGGAAAATCTTGCCTGGGAAAGAAAATGGCTTCTCGTTCCCGAACATCTCACCTCTGTCCCCTCCACAGATTATTTCTGGCTTCTGTGCCTTGCTCATCTGTACCTGCCTCACAAAATCCCCTCTCTTCAATCAAGCCCTCTTGGTCGCCTTTTTCTGGGGTGCGTTGTGTAGGACTCAGGTGTCGGTCACCTCTTCCAATGAACTTTAACATATGTATTCACGTATCACCTCCCTTCTCCACTCTCCCCTTCTGGGTCAGGAATCTGTCTTCTGTCTTCTGTAGGACCTTGTTTTTACCTTTTCCGAGTTGTGCTGTGATTGTCTGTTTGGGTATGTTTCCCACATTGAACTGTGAGACTTTTGAGGGCAAGAGCTCTTTTATTTATCTTTGTATTCTCGGCAGTAAGCATACTGTCTGGCATATAGTCAGATGGTCAAAAAGGATCAGATTTATCATTTTCTAGATGAAATAATGAGGCGTGGGGGGTGGTGAACCAGGCCAGTGGTAGTTGGAGAGAAGGGTGGGTGGGAGAGACAGATCGGAAGGAAGTCGCTTGGACGGCAGAGACGAGTTACAGGTGTAAGTCATGGATGATAGGGGTGTGCACCTTAGTAAATGAGCTGGTGTATGGGTTTTTGACTTGTTAAATTTAAGGTACTTGCTGAGCATTTAGAGATGACTAGTAGGCACCTAGAAATACGGGTATAGATGTTAGGAGATCAGGATTTAAGAAACACGAGCACATAGGTGTTAGGTGGGGCATTCAGAGTAGATACACAAGTCAGGAGGGGGAGGGGGAGGAAAAGGTGGAGTAGGGGTCCTGGGGGAACATTGACCGAGTAAAAGAAAAAACAGGAGAGTGTATTGATGGTCAGCAGTGAGGAAGAAAGGATGAAACAGATGAGAATTGAGAACAATATAATTTATTTGCAAAGTAGAAGATCATCATTGATCTTTCAGAGAACAGTTTGGGTCCAGTGGAGTGAAATAGAGACTGGGTTGAAATTAGTGATTGAAAGAGGCTGAGAAGCAAATAAACGGGGAGCAAGTGAAGAAGCAAGCACAAGGTCCTCTTTAAAAATGTGCTGTGTGGAGAAATGGTGTCTTCTGGAAAAGGGGTGTGGTGTCCGCTCCTTGAGGGGAAGATAGTTTGGCGGTAAGTTTTTTGTTTCATTTTCTTGGTTTTGGTTGGGGAGAGGGTCTGGGAAACGTTTATCCATTGCTTTCAGGAAGCAGAAAAGGGGGCTTGAAGTCCAGGAAGAAATCTTCACCGGAACAAGGTTAAGAAGGAAGAGGGGGTCTGAGATCAAGACCTCAGATGGTACTGTGAGCCCTGAAAGTGGTGGGGACACTTCTCCTGGGGACAAAAGGAAGGGGAGTCAGGACACGTGGAAACGCGGACACAAGCAGAGACGGCGCGAGGGGATGTGAAGGATCTGTGTTGTGTGAAGCAGGCCACCAGGCCGTTAGCTGTGGGGCGAAGGGTGGACGGCCCGGACCGGCAGGGCGGTGAGGGCGGCACGGGGTGCTGCAGAAGCCTGGGAAAGGGCAGAGGAGTAGCGGGGCTGCACGTCGATTGCAGGGCCCAGTTGAGGTTGAGCTATGGAAAGACAGAAAGTGATAGTAAAAATACTTCAGTAGTATATATATATATATATATATTTTTTTTTTTTCCAAAAAAAAAAATGGCTGAGAAAAGGACGGCACTAGAGAATTCCTTACACGTACACCCTGGGTGAAGTGAGGCGGATCGCTGAGGACGGCAGTACTTGCCCCGCGGGGCCGGGCCGGGGCCGCCGAGACCTCGGAGTCCGCCCACAGGACCGTGTACGACTGAGGAGATTGGAGATTCGGCGCGAGAAGGGGCCTTTGTGTTTCCCCGTCTTTTCTCGTATACTCTTGCTCCCTATAAATATCAGTTAGAATATGTCAAATAAACGCAACAGATTGCAGATAATTTACTCTCTTTTAAGACAGTGAATTTTGAATAGACAAGCAGTCTTGGCTGGAGTATGCGCTCTCAACTGCAGTTACTCGTTCCTGATGAGAAGAGCCCTGGTGGCCTCATCAATCGCGGGACGCAGAGGAGCGAGAGAGAACCGAACGTCGGCAGAGCCGTGTCTCTGCTGTTGTCGTTAGTTCCTGCTTGACTTAACGCTGGGTTTTCGTTTCTGCTTTCAGGAAGACCTTTAACTTACGCCCTGGGTGCTGCCCGTCCCCGTGGCCTGGTGGCTCAGCGCTCCTGCCTGCTCCAGCCTTTGCTCCGGCAGCTTCAAGGCTTCTTGTGAAAGCTGCTGCTTTGGCCTGCTACCCCTGCTTCAGGTGTCAGACGCTTTTCATTAGCTCGCTTCCTCTGCCGACCGTCACCAGGCCCTGGCGCGTCCGTGTGGCCTCGGCCCGGGGCTGAAAGGAGGGTGCGTTTGAGCTGTTCATCCTTCCTGAAACGTTCCTGTGTCCCCGGCTCTCCCGGGATTCAAGGGGGAGTCAGAGACACTAGAAGTCTATTGCATGATCCACTTGCGACAGCCTCTGCGCGGGCAGGGCTAGTCTTGTGTCCGCAGGGGCGCGGCGGTGTGGGCACGCCGCGTTGATGTGGCCTGTATCCATTCTGATCGGTTGATGCCCATGCCGTTCCAATATCTAAATGTTCTCCCTGTGGCTACGGTGTGTGTGAATTGTGTCTCCATAGGGAGCGTACCTCTAGCTGTTAGTAAACTCTGGTTTGCTTGTTAAAGAGACTTAGTTTTTGTTTTTTGGGTTTTTTTCCCAGTAAATACTTTGAACACAAACTGATCACGAACAGAGCAGCATAGGAACCAAATACGCTGATACCCATACGTATTAACCGTGATCACCCTTAACGTGTCAGTACGCATCGAGGTTAGAGGCATGATGTATGGGAGGATGTTCAGGGCCTATGGAACGGCTCAGTACTTCTAGTCTAGAGAGCACTACCTCTGTAATGAGGCAGGGAGCATGGTCGAACCTGCCGTATAGCCGTGTAGGACCGGGGGTCCTGCCTGTGAGGTGCTCGGCCCAGTGCCAGGCACACGGGCGGCTTGCTGTAAATACGAGTGGTCTTGTCATTTTATCATTATTATTAATGATAAATGATGCTAGACGCTGTACATCAGAGATAAGAAGGAGACAAAGACATGAGGCAATAAATAGTGAGCAGGTAGCACCAGGCAGGAGATGACAGCCAGGCTGTGAGGTCGGGACTTGAGAAGCGTGCATTTTGCTCCGGGAGCAGCGTGGGCCGGACACAGTTCACCTCAATCACACCAATGCATATCTGACCATAATGCCTTGTTTTTATTCACGTGCTAGCGTCAGTTCAGTGGTGTACTCGAAGCTGCTAATATCGATGCCCGGCAACTTCCTACGTACAAATACCCACACAGGTGACAGATGTTCTTCATCGAGTACCTGTCGATTCCCAAGCACTGGGCACATGCCAGTGAGCAGATGGGAAGAACGAATCGTTCCCGTCACAGAACTTGTGTTCTAGCGAGCGAGGCACGTGGTAAAATACGTAAGAACGTACGGTTTGTTAAATAAGAGGGAAAGGTAGAGGGAAGCAAGAGGTGATAGAGAGTGTGACGAGGCTGTGACAGTTGAGGAAGGGACGCTTGTCAGTTCAGCGAGAGGGAGCAGCCCATGGGACTTGGGGACTGAACCGGGCGACCAGAACGCCTGGCGCAGAGCGAGCCAGGGAGAGCATGTGGGATCTGGGTGGCGGGAAGACCAGAATGGGTTGGCCTGAGAAGTTACAGAGGGTTGACTGTGACTTGGAGAGAGATGGGAAACCGTTGGGGGTTTTGGAGCAGAGGAGTGTCATGATCTGAGCTGCGTCGACACAGGACCCCTGTGACTGGCGGGTGGAGAAGAGCTTGAAGGGGGTTTGGGGCAGAGGTGGAGAGGCCGGTAGGACCGTCCGGGCAAGATGCAGTGGCAGGTTGAATGGGATGGGCCGGAGGAGGCGTGGTGAGCTCTGGACGTCCCGGATGTGGACTAGATTGGAGCACCACCTGGGAACTGGTACTTGGATATTGAAATTCCGTTTAATAGAGATAAGTCCTGTGTTAGGTGTTGTGGCGATGAATGCAGAGACTCAAACTGTGTTTAAGAACTCATTCATTTATTGACACTTGTCACCTACTGATGTTTTTCTGTAGTGTTTGCAGTTTTTCTAATCTCAGAGTGCTTTAAATAGGAAGCCTTTCAAGAGCCATCTCTGTTTGGTATTTTTAAAAAAATACATCTTTGTTCTGTGCCAAACTTATAGTCCTCTAGGCCATACTAAATGTAGTTTTTATTTATTTTTTTAAAAATTTTTAAACACTTACTCATTTTTGAGAGACAGAGTGTGAGTGAGGGAGGGGCAGAGAGAGAGGGAGACACAGAATCCAGAGCAGGCTCCAGGCTCTGAGCCGTCAGCACAGAGCCTGACGCAGGGCTCAAACTCACAAACCGCGAGATCATGACCTGGGCTGAAGTCAGATGCTTCACCGACTGAGCCACCCAGGCGCCCCAGTGTAGTTTTTATTTTGATCAGATTGAGTAAGAAAGGACATTTTAACATACTATCCCCTTGCATGTCTGTTAGCTTTGGTTCTTGAAAATCTAGAACCTGAAGTTAGAGTCCTGGGAGAATCGTCTTGTTCTCAGTTTTCTTCTGCTGTGAATGTGACAGTGGTCTGTGGTGTTGGAGGAGGAAAGCAGGAGGGGTCTTATTTTGTGTTGTCACTCCATCAGCTTCATAGACTTGTCTCCATATGTCATCAGTTTGATAATTCAGGAATATTTCCTGGACTGACGTTTTTTAAATTTCCCTACATCCCACCCCGTTCCAGAGAAGACTTGGGGCGGCTCACGAGGCTGTTGTAAGGTCGCGCTGAGAACGCATTTCTCCCTGCAACAGCCCAGCACTCCCGAACACTGCCCAGATGTGCGGGTGGCTCTCACCTGGACCCTGACCAGCCACACGACAGTACCTCAGTAATTAGTGGGCATTTTGTGACCAAGGAGAAGCATGGCATTTCACACGGTCCCGTACCATGCTTCAAATTTTGTATGTTCCGTACAGAAAAATGCAGAAAGGGGAGAAGTCGTTTCACCTAAAAATACCAGATTTTTAAATATTTTGATGCCTGTCTTTCTCTATATTCGTATGGCATAGATATTTATAGATATGTGTTTTGTGTATATACAGAAAAAATAATCAGTGGGCAAACTTTAATAAACTTCTTTCAAGCAGTATATTCTGTATTTTTGCCTATTAGATAGTATTCTTTAATGATACTTAAAAAATCTTCTTAATGTTTTGTTTATTTTTGAGAGAGAGAGAGAGAGAGAGAATGAATGAATGAATGGGGCAGAGCGAGAGCGAGACACAGATCCGAAGCAGTCTCCAGGCTCTGAGCTGTCAGCACAGAGCCTGAAATGGGGCTTGAACCCATGAACCATGAGATCATGACCTGGGCCAAAGTCAGAGGCTTAACCAACTGAGCCGCCAAGGTGCCCCTCTTTAATAATATCTTAAAAATATGAATAATTTTCTATTGTTTTGTGATATATTTAGTAAATTTCATCTTTCAGAATATTTAGGTTATCCCCAATAGATTACTGTCGGAAACCACGCTGTAGTAAATATTGTGATTTCATTTTTGTGTGTGTGTGTGTGTGTGTGTGTGTGTGTATTTAAATTTCTTTAATGTTCATTTTTTAGAAAGAGAATGTGTGAGCGGGAGAGGGGCAGAGAGAGAGGGAGACACAGAATCTGAAGCAGGCTCCAGGCTCCGAGCTGTCAGCACAGAGCCTGACACTTATTTTTGAGAGAGAGAGAGACAGAGCATGAGCATGAGCATGGGAGGGGCTTAAACTCACAAACCGAGAGATCATGACCTGAGCCAAAGTCGAACGCTTAACTGGCTGAGCCACCCAGGTGTCCCTGGATAATATTTTCACTTGAGGCTATTTCTAGCTATATTTTTATGTGCCATGGATATTAAATTATTAGAAGTTGAAGAAGTTGGAGTTTCTTATTTCATAGTTAAATAACTTGGGATGTGTTATGTCAGCTACATATTGGGGTAGAGCAGACAATGGTGAAGGGATTGGGCTGTCCTGTGCTTAGTGCAGTGTCTGACACAGAATAATAGTTGGTGTTGAACACTACTAAGTTGTAAGAACTTAATGCTTGTATTAATTATTTTCATCTTTACCGCAATTCTGGAAGGTGCGTACTATTAGTACGTTGTACATTAGTACGTTAGCCGTTACGCGGATGAGAAAACTGAAGTTCTGGGAGGTTATCTGCCCAGAGCTGCACAGCTGA
Organism: Cryptoprocta ferox; assembly: GCA_028646485.1. Classification (NCBI taxonomy): domain Eukaryota; kingdom Metazoa; phylum Chordata; class Mammalia; order Carnivora; family Eupleridae; genus Cryptoprocta; species Cryptoprocta ferox. The sequence goes on from CM053562.1 coordinate 6,135,319, forward strand.
TGACAGAGCCAGGTCCCAAGCGCAGGTGATCTGCCTGCAGCGTGCATGCTGTCACGGCCACCCTGAGCAGCCACCGGCGACGCCAGCTCAGTGTTCTGGTGCTCAGTGAACGCTGAATCCCCGCACAGCTGGTCTGGGTCCGAGTATTTTTTTTGGAATTGAGGAAGATAATTTAGTGCTTATGCTCTTTTTTATACGGGGGCCCTGTTGGGTTTTGGAACAGCACCTCAAAAGCAGGTGCTTTAGTGTTTCTACAGAGAAGCATGTTTGTCTTTATACTAAATGAGAATAAAAAACCAAAACCGAAAAAACTGTAATCAACCTGATGTCAGTACCTGCTGCCAGATGCCTTGTGAAAACCTTTCGGCTTTAGAGCTGCGGATAGGGGATTGTGGACCTGCATAAAACGCTTAGAAGAGTACTGGCATTTAGAACACGCTCCGACACTACGGCTATTCCTGCTCCCAGTGATCACCAGAATCTTCTGTACTTAAGCCCAGACCTGGTGAGGCGCACGGAGCTAAGCGATCGGAGGAGGGGGAATCTTAAGTGTTAGTCTTTCAGCCATTCTTCCCTAAATCAGAAGAAGGACGGCTTAAGTGTCCTTTCCCTGTCCCGAATGCAAGCGTGCGGAACTCAGTGCTCCTGTCTTTCTGTTTGCACTCCCGGCATGTAATTTGAATTTACGGAGCGGCTAAACTTGTTGCCAGCCTTTCAGAGGTTTTGGTGAAACAATATTTCAGGTTTTTCCTTGCTCTTTATTATAGTGTCCTTTCTTTTTTCCCCATCTTAATTGAGATATTATTGACCTTTAACGTGGTGTAAGTTAAAGGTGTCCTAGGTAATGATTTGATACGTGTATATGTTGCAAAATGATTACCACAGGACGGTTAACATCACCTCACATAATGACCTTTTTTTTTTTCTTCTCTGCTGTGAGAACATTTAAGATCTTTTCTCTTAGCTATAGTCAGCGTGCTGGACAGCATGTCCCCAGAATGTATTCATCTTGTAGATGGAACTTTGTACCCTTGGACCAACATCTCCCCATTTCCCCTAGCCCCTGGCAACCCTCATTCTATTCTCTGTTTTCATGCATTTGACTTTTTTAGATTCCACATATAAATGAGATCATATGGGATTTGTTTTCGGTGTCTGGCTTATTTCACTTAGCACAATGCCCTCCAGCTTCACGGTCCATCCATGTTGTCATAAAAGCAGGATTTCCTTCTTTTTTATGGCTGAATAATATCCCATTGTACGTGTACGCCACATTTTCTGTATCTCTTCATCTGCCGATGGACAGATTGTTTCTGTCACGGACGGCACCCTTTCTTTAAGCATGAACCCATTGGGAGAACAATTTCACTGACTCATCATTTCTGCAGATATGACCAGAAATGACTAAAGACTAAAGTGCTTGCACGTGAAATTGAGAAATTCCTCTTCTTTCCTTCCATTGTCATTGGTGAAAAACTCTAATCACAAGTCATTGTAACCATTTATGACAATTACCAAGAAACGTTCTTGCTTACACTGTATTGTGGTATTCTGCAGTGCTTTTAACTCTACCGTCATGTTAGTTTTATTGCAATCTAATCCAAATACAGATTTGTTAAGTGCTCCTAACATGTCCATTTGCTATTAAGACTGTAAAATGTTGACACTTGAGTTTAAACCTATTCTCTATCCTTGGAAATATCCCTTTGAACTGTTGGAAGAGATGCTGTATATAGTTTGTTCTCTCCTTCTGCATGTGAGGGTAGCGTTTGTCTTCGTCTTCCCAGCCCCCAGTGACTGGAAGCAACCTTGGTCTCGTCTTCTGTAGTTCATTCTCAGCCCTAGAGCATCCGCAGGGAGAGGGAGAGAGATGGGGGTTGTACAACGTGTAGCAATAAGAATATGTGGTGTGAAAAATAATCTCATTCTCAGTTTACTTGATACTGTTTGATTCCCATGAAACGGACTTGTGTTGGCAGCAGGCATTCCCTGTAGCATCGTGTTGGAATCTGGCATGTGGTTTTGAACAAGCTCTAGTTATTTCAACATTGTACGTTTTGGTCAATGTCCTAGTGATAGTAGATGTTGAGTTTAAATTCTAGAGCAGAAAACTTGAGAGGGGGGATATAATAAACAATCAGTTGATGATACGGTGTTAAAAAATAACACTTATTTGGCCCATGTTGACTAATGTAACTTTTTCAACTGACAATGTTGTTTGATTTAGGATCTTAGAATGTGAACTGCATGGAAATCATTGATAATTTTGGTATTTATTTTTTCTACAGAGAGGAAAAAGGAAAATGGATGACTAAAAAAAGTTTTATTTGTCATATTTTAAATGTTGTATTTTCCTTTCTAGGTTGCTGTAGTGAAACTAAAAAATGCAGATAAGGTATTTGCCATGAAAATATTGAATAAATGGGAAATGCTGAAAAGAGCTGAGGTAAGATTCTAATTACTGGAATGTTTAAATAATGTTTTAGAAATGATCTCTATAAAATTATAGAGATCAATAGATCCTTAAATCATTTAGTAACATTGTATCGGTGGGGGCATTAGTGTTGAGATAACAAGGTCAGCCATTTATGGTTGTGATAGGGATGATCAGAGTTCTAATTCATGATGCTAATTTCATATTGTCTGAAAACCACATGTAATGTGGGGCTTAAATATTCATGTGAAAAGGGTGTTTGGAAACCAGTTTCTTTTATAGAAGAAGACATTCTGTAGTGATTGATTTCTGGCTTGATGTAACTTATTTATATTCTGTATTTATCTTTGTTCTGCTCAAAGCAGAAGTGAGCAGGGGCTTTGATTGTGCTCTGTAAGAATTCTCTCTATTCCTGATGATACCCTTCAGTTTGTGTTTTATAGTGTTAGAGGACGGTAGTAGGATCTGCCTTTGCAAGAATTGCCGACGTGTCTGCGTTGGTTCCAGACACAAGGGAAGGATTGGCCGGAGTGCGGTTGCATACATCTCATGGCTGGGGTGGTGTGGTCACAACTGCTGTTACACAGAGATCTGGGGTGGGGTTGTGGAGGTCTCCTGCCGTGTTCGATCGTGGTGAGGGGCTGGAGGGGCGGGGCCATCTGGGGCCTTGGGGAAGCAGAACTTACTGGTGGTGCACGTATGTCAGCATTTGAATTAGTAGGAGGACATACTGCCGACCAGGCTGAGTATCAGCTCTGGAGGCTAGTAAGATTTCTCTCACGAGAAATAGCGTTGGAAATCTTTACATACCAGTACTTGTAGTAGCCTGGAAAACACCAAGCAGACGGAGAAAAGCAAAAAAAAAGTTCCCTTGGTGGTAGATGGGACGGTAGTGAAATACTTCATTAGTTGTCTCCTTTGGGGAGTTTGAGGTATGTAACAAAACACGAAGGAGAAACTAACAGTCACTTAACATCCCATCACCTAGAATTAATCACTGACATTCAGGGGAAGGTTCTGCCTTCAGTCTTATTTTCTATGTGTCTCCTGGAAAAAAAAACAAAACTGCAGAAGTGAAATAGAGATATATTATTTGTAAAACAAACACTAGCACATTACAGATAAAGCTGAAGTCCTCTTTGACCACACCCCACCCCCAGTTGCCCCTCTCCATGTGACAGTGTCCTGTTAAGAAAAGCATTTGGGGACTTAAGTCACTTTCTGACATATGCGCCTGTGTCCATTATATTCAGTACGTTCAGTCTTGACTTTTGTATCTCCTTAACAACGAATCACCTTACTGTCACTGGTGGGACGTGCCAGGTGGGAAACACTGAGCTTGAATTGGGGCATTCTTCTGAGATGGGGACCGATAGGAGGGAAAGAGGGTGAAACGTCACTTTCAGGGAGAAGCCAAGCTGTCCAGCAGGGAGCTGTGGAGCAGAAACGGTCCCTGGGAGGCCCGCATGAGGCTAGAAGACTGACCTTTTCGTACGTGCCGCATTTAGTCACCGACGACGGGCCGTCCCCGGAAGGATGTGGCCTCGGGACAGTAGAGTTTCTGCAGCCGAAGAAGCTGGTGGCATTGTCAGCGGCTGCTGGAGCGTCAGGTCTTACTAGTAAGAAATAGTAAATAAGCGTGTTCTTGTTGTTTCAGGGAAATCATAATTGTAGTCAGTTTAGTGTTTCAGCCTTGGAGTTGTTAAGAATGGAGTCGAAGTCTGCACTGTTTTCTTTGAAGTTGGTATGCCAGGGAGGAATTGTGAAAAGGAAGGATCACTGGGTTGGCTTTCACCACTGACTGGTAAAAGTGGCAAAATTGAAGATAAAACGAGGAATAATTGGGAAGTAAATATTCCTGTGTTGAATGAAGAAACAATAATATATTTTTCTTCTGGGGCAAGATGGAATAGATGTACTTCTTCCTATCCCTCCCATTAAGTACAGTCTTCAAGGCCCTGGACATTATATGTAAAACACATACAAGAAGACAGTGCAAGGCAGAGAGAAGGAGGTGGACCGTGGGGCCTGAGAGCACTTACTCTGTGAAATCAGTAATACTCGGATAGGAAAACCACACAGGGACCATACAAAGAAAATTAAAGACCAAAATGCCTCATGAACATAGATAAAAATCTTTAACAGAATGTTAGCAAATAGAATTCAGCAGCATATAACAAGACTTGTGTGTCCACCATGACAGGTGGGTTTTACTTCAGGGATACAGGCTGATTCAGTATTCTAAAGGAATTATTTGAAACTTGCATTAAAGAAATTCTACGTTGAAATTTTTAAAATATTCTTTTATTAAAAAAATTTTTTTTAACATTTATTTTTGAAAGAGAGAGAGAACATGAGCAGGGGACAAGGAGAGACAGAGGGAGACACAAAGCAGACTGCAGGCTCTGAGCTGTCAGCACAGAGCCCGACGAGGGGCTTGAACTCCTGAACCGCGAGATCATGACCTGAGCCAATGTCGGACGCTTAACTGACTGAACCACCCAGCTGTCCTGATGTTGAAATTTTTAAAGAGAGATTCATTTTGAACTAGAGTGGAATTGTATTTCTGTGCTTGAATTATCAAGTCATTTTTTAAACGAGTATTTAAAAAAAATGCCATTGTGACCATGACTTCTCCCACTTTGAAACACTGGACCTACTCACGATGCTTAATAATTTACAGATGAGCAGCAACATGTTGTGATTTAAAACATTGTTGATGCTTTAAAACAGTTCTTTCAGGGGCGCCTGGGTGGCTCAGTCAGTTGAGTGTTCAACTCTTGATTTTGGCTCAGGTCACGCATGATCCCAGGGTCGTGGGATTGAGCCCCACATCAGGCTGCATGCTCACCATGGAGCCTGCTTAAGATTTTCTCTCTCCGTCTGCCTCTGTACCCTGCTCATATGCATGCTCTCTCTCTCTCTCAAATGAAATGAAATGAAATAGAATAATTTTTCAAAGATTTTCCTCCAACATATTTGCTGTATTTATTTCCATTTAATGTGTATAACAAATATGTGATGAGTGGGACATGCATTATTTGAAGGTTATAGGACACCCTCTCTCTTTCTGGGCAGCTGAATAATTGCTAAGTAGTCTTAGGGTTACAGAGGTCATCTACAGACTTTGTCAGCAGTCCCTTAACTTCTCCCAATCTGTTCTGTAAATACCACCTTCTCTTCAGAGTTTATTCAGCGCTTTGTAGGAGATGTCCTCACTCATTTCACTGGAAGGTGTGAAATAGTTGACAGAATGCTCTCCATCGGAGTTCATCCTTTCCGGGGCTCTGTCCTCTCGCTCATTAAAGAAAGATTATAATGATCTGTGTGTCATAGAGTAGTAATGTATCTTGGTTGAACTGTGATGGTACTGGTTTATGACACTGGCCTTATTATTTTTGTTACCGTTGTTAGTCCTTGATTATTATTTTCATATTATATAATTATATAATTTTATATAATATTTCATATTACTGGCCGGTGCCAGTAATAGTAATATAAATGAATTGAGGCTATTGGATTTGATCTGCCTTACTTCCTGATCTGCCACCTACATTAAAAAAAAAAAGTAAGCACAACAGAAAATAAAAAGTAAAAAACATGAAGGGTCTCTTTTCTTCCTCAAATATCTAATCTTTCTATCCAGTGTAAACCATTATTAAGAGTTTCATATTTGCCCTTAATGGAAAATTTTATTATAATGGAATCATATTAAAAGACTGATTTTTCACATTGTTTTTATCATTTAATTATATATATATATATATATATATAGGGTTTTTCCATTTACACATTTACACATTTATCTCATCCTATTAAATAGCTTCATTATACTGAATGGATATATTTTTTAGTAGTTTGATTTTTTTTTAAAAAAAAAACATTGATAGTCATTTAGATTATGTCCACATTTTTACGATCTTGAATTCTGCTGTAGTCAAAATCTTTATACATATGCCTTGGGATAGCGAGTTTAATCAAAGTGTGAATTCTTGGTAAGGTGGAATCAAATTATCAACACATTCAGTCATTTCTGTGTGTGGCTGGCAGAAAGAAAACTCAAAATGTGAGAAGACCGCGCATCAGAACTACTCACCGCCCGTCAGAAGCACGTGCAGTGTAAATTAGAACGAGAGGGTCTCAAATGCTCATAGTCTGCCAGGCTGCTGTAGGCTTCTGTGGTACTTTAGTTTGCGTATTGAGGTTGTGAAGGGGTTCAAGGATAGTTTTTATACCGCAGGATTTTCATGTTGGGTGGACTCTAAAATGTAACCATTCCTCAGATTAAACTCCTCGGTAGTGGATCCCCTTTGCGGGGGGTGGGGGGGCAGCAGCTGTACACGGACACTTTGATAGTCTTCGGAGAAAGTTGGATCAGTGTATCTTTGCATTCAAAGGTTGTAAACCTGTCTGGTTCCTCACATATCACATCGTTCCCAGTTGTGCTGTTATAAAATGATTTCTCTTTTGCTTAATTATGTAAAAAATTTTTCTTTACTGACAAATAAGTTAAAATATGTATCTCATGTTTGGTTTGGCCATCACAACCCTTTGAAATGGAGATTTGAAAAGTAAACTGATGCCACGGTGAGTAAGACCTGATACTTGGAATTCTTGCATTTCGCAATTAAAAATAACACTTGTTTTTCTACTTTTTAAAAAATAAAAAAATTGCCTTTTTCCTCCTCAAATACTAGATTCAAGAGAATGATTTATTATTTGAAAGAATTTCTCTGTGTGAAAACTTTATGGATGAGAGGAGCGTCTATTATGAATAAACGAGAAGCCGAAGTGGATATAATCACGAGTGGGTGTTTTCATTTCAACACACGATTTTCAGATGTTGAGGCATTTTGGTGTGCTGTGTGAGAATGTTGGTCTACAGCCACACCTGTTGATCTGGGGAAGAGAATCCTGTAACACGTGTGCAGAATTACCGTCATTCGTATGTGGGCCACGTTAACTTCTCTTTCAGCACAGGTATTACTGTTGCTAATGTCTCTTTAACCAGTAGCCCGTTAAGGGTAAAGTTTAAACTGTGTAACTGCGTATTAAAAATACAAAGCTGCGTAGCAGACACAACAGCACCGTGGCAAGCAGTATGTTTGGTTGAATAGAAATTGCGTGATGGAATCTGAAGAAGCTGTGTGATCTTCAGTAGCCCCTCCCACATATGTATTACATTCTTACATACTCAAATATTCTGTTTTAAAGGGGGATATTAAAAATTATTGGGTTTTTTCTTTAAAGGTAAAAGTAGACAGTATTACAGCCTATTTATGCATATGGACTCCTTGTTACAACTTGATGAAGCTTGAGGTAACGCAGGCATCCTGGTTTGGTTAATATTGATTGAGAACAAGGTTTCTCAGCAGTGGCACGTAAGACATTTGGGACTAGGTAAAGTCCTTGGTGCATAAGCTGTCCTCTGCATTGTAGGATGTGTAGCAGCATCCTTGGCCTCTTCCCATGAGAGTGTCCTAACCACCCCCACCCCAGTTGTGACAGCTGAGGACAATGTGACCTACTGGAGCAAAAAAGGAGACTGTGTTTTACATCTAACCTCAGTATCTGAGGCATTAATAGGGCTAGTTTAACACCTAAATACTTAAGGATAAAATCATATGATGTCTGCGATTTGCTTTAGAAAAAAACCGTGCGAGCGCGCGTGTGCACGCGTGCGCATTTCCATGGAGGGAGGGTGGTGAGGGGGTGAGAGTGTAGATGAAACAAGATGGAATAATAACATAGTTGTTGAAGTTGCTTGTGGGGAAGAGGTGGTTTTACTCTTTTCTCTTGTATATGTTTGAAGTTCTGGGTCATAGTTTATTTTATATTTTTTAAAATTATTTTTTCACTGAAATAGTTCAGAATAGATTAGAATGTGTTAAAGTTTAATCTGTTGACAAATTGTCTTTGGAGCTTTGTTTACTTTGGAGTCTCCTGTCAAACATTTTTTAGAATTTAGCTAGAATGTCTCTGAGATTCCAGAAAGCTGTCATAACGAGAGAAAGTCAGGAGAAAGGATCTTCTGGGGTCAGACAGTCCTTGGCAGCCGTTGGACTATAACTGTAGGTGACTCAGATTCCGAAATAGGACTTAGCAGTGAGTGTGCCGGGTGGTTCTGTTTTCCCGCTAAAGTGAACCAAGCATTGTGGACTTCAGTCGTTGGATGGGCAGGTAAAACTGCCCGTTGATTTGGTTTACTGATTTTTAAAATTTTCTCTGGTGCTATTTCGTGCATGGCTCTGAAAGTTTTATTTGATCAGATAAAATTTATGGAAGTACATGGAAAACATGAGGGTACTTGATGAGGTAATGTTAATAGTTTTGTGTATCATGGCTCTTGAACTTATTTCACGGGAAATCCGTAAGTCGGCGCCTCCTCCAGATAGAATATTGTGGTGACTCTTCAGTGTGCATGGAGTATGCAGCCAGTGGGGAGAAGGAGGTGTCTGTCCTGGTTTGGAAAACTATTCGGGGATATTGTTACTTGAAAAAAGAAAAAAACAACTTGCAGAGCGCTGTGATCTGATTTGCGTAAAGAAAAGATAGGAGGACGAGGCCCCATGTGAATATGGCCTGTATTTACGTGCACCCGTGTGTTCACGCAAAGAGACACAAATTTTCTAAGAAGACCTTGCACGGAGTTCTTGATGGTGACCTCCGGACACACGTGACGCTCCAAGTGTGGGCGTGACTCAGAATATTTAGATTTTACTTTTACCCTTCGGTTGTTTTTGAACTTTCTGGCGTACCGGGTTTTTTTTTTTTTAATTAAAACTTTAAAGATGATAGATTATTGGGGTGCCTGAGTGGCTCAGTCGGTTAAGCGTCCGACTTCGGCTCAGGTCATGATCCCGTAGTTTGTGGGTTCGAGCCCCGCGTCAGGCTTTGTGCTGACAGTTCAGAGCCTGGAGCCTGCTTTGGATTCTGTGTTTCCCTCTCTCTCTGCCCCTCCCCTGCTCTCTCTCTCTCTCTCTTTTTCTCTTTCTCTCTCTCAAAAATAAACACTAAAAAAAAGATATTAGATTATAGAATTATAATGTATCATATAAAATGTTTTAATTCTAGCCACACATTTCTGAGGGTTCTACCTTTATAATAGTGGAAATACAGTCTCAGAATAAACTAAAACTTATACAAATCAAAAAGGAGAAAACAGTCCATTAGAGAAACTGGACAAAGGGGAGGGAACCGTTCAAAGAGAAAGTTCCGGTGTCCAGGAAGCGTACGTAAAGCTCTTTATCCGCACGGGTCGTTGGGAATACGTGAACGGAAAGAACAGTGACATATGGTTTTACACCCACCGTATTGACACACTTCAAAGTTTTATAATGCCACATGCAGTTGAGGATGTGGGGAAGAGGGGAGATTTCTCCACCGGGTAGTTATCAGCACACTTAGGAGAGAAAATTGGCCATGTCTGGTAAAGTTGAAACTGCTTCTCGGTAGCATTTCTACCTCTAAGTGTATACCTGGAGAGACTCTTGTACAGATCTATTCACTACAACACCCTAATAACACAACCGGAGGTAACTGTGATTTCCTGGTTGGGGGTTTGCGTGAAGAAATTCCGGTAGATTCCAACAACGGACTGTCACAGCAGTTGAAAGGAAAATAGCCACCACTGAATGAGAAGTCATCGAGTTGCAGAAGGGTAGATAAAGTAATAACATTCATGGAAAATTTCAAAATGCAAAGCAATTCTTTTGTTTCTGGACACATACACGTGTGATCCAAGTGTATGAAGGGAAGAAAATAACATCTACTACGGACGAGTCATTTTATCAGGGGAGGCGGGCGGGGGGGGGTGGTGTGTGTGAAAGGAGGAAGATGACCACTTGATTTTATGTCCTTCAAATGAAAAAGAACAGAAGTAAAGATGGCAAAATGTTAACTAAATGGGCCGTGGTTGGGGAATGAATGCGTGCCTTTTTCTGGTCGTTGGGAACTGCAGCGGCGTTGTTTAATAGAACATGTTTTCAAGAGTCTCATGCCTGCTGTCTACTTTCTGAGGGTGCTTGACTTGTTGAAAAGTCCTATTAATACTGGATGTATTCCTTTTCCAGGACAGAGAGCATAATAACCACCTTAAGCAGTTGTTTGTGTAATGTATTTCCTAGTTTTATGTGAAGTGTTCTCTGATTAAAATAACTTTTTTTTTTCCCTTTTCAGACAGCATGTTTTCGTGAAGAAAGGGACGTCTTAGTGAATGGAGATAACAAATGGATTACAACCTTGCATTATGCTTTCCAGGATGACAATAACTTAGTAAGAACCATTTCTATGTGTTTCAGTATTCTTACTACATTTTTATTGGCAGCATCTAGCATTATTTTCTTTTAAGCGCTATTTAAATGTAGTTATTATTTAGAAAACCACTGAATTGCACAGCATATAAATTGTCCTCCTCCCTGCAACCCCCGGGGTAATTTGGTACGTTTCCCCTGGAATTTTTTATGCTTTTTAACAGGCAAGTCCACACTAAATCCAAACATTTAAATTCTATAAAAGGTGCTCAGGATTTTGTCTTTTCACGACTTTCCCAGTATGTCTTATTGGTAGTGTTCTGTTACTACTTGGAATTTTACTTATTTTTCAAAGTGGCCACGTGTTACTTTAAGCAGGGCTGCCTTTCAAAGCCAGGCTGCATCTGCGTTTATGTGGACACCACAGACCACGTGACAGAAGAAATCGGGAGTGAGCTCGGAGGAGAACAGAAACGTGAAGAGCTGCTAAGTGACGATTGAAGGGACAAACAAGATAGCAGGAGAGGCAGGGGACTGCACGCCCCCACGTTCGACCCCTGGGCCTGCTCCTCCAGGCTCTCCGTTTGCTGGCCCCGCTGTTTATCTCACGCTTGTTTTTTTTTTTTTTTTTTTTTTTTTTTTTTTTTTTTTAGCACACACTTGCTGAGTTCCTGCTGTGTGCCACACACGACACTGGGGCCTGGGGTAGAAAAATTAATACGATATCTTGTTCTCGTGACGGTTGTTCATTGGACACGTGCCGTGTGCTAGGCGCTGCTCTCTAGATTCTGGAGATGTAGTGGTAAGGGACAGAGGAGCTCTGTTCTTACTGGTCCAGACCGTAAATCCGAAGTCAAGTAGGTAATATTCTCAGATGGTCTCAGGTGAAGGAAGTAGAACATTCATTCAAAGGCGTGAAGTCGGTGAGGACCCTTCTGAGACGACTGCCAGCTAAACCAGGAAGGAAGGAGAGGCAGAGCGGGCTAGGTGAGCAAAAGTGTGCAGGGTGAAGCAGCTTGCTGCGTTCATACTGGTGGAGGGGAGAGTAGGGGTGTGGGGGTGAGGGGGGGAGAGAGGGGAGCGTCCCAGCACCTGGTGCCTGACGTGCCACGGGAAAGAAATTAGCCACCTGACATGCCACGGGGAAGAAATTAGCACCTGACAGGCCACAGGAAAGAAATTAGATGCCACGTGACTCAAAATGATGTGGTTTTTTTGGTCATGGAACTCTTGTGTATTTTTAAAAATGGCATTCTGTCTGAGAGCCTAGACGACAGAACTGGAACTGCCCTGGTTGGTCTCTTAGCTCCTTCCTTCTACCTTCCCTCCTGGAGCCCAGTGTGAACACTGCTGTTAGGACTGGGGGGAGTCTGTGTGAGAGGGGACGGGGGTGTCTGAGGGAAGGGAGGGAGCCACGGTGATTACAGGGAAAGGGAGAGAGTGTACAGTGGGGCTTCGAGTGGAGAGCGAGCTGAGGCGCCGAGACGTCAGTCTGATTTCAAGAAGGGCTTTAAAAGGGAGAGAGTGTATGATTCTTCGTTTTCCAGGGTCTGACTTGTGGGATTCAGTGCAGAGTAGCTGATGAATCGAGTTGGGAACCACATTTGGGAAGGGGCAAGTAAAGCAGGGGGACGCGGTTAGTTTAATTTGCATATATTGGCTTTGAGTTGTCATGTGCTCCATTTAGAGGGTTAGCCATAGAAGTGCTGCTGAGGGCGACTAGCACTCCATCTCACGGTCTTTATCTTCTAGATCTGTTTTCAGCCAACTATGGCCTGCAGCTCCCATTTGGCCCCCTACTTAGTTTTGTACAGCCTGCGAGCTCAGAATTGTTTTTACGCTTTTATTTTTAATTTTTTATTTTTTTTTAATGTTTATTTATTATTGAGAGACAGACACAGAGCATGTGCAGGGGAGGGGCAGAGAGAGGGGGAGACACAGAATCTGAAGCAGCTCCAGGCTTTGAGCTGTCAGCACAGAGCCCGACGCGCAGGGCTCAGACCTACAGACTGTGAGATCGTGACCGTGAGATCTTGACCTGAGCCGAAGTCACTTAACCGACTGAGCCACCTGGGTGCCCCTGTTTTTTTACACTTTTAAATATTTGGAAAAAGGTCAAAAGAAGACTGTCTTGTGACCCATGAATGTTACATAAAATTCACATTTCAGAGTCCCTGAAGTTCTGTTGGCACACAGCCATGCCTGCTGGTGTGTATATTGTCAGTGGCTGCTTTAGCCCAACAGTGGCAGGGTTGGCCTCTTGCGACAGCGGCTGGCGCCGTGACAGGGTGACACGTCATATGTACACGTCACTCGCAGTGCTACAAATCGCAGTGACAGTTATCACTTGATAGCCTTTCTTCTTTTTTTTCATGTCTGTTTATTTTTGAGAGAGCAGAGCATGAGTGGGGGAGGGGCAGAGAGTGAGGGAGACGCAGAATCCGAAGCAGGTTCCAGGCTCCGAGCTGTCAGCACAGAGCCCGACGCGAGGCTTGAACTCATGGAAACCACGAGATCATGACCTGAGCCAAAGTCGGGCGCTTGACCGACTGAGCCCCCACAGGCGCCCCACCTTGATAGCATTTCTAACGCGGTACGTATTTGCTGCCCTGTGATGTCTGAGGATCGCGGTCAGGAAGAGCGCACGCGCAGACCTCGCGGACTGTGCTTCCAGGCAGGCGGAGCCTGGATGAGATCGTTCACGGCCGAAACGGCAGCCCTGCGCCACCAGGCCCCGCAGCGCCGCTGTCCTGCTAGAGTGCGGGTGTCCGTGTTGCACAGCGAGCTCTGAGCGCCGATCGCGGCCTGCGCGGCCATCAGGCAGGCCCCGAACCAGAGGACGGTACTGTACCACCGCAGAGCCTCGTCACAGAAACCAAACCCGAAAGGGAGGCAGCAACCGTAGGGAGCTCCCGGGGCCTCGCTCGTCCCGGGGCCTCGCTCGTCCGGCGGCAGGCGGGCCGCTTCCCAGCGTTGAGCCAATTCAGACAGGTTTGTGGCCGCGGCCAGGAAACGCATTCACAGAAAATATACTCGTCTCAGACGGGTAGCCTTTCGGCGAGAAGAGTTGCTTAAAGAATGGGGGGCGTCGGGGACAGCATCAGTGGTTGATTTTAAAACCAGGAGATGAGTTTGAGCGGTAGGTTTTGGCTCTTGAGTTGAAAGCTCTGTTGTTACTTGAGGCATCGGGCCGAGTTCGCAGTCACCGACGCGTCGGCCTGTATTAATAGTTTGTGTGGACTAATTACAGTCGTAGTATTTTCGGAGACGTTGAGAAGACACGAATGTGTACAACCTGAAAGTTTTCTGCTTAGATGTTACAGTGGAGAGCAGTAAAAGTAGGCGGCGTGGACGGGTGTACACAGAATATAAAATACCAAGCGCCTGAAGCGGGGAGCTGGCGGCAGATATTTGAGTCTGTCGTTTGTCATTGAACCAGTAATGTCACCGGTCAACTTTATTCAGTCTCACGGAAACAACTGGAACCGTAGCCACGAAATTGTGTCCGAAATCCAGCTGCGTATCCCCACTCGCTATACGTGAATTCGGTGTTTTCGCGGTGTTAACATTTGTGGCAAAGGGCCAAGATTGAAACATGTCTGAACACAACCCACCCTCGACCATTATTCGAGAACACCGAATAGCTTTGAAATTAGTTTTTCCTGTAGACTTGATATGTTTTAAAGTAACCCAAAATTCTAGGGCAAAACAGCACTGTTCAAACATGTAAAACTTACCCTACGGTGAAGTCATGTTGACAACTCCTGTTGTTTGAATCACAGATAATGTCAAGCTGCTTTATCTAATTCTCATGCTGTCACAAGTAAAAGGAAATGAGATCCCCATTTCCACATAAATTTGCATCAGATGGACCTTTTGAGCTCAAACTACATTTAGCACTAGTTTGGGGGATTTAAGTGCTAAGGAAATGTCCATAGTTCAAAACCCACTTAATGGCAATGGAGAACTTCCACCCAACCTTTAGTTAGAGGTGCTTACCCTGCGGTGAAATGACATGCCGAAACACAGGTGTCAGAAGGACAGTCTGTAAATGCCTTCCAAGTGAGGGATATGCTTCGTTAAAGTTATATGCTCATGAGGGGCTCCTGGGGGGCTCCGTCAGTGAAGCGACTCTTGGTTCCGGCTCAGGTCATGTTCTCGGGGTTCATGAGTCCAAGCCCCACATCGGGCTCTGAGCTGACAGCACGGAGCCTGTTGAGGATTCTCTGTCTCCCTCTTTCCCTCTCCCCTCTCCCACCTGCTCTCTACCTCTCTCAAGAAAATAAATAAACTTAAAAAATTATATGCTCGTGAATTAGTGCTGCCATTATACGAGTGACACGTCTTTATACATCTTTGACTTGAACGACATGAACCCTGCTGTCTTTAAGTGAAAATATAATTAAAAGTTTGTGTAACTTAGTAGTCATGGAGTTTGCCTGATTTAAGCCAGACCTTGTCTTTATATTCTGCACATGCTTGAATACTGAAATAGTGTGTTTCAGACTTCAGATTGTGACCCATTGGTGGGTCATAAAATCAATGTAAGGGGTTACAACCAGCATTTAAAAAATTAAATAAAATAGGAAATGATAGAGTTCAAGCAGTAAGAGGAATTATTGTTTCATGACATTTATTTCTTGTATAACATGTCTGGAATCATTTTATCGATTGTGTTTATCATTGTGGGTTTTAGTCAGAATTGTTTAAAAGTCATGGTGTAGAGCTTTGCATACATTAGTTCTGTTAAATTGAGTGGGATGGTATTTGACTTGAACTTACCATAATTGTGTGAAATTTTCACGGGGAATGTGTCCGTGCATATACAAATTACACAGGTTTGTCAGCAAAATTTCTAAGAGTAAATACACACCAAGTATTTGGTTAGCAAACTTACGGCTGTCCATTATGATGGATTTTCGAAGGCTTTTAGGTAATAAGGACTAAAATCCACCAGTGACAGTGTTTTCTGTTATAGACAGGCGCAACACTGTGGAGTCAGGGATTGCTTAAAAAACTCTGTATTTCATTACAAACATAGAAATTTATAGATCCAGAATTGGAGTGTCCAAATACCAAATCTTGTAGAGCAAAATTTTGCCTCATTTTCATTGACAAAAAGCCTAACTTATTCTGTCTTCTCTGAGTTTAGTCTTCTGTGTGCCCTTTGCTTTTGACATTAGAATTAACGTTGTTTTTTCATTTCTTGGTGAGAAGTAGTCTGCATATTATCAGTCATTAATTTCTCAGTGAGAAATAGTCTATATATATTACTCATCAATTTCTCAGTGAGACATAGTCTGTATATATCAGTCATTAATTCAATTAGAATAAAAGTTACAGTGTAACTAGAGGAGGACTGAAATAGACAAATCTCCTGTAAATTGCCAGTGTTTCTTAGCTTAGGGGAAGCTTGTGCTGTGTTAGTCTCAAGAGTACAAGTCCTAAATTACCTTGGTTATCATCAAAGATTTTCTTTTGAATATTTATGAAATATTAGAAAATAAAATCATTCAGAAATGTTGACAAATCTCATCTTAGATACCAAAAAGGATATTTTATTTTATGGTTCTTTTCCAAAATAACCTGGTCTGTAGTGCTCTGTGGTTCGAGGAAGCCGTGATGAATAATTTTGGTTTCACGTATAACCTGCTCAAATATCTCTACAGCCCGAGTGATGAAAACATGTATAAAGTCATGGCATACATGCATTTTATGTGCTTCAGATAAGTTGCGTATCTTAATGAACCATCTTAAAATGTGATTAGAACCCTTTTAAAAAAAAAAACTCATTAAACACAGACGTGCTTAGTTGCATCAACAGTGTCACAATTCTTCTCACTCACGTGTCATTTAGAATATTATGAATCCGTGCAGTGTGTCCCTTCTTCATACCTTCTTGTCTGCTTTTCCTGTTCAGTTGTTTTATCCTGGAGAGAAAAAAAAAAAAAAAGTCTGGGAAATATTTAAAACAAACATTTTACTTCTTGAATTAGCGTTTGTAAACTGTTTACAGGCTGAGAGACATTTACATGTTAGATGGTGATTAGTCATATGAACTCCAGACTCTTTACCGGAATCCGGTTTGTGCTGAAGATAGAAATTGTTAGACAAAAAGGCAAGGAGGGGTGAGCGCAGGGTGGGCTCCAGGATTAGCTAGTATAGTGTCTCTGGCAGCAGGATGACTCAACGGACTTCCTGTTCTCCCTAACGAAACTTCCAAAAGCATATCTGTTCTAGGAGATGTTCTTTCTCCGGATCACAGATCATTGATTGTATGCTTTCATACGTTTCAGCATTGTTTCTTTGGAATGTAGTTTCTTACAAGCACAAGCTTTGAAATAAAGTTTTTTGGTTTTTGGTTTTTTGTTTTTTTGTTTTTAGAAATTCCAAGTTGGAAATCTTACGGTGTGTTATAGACATACCTAGTGGTCTGTTTATTTTGGAGGGATGAAAGATTGCTAAAGACTCAGTCTGTATCTTTAATCTCTTTTTTATTATAATGGCGTTTTGCACATATTTATGTCATGAATGTAGTCAGCTTTTTTATGGAACTGACTCTTTTGAGTAAAAAGGAATTGATCTCAGGATCAAGAACCCTGAGTTCTGGTTTTCCCACTGCCCAGGGTATGTTTGGGCAAATCGTTTCACTTCTTCCACCTCTGATTACACAGCCATAAGGTGGGGACAGCAGCTGCGAGCCCTGTGTCCAGTACAGGGACCTTATCTAAATACCCTGTGCCCGCGCTCTGGGACGCCTGCTTCATGGGGACAGTGAAGGCGCTGGTCACTCAAGCATGAACTCTCCACTTTCCATGCTCTAGTCTCAGCGTTCCTTTCACCTCCCCTGTATCACTGCAGATTTCCTCCTATTTGTACCTGTTCTCATTCTTCCTCTCAGTGTGGGTGAGCTGTTTGCCTTTGACTTTGGGTCCATCACCTTTGGCGCTTTGCAGAACTCGACTGCACTGGTCAACTGCAGTGTGACTGCCTCTTTCCGCCTCTACAATACAGAGGTCTAGAAATGCAAAGACCAAGTATATGTTACTCTACATCTTGCTCTTGTCCTTCAATGATCCCATGGGCATATATATTTAATTATTTTTTGGTGACTGTATAATATTCCACAGAATGGCCGTGTTGAATGGATCCATTTAATAGTTTCTTTGGTGATCTCTTTTCATATTGTTTCTGACTTGGTGCAGTTATCGAAGTGCTGTGCAGTAAATACACTTGTCCAAACGCCCGACATAACTGGAGTTTTTCTTTTAATTGACTGTATTCCTAAAAGTGGGTCCAGGGGTACGCAACTTTTGAATTTCAATAGATACAGGCAGTTACTTTCCTGAGGAGTTGCAGTGTGTCATCCCCAAGAATGCAGTGTGGTTTCAACTTACCATTCCCAAAACAAGCATGGTTGTCTTGCGGGTCTGATTGGTATAAAATAGATCTCGTTGTTGCTTTGGTTGTGACCGTGTAGTAATTGGCTAATTGTGCTTCCTCTCAGGTGAATTAATTGTTAATATGGCCTCACCCTAGTTTTGCTGGATTGCTTGCCCTCTTCTTGACACCTGGTGGGAGCCCTTTATGTTGGGATTATTATCTTCTTGACATTTCTTACCAACATTACCTCTCAGTCTCTATTTTTCTTAAACTTGTTTAAAGGCATCTTAGCCACATAGGGTAATATTTTAAAGATAATTTATAAGCAGCAAGTTCTACCAGATATTAAACTTTACTAATTATTCACGGAGAGCCATGTGATATTGACATGGGGATAGACAATCATAGCAAGATAGAGCGCCCAAGAGCGGATCCAAGTGCATTTCACATCCTAAAATATGATAAGGGGACATTTCAGTCTAATTACAGGAAAGAATGGATATTTAACTGCTTGTTTTAGATAATTGACTTTTTAAAAAATGTTTTATTTATTTTTGAGACAGAGAGAGACCGAGTATGAGTGGGGAGGCGCAGAGAGAGAGGGAGACACAGAATCCGAAGCAGGCTCCAGGCTCCGAGCTGTCAGCACAGAGCCCGACTCGGGGCTCGAACTCACAAACTGCGAGATCATGACCCGAGCTGAAGTCGGCCACTTAACCGACTGAACCACCCAGGGGCCCCAGATAATCGACTCTTTAAATAAGAGAACAGTTGTCACACCTTGTACAAAAAGACATTTTAGACGAATGAATGAAAGAACGTGATTCAAAGTCAGGTTCTGTTCCTTTAAGGGCCTAGAGCAATACCCTGTGTTTATTCCTGTCGCAGTATTTACAGGACACTGAAGTCGCCCACTGATTTGTGTTTTCTCCTCCATTAGATTGTAAATTCGATCAAGGCAGGAGCCGTGTCTTAGTCACTGTAGCGTCTCCGTTGTGGAGTGCAGTGTTCGCACACAGTGGGTCCTTCCTCTGTGGAATTGTGAATGAGCTCCTATGTTCCTCTCTTGTTCTGTGTTGTCTTCCATTCCCAAGAAAGTCATTTACAGAATAAAATATAAAATAGGAAGCTACTTACTTTGCTCCTAAACCTGTAAGAGTAATATAGTCAAAACGGCTAGGGGCCTGGATTAAGATTGGGGAAGTGGGTGGGGCTAGAGGTGTGTGGACTCCATGGAGTTTCAGTAGGAAGTCGATGCAGCAGGACCTTGGCGACTGAGTCGAATGTTGAGCCGAACAAAGGGGAACACGTAAAAGAATGACTTGCAGCTCTTGGAGGGATCTGCTGGGCTAGGTTATGGACAGAAGGAGCTTTTTCCCCATGTGACTTTTTTACAAAAGGAGCTTTTTCCCTGTGTGACGTTTTTATTTGCCGTTTCTAATGCATCTCGTCTTCCTAATACCAAAACCCGATTGCAAGTATAGTTCATCTTCAACTCCTTGCTTGTCTCTTGCGAATTTTCTTCGGTGTTTTCTGCTCATTGCTCTCTCCAGTTGCTGAATTCTGTCTTCGTAACAGCTCATTTCCCTCTGAGGGCAAGGTAGGGAAAGAGTATACGAGCAGGCAGAGCCAGAACGCTGTTTAGCAGGCCACAGGAAAGGAAAACTAGGAATAATAAGGTATTCATAATTTTTTTAAAGTTTTGTTAGAGAGAATCCCAAGCAGGTTTCACGCTTAGCATGGGACCTGATGCGGGGCTCCACCCCCAGCCCTGGGATCACGACCTGAGCTGAAACCAAGATTCAGACGTTCAACCAGCTGAACCACCCAGGCGCCCCTGTGTATTCATAATTTTGTATGCTCTCTCATGGAGGTTTATTTATCGTAGAAGAGGTCCAGTAAGGCACAGGGAGAGGCCCGAGGAAAGGGGTCCACGGGTTTATTAAGAGGAAGCACATAGCAGCTTATGGGTGAAAGTAGAGGATAGACTGACACCAAAGAGCCTAAACTTTGAATGTGACCGTAGGTGGCAAAAATGTTGAGATGAATGTTTTTTAGCAGTTGACTGGCAGATGCTCATCCTCAGACCTTAGGAGCCTGGGGTAGCGACAATAGCTACTGTGCACTGTCGAGGCAGGAAAGCCTTTGATGTAGGAACCTTTTGCCTTCTTATCCTCTGGGTTTCTTCTCTGGGTTTGGGATAGAAAAATCCTGATGGGCTCCCGGTGAATGTTTGTTGAAAGGGGGGAGTTAGGTTTTATGACTTTCTATGTGTTAAGTATTTGTTCCCAGTTTTAATGGGAGACTTTTTTATGTGTAGAGTTTTGTGTTTGCCACCCACAGTATGTCTTTAAAGTGGTAGGTGTGGATTTCTTCTTCACAGACATTGTCGTTGCTAGCAGCATGTTTATGCTATTATGCTATTGTATTATAGAGTCTGTTGAACATTAGGCCTAGTAAATATAGCAAGTAAACATAGACCAGGATTTGAAATACATTATTTCTCTGATTTCCAAGGATTTAAAAAATGAAATTGGTTGCTTTTATTTAACAAAAATTATCCATGCTTATAATTTTAATGTACGAATGTGAATTTCCTCAAGACCCTTTAAATCTTAAATGTCAACTTGGTGATATCACTGAAGTAATATCTTTATTTGGCAATAAAATAATTTTCTTTCTGTCTTTCTGTCTTTCTCTCTTTCTTTCTTTTCTTTTCTTTCTTTTTCTTTCTTTTTCTTTCTTTTTCTTTCTTTCCCTTCCTTCCTTCCTCCCTTCCCTTCCCTTCCCTACCCTTCCTTTCCTTTCCTTTCCTTCCCTTTCCTTCTTCCTTTCCTTTTTTTTCCTTTCCTTTTTTTTCCCTTTCCTTTCCTTGAGGGACCAAGCAAGCATGTGCTCCCGCGAGCAGAGGAGAGGGGCAGGAGGAGAGGGAGAGAGAGGATATTAAGCAGGCTCCATGCCCAGTGCACAGCCCAAAGCAGGGTTTGATCTCACAACCACGAGGTCATGACCTGAGCCGAAATCAAGAGTTGGATGCTTAACCACTTGAGCCACCCAGGTGCCCCTCAGTAATAAAATCATTTTAACTTGAAGGTGTTATAAGTGACATTTAAATATCTTCTGTGTACTCTCCTTCATGCTGAGTGCTACACTCTGAAGAAGGTGTTGTTAGCATAGATATATAGATGACAAAATAAATTGTCAAAGAGTAATTTATTTCTCAAAAGTCATTTATAACCCAGGGTCAGAATTTAAATACAGGTGTCTCTGGCTACAAAGGCCATCTTTTCACTGTGTCTCATTTTCACTCAACCTAAAAAATATACATAATATATGATATAATATGTAATTTATATAACATAATACACACACACACACACATATGTACATGTTTATAAAGCAATATAGAAAATAACCAAAAAGCAGGGCACCTAGTGGCTGAGTCGGTTAAGCGTCTGACTTTTGATTTCAGCTCAGGTCATGATCTCATGGTTTGTGGGATTGAGCCCCGTGTCAGGCTTTCATGATAGTGGCACAGAGCCTGCTTGGGATTTTCTTCCCTCCTCTGTCTCTGTCCCTCTCCTGCTTATGCCGTTCTCTCTCTCTCTCTCAAAATAAATAAATAAGCTTAAAAACAAAAAAGAAAGAAAATACCAGAAAGTGATGACATCATGGGTAATCGAACACCCCAGAGCTAATCCCTGTGAACATTTTGGCGTCTACTCCTTGTCTTTCATTGTTGGCATACACCTATGGTAAAGGAAAACTGTTGGTGTCACTTACGTTGCACGGTGCTCTCTCTCTACTGCTTTGCTTCTGACGTTAGGTGTGTGGGTTTCTGCAACAGCGGCGGGGTGTCCTGTGATTTAACTCCGTTCTGATGCCATCCACCTGGAGATGGTGTTGGGTCCGCTAGGCTAAGGGTTCCAGCCCCGCAGGGCTCCCGCCTCACCCCTGCGTACACGTCCAGGTTATTACTTGTGCTTCTGACTCACAGGCAGTGGGGTGGAGAGTGCCATGACCTACTCCTCAGGTACGGTTCATCTGCCGGAGCAGCTCGCCCGACTCAGGAAGAGCCCCGTGATGCAGGTGCGCGGGGCACGGGGTGGCGAGAGAGGCTCCGAGCAGAAGGGCACCGCGCCCCCCAGCCGCGCCTCCACTCATTGGCCAGCCTGGAAGCTCTCCAGACCTCGTCCTTTCGGGGTTCTAGCAAGGCCTCAGTACGTAGGCACGATCCACAGGGCATCGCCCATTAATGATGGACTCCGCCTCCGCCCTTCCTGGAAATTTCCAACCTTCCAATCTTGGAATTGGTTCGCCTGGCGACCAGCCCCCGTCCTTAGGTTACCCAAGGGCTTTGCAAAAGTCACCTCTTTAGCATAAATACTAGTGTGGTTGAAAGGAGTTTGTTATAAATAAAAAAGCCATCTTTGTGCCAAACATATATATGTTATTATAAATCACAGTATCATATACACATATTCATGAGAGTCCATGTCTAAAATTAGTGGGCTTCTGTTTCTATAGACCTAGGAAGAGTCTGTGTGGATATTTGTGCCCTATCAGAAGTAAGACGGGAAAGATGTACATCGTGGAAATTATTATATCCTATGTAACAGTGCTTTCCAAATGTGGATCCAAGTACTGGTTTCATAAAGTTGTTACGAGTCCAAGAGAAAAGAAGGAAGATGATGATAAAGAGGAATCTGTTCAACAGACATGACCGTCTTGTATTCTGAGTTACTGTCATCATTTTTGGAGAATTAGAATGTTTATTCTTCTATGAAATGTTGGTAAAACTGGGGTCTGTTCTAGGTGATGATGATGTTACTTTTCGATGCTGTTAGTTGGCAAAATATGACAGTAAAACAGTGGTAATCCTTTGTTGTTCCCTGCCTCAGTTTTTAAACATTTTATTTTATTGCCTTGGGAGGCTTATAGGCCTTGTCATGATCATCTTTCACAGCTTCTTGTTACTTAACAATGACGGTATTTGACCCCAGTGCCACTTGACCTTGGGTTCTATTACATATATTACTTTTTCACCATTCTTATTTGCTTACTTATTTTTCTCGTTCCCAGTACCTGGTTATGGACTATTATGTGGGTGGCGATTTGCTGACCCTGCTCAGCAAATTTGAAGACAGACTTCCTGAGGACATGGCTCGGTTTTACTTGGCCGAGATGGTGATCGCGATCGACTCCGTTCATCAGCTGCACTATGTGCACAGGTGAGTAAGACCCCACGCGGCAGGGCTGTGTGAGCGTCCAAGGGGGCGTCTTCATAGGAATGTGGTGCTTTTGATGGCCGTGGGGTAATTGTTTCTTTGTAAACTGCTTGACCGGTGTGATGATTGATTGAAAGCCTTCCCTACAGATGTGGGTTTGGTTGTATACAGCTGAAGATGGAATGATAAAAGTGGGCCTGTTTACAAAATGATTTTTCATCTAGAGTTATTCTGTCTCTTGACACCCACTAAAAATCTTTCTCCATGAACAGCTCATACTAATTTATGTGTAATAAATTTAAAAACATACAACTTAAAAGGCAGTCTCATATTCTATTTTTATTTTTTATTAAAAAAATTTTAAGTTTGTTTATTTTTGAGTGAGAGACAGGGAGAGCGAGTGAGGGAGGGACAGAGAGAGAGAGAGAGAGAGAGAGAGAGAGAGAGAGAGAATCCCAAGCAGGCTCTGCACTGTCAGCATGGAGTCCAATGTGGGGCTCAAACCCACAAACCACGACCTGAGCCAAAACCAGGAGCCGGACGCTTAACCGACTGAGCTCCCCAGGTGCCCCAGCAGGCTCACATTTTAAAAGGAAAGAAAGTAAGAAACCATCGCAAAAGTTACTGATGAATGAATCATTGAGACGAGGACGTCTTTGGGTTGTGCAAGGTGTGAGAGAGGAGAGGCGCCGGGGAGAAGCGGGTGCAGAGCCAGGCCCCAGAGGGAAGGAGCTGTTGTCGGAGACCGCGGGCCGCGTGGCAGTGATGCCAGTGATGCCAGTGATGCGGAGGGCTTGCCGCGGCCCCCGCTGTCGGCTCGCTCCCGGGCTGGGTCGGAAGGTCGGATGGGGCTGGGGGCTGGTTTTGCCACACGTTCCCGGGCGCTCCTGCTGCCGCTGGTGCAGCCACCACACCACGCTCTGAGTCCTTCTCAGTAACCCAGCAGCGGCTGTTCCTTTTAAGTTGTGGGTGACGGTAATCTTTGGGAAGGACCGGAGCGTGGGAAGAAGAGGAAGCACCTGCTTCGGTGGTGTGTGTTTTGTTTTTTTAAGATGTGAGTATCTTCTGCTGGTTGATTTTACTTAGTAATGTGCTTCTAGGACATTATTAAAGGAAGAATATTTTTTAATGTATATTTATTTAGAGAGAGGAAGAGAGCATGAGCAGGGCGGGGGCAAGAGCAGAGAGAGAGAGAATCCCCAGCAGGCCCCGAGCGTGCCATCAGCCCAGAGCCCAATGCGGGGCTGGATCCCACGAACCG
Organism: Cryptoprocta ferox; assembly: GCA_028646485.1. NCBI lineage: Eukaryota > Metazoa > Chordata > Mammalia > Carnivora > Eupleridae > Cryptoprocta > Cryptoprocta ferox. The sequence goes on from CM053562.1 coordinate 6,159,877, forward strand.
TGAGATCATGACCTGAGCCAAAACCAAGAGCCGGACACTTACTGGCTGAGCCTCAGGTGCCCCAAAGGAAGCATATTTTGCTTAAAACTTTTCTGTTTATCAGATCTCACCGGTCGCTGTTTCCTACTCCTGTGCTTTTCCCTGTTGATATTTGATAGTCACAAACTTTATTGAAGATAAAAACATGAATATACTTGGAAAATTGCAAAACACAACGTGTTTTTCAGATGGCATTATGGTCTCAAGAGCGAATCTCAAGAGCGAATTATAGGATGAGAAACTAAAGTGCTTTTTTTGTTGCTCAAACAATAACCCAAGGTCCTAGCTGAGGACTGTCATTTAAAAATACTTGAAAAGTATCATTTTATTGACCATTTAAAGAATGTTAGTCTCATGGGGTTTAGGGAAACTTTAATTCATATCTAAATTCTCAATAAGGAATGATTACTTTTGAAAATAATTCCTCTGGATTGGAGATAGTGAATAGGAGGTGTTTGTGTTCCCTGCCCTTGTTCCAAGCTGTGACAGATATTCCTAACCGATCACAAGACCCTTTCCCGCCGACGGTACGTGCAGTCTCACGGTTCTTCTTAACACAGCATTCTACCTGACAGCTATCCTTCTGGAGTTGGCATTGAGAAGCATTTCAACCCTGAGCTCTGCTTAAATACGTATCATTTACAAGGTACCTCATGTTGAATGAGTCCCATTCATTCCATTGCTGGACAGCTCTACTGTCATAGGATTTTACTTTACGTGAAGCTTTTCTCCTAATCATTGGTCTAAAGCAGTTTTGCTTTAGAACCACGTGTACTAACCGAATTTATCTTATTGTTATCATGCCTTCTCTCCTCCACCATCTGCCATGCACGTATATACCCTCACCTTGTGCACCCCCCCCCCACACCTCCTCTCCCTCCTGTCTCTCCCTTTACTCCGCAGTGGATGTGTTCTGCTGGGTCAGCACACCTCTTAAAATGTGCTTCTCATTTTCTGGTTAGATTGTATCTTAGTAGATGCTTTACTGAGGAAATATTCACAGAGTCTTTTTTTTTAAATAGCACTGCGCTAAACTACGTTAAATTTTGAGTACGTGTAGCGTATAGTCCTGACTTGTAAAAAGGCTTCCAGTCTGTTTGGGGGCACAAATCACAAGATATAAAGAAGACCTAAAGTAAAGAAGTTAAGTAATCATTTAGGGCAAAAGTATAAGAGATGGAGTGAGCCCTGATTGTGAACTGTTTCAATTAACAAGCAAATTACAAGAACTCAGAGAAACAGTAAGCTTAATTCTAATGGTTTTTTCTGATGGTTATTTAACTCTCACTATGTGTTACAGACTTTACCTGTATTATTCTAATTCTGACAATAATTCTGTGATTTGGATGTCATCTAAATTGGATGTTACTCCATTTTACAGATGAGGAAACCGAGCATCAGAGACATGAGTCAGTAATTAGCATAGCCTGGAGTAAAATCGAAGTCAGGCTGATGCCAGAATTTGTGTTGTTCACATAACCTCATATTGCTCATAAGGGAATGTGAAGCCTTCTGGTAGGACTTTGCATGATGAAAAGGCTTTCTGTGGGCAGAGAGGAAGGTGTCCTAGGGACAAGGGATGGAGGAGACAGGGACATGGGCGGTCAGAGGACTGGTCTAGAGAAGAGAGCTCATGTTGAGTTTAGGAAGAGAGATTTCGTTCCTGTTGCGGAAAGGCTTGAATACTGTGCTCTAGACTTTAGATCCTGGGAGCCATCAGGCTACCGGTAATTTTAGGTAATATCGTGTTTGATTAAAACACTGTGTTGAGTAAGTTGGTCTTACAGTAAACTGCATATCAGTTTCATGTTTTGCCAAATTTCAGAAAGTTTTATAATTGGGAACTTCAAGTAGAGGGAGTTAGAAAAGACAAAAAGGGAGTGATGGAGATCTGGATGTGTTTGGGGAAGGAAATACTTTTTCCCCCTTCTGTTCTTTTATTTTATTCTTTTAAAAAAATGTTTATGGATTTATTTTGAGAGAGAGAGTGTGTGTGAGCAGAGAAGAGGCAGAGAGAGAGAGAGAGGGAATCCCAAGCAGCCTCTGTGCTGTCAGCGCAGAACCTGATGCAGGGCTCGAACTCATAAGCTGTAAGATCATGACCTGAGCCAAAATCAAGAGTTAGACACTTAACCGCCTGAGCCACCCAGGCGCCTCTCCCCTTGTGTTCTTTTAAAATAAATTTATTTCCAAACTTCTAGAATACATTATTGATCTTCTAACAGCACAGACATTTTCATATGAAAAGTTTGTCTTAGGCATGGTTTTATGGAGAGAAAGGAGCAGAGGAGAGTAGCAGATGAGAGGAGTCATGAAATCATACGTGCGAGTACTGAGCACATTGTGAGATTTCAGTCAAGAGCGTTGCAGCTTCCTTTGAAACGTCTAGAAGTACACTTTACTTTAAAAACACAATGTAAAGCATTATCTTACCTGTTTTCAGAGGAGATGTTAATGAATATGAGATGAAAGAGCTAGGAATGGGGACATGGAAATACGAATCGCAGAGATTGACTCCGGAAGGCTGTAAAATTGATTTACACACGGACCCCATAAAGTAAAAACGTTTTCTAGTAACATTATATAGTGAAAAAAGCGTTCAGCTAGGTGCCAGCAGACTTATATACTGTGCTGGTTCCTCTATAAGCTTTTTAAATTTAGATTCCAAAACATGATTTATCACTGAGATTACAGCAGGCTTGTGCCTTCCAAAAACAACAACAAAACCAGTCTTGTAAGATGGAAAGATGCTGCTTATTCCAGCGCTGGTGAGAGGCTATTGGCGCAAGACCGCCTCCAGGTCGCTATACTGAGAAGTCTGAGAGTGTGGTCTGTAAGGACACCTAGGGGCTGCTACCCTGATTTTCTAGTGAGAGTTACTCCAGAAGCTCCTCCCCTTTTAAAGCAGGTGGGGAAAGGGCGCAGTGGGATTGAGGACAGAAGAAACATGGTAGCCGTAGAGCGCTTGTTGGTGGCGTGGCTGATAGATGTGACATCTTTAAACATTAAAGACGTCAGTTTTCCTCAAATCGATCTGCAGGTTTGATGCCATACCTGTCAAAATATCAGCAGGGTTTTTGTTTTTGTTTTTTTATTTTTTTATTAAAAAAAATTTTTTTAACATTTATTCCTTTTTTGAGAGAGAGACAGTGTGAGTGGGGGAAGGACGGAGAGAGAGGGAGACACAGAATCCGAAGCAGGCTCCAGGCTCTGAGCTGTCAGCACAGAGCTGGACACAGGGCTTGAACCCACGAAACATGAGATCATGACCTGAGCTGAAGTCGGACACTTAACCGACTGAGCCCCCCAGGCACCCCTGTTTTTGTTTTTTTTTAATCCAAGTGAAAGTATTAGTGTTGAGCTCCCCACCCTTAGCAGGTCCAGGTGCTGACCTTGTGTTTGCAATTGTGTTTAGGCCTCAGGCTACTGGCTTGTCCCTAAACAACCGTCCCCAGCTACAGATTTAATAACATTATTTTATTTTCAGTATTTATGACAGCTCACAGGTTTCTCGTTTAGAGGAGTAAAGATTTTTTATTTTTTAGGTAAAAACAAGCTTACTCCAAAGTTTGTCTGGAAATGCAATGAAACTGGAGTAGCTAAAATGATTTTTTTAATGTATTTGGAAAAGGAGAATGAAATAGAAGAACTACCTGGTCTTGAGACTTACTATATTGCTGCCTTAAGCAAGACACTGTGTAGTGGGGGAGGAATAGAAATCACAGATCACCAGGTAGAATGGAGAACCCAGGCAGAAATGCACGCAAATACTCCCAACTGATTTTGACGAAGGTTTTCGCACCACTCAGTGGGGGAAGGGTCGTCTTCAGCAAGCGGTGCTGGAGTAATGAGCAAAAAAAAGAAACTTCCTTCAACCTCACACAAATGTGAAAAATAATTCAAAATGGGTCATGGATTTAAATAGCGTAGGGGCACCCGGTTGGCTCAGTCAGTTGAGCGGCTGACCAGCTCAGGTCATGATCAGGTCAGGTTCGTGGGTTGGAGCCCCGCGTGGGGCCCTGTGCTGTCAGCGCAGAGCCCGCCTTAGATCATCAGTCCCCTCCCCTGTATCTCCCCCGCTCACGTGCTCTCAGAAATCGAAAATTAAATAAATAAATAAATAAATAAAATAAACATTAGAAGAATAAATACACAATGTAAAAGTATAAAACTTTCAGAAGAAAACATCAACAAGCATCTTCTGCACCAAGGTCTTGGTAAGGAGTTCTTAGACAGGACACGGAAAATTACTGAAGTGGGCTTCGTGGGCTTCGTGGGAACTAAACACGCGCGCTTCCTAAGGCCCAGGTAAGCAGACGAAGGGGCAGGCTGCAGAATGGGGGAAGATACTGCAGACAACATACAGGATGCGCACCTTCTGTCTAAATATGAAGAACTCTTGAAGCACAATCCTCAAAACACCTCAGCCGGTCCGATTATAGGATGGACAAAAGACGCGAAGAAAAAGAGACGTTTTGCCCAAGAGGAGATCTGGAATGCAGTGACGCACACAGACTGCTGCCCGGTGCCACTGGCCGTTAGCAGACCGGAAACTGCTCCGCGACGAGGTGCCAGTGAGCAGCTATTAGGACCGCTAATACAAACTAGTGGTCATACTAAGTGCTGGGGACCACGTGGAGAAGGGAGATCTCCCACACGTTGCTGGTAGGAACGTAAAATGGTTTGGCTACTCTGGAAAGAGTTTGCGAGTTTAAAAAAAGGAAACACGCACTTACCATATGACCTTGTAGTGGCATTTGTAGACATTTCTCCCAGAAAAATTAAAACATACTCAGAGAAAAACCTGTACGTGGATGTTCGTAGCAGCCTTATTTGTCATAGCAAAATACCGGAAACAGACCACGAGTCCTTTCCTGGGTGGCGTGCTGACCACCTGCTGTGTACTCGGCCCGCAGTACTGGGATGCAGTACTCGGCCCACAGTACTCAGCCCGCAATACTTGGCCCGCAGTACTGGGATGAGTACTTGGCCCGCCGTACTGGGATGCCGTACTGGGAACCCACAGCCACCTGGATGGCCCCAAAGGGCATGATGGCGAGTGGCAAGAGTTAAAGCTCAAAATGTTAATGTCGTTTATGATTCCACTTACCTAACATTCCTGAATTACCGAAACCACAGAGGTAGAAGATAGATGAATGGTGGCCAGGGGACAAGGTCAGGGGCAGAGTGGGGCTGAGGCAGCATGGGGCAGTTCTTTTCTGTGGCGACAGAACAGCTGTGTATCTTGAATGCGGTGGTAGTTACGTGAGTCTGTACATGGGCTGCAATTGCATGGAACTACACACACATTTACAAAGGATAAAAGCTGAAAGGTCTCGAATCGGACATTAATGTAGTCATATCAGTTTCCTGATTTTGCTTTTGTGTCTGGCTGTAGTCCGTTGTAACCAGTGGAGAAGCCAGATAGAATGGTTCACGGGACGCATTGTACCATTTAGGCAGTTTCCTTTGCATCTGTAATCATTTCAAAATGGAAAGGTTTTGGGCCCAGTGCCTGGGTGGCTCAGTCGGTTAAGTGCCCGACTCTCGATTTTGGCTCAGGTCATGATCTCCTGGTCTTGGGATTAAGCCCCACATCAGGCTCTGTGCTGATGGTGTGGAGCCTGCTTGGGATTCTCTTACTCCCTCTCTCTGGCCCTCCCCTGCTTGCTTTCCCGCTCTTTCTCAAAAAGAAACTTTTAAAAAAATGGAAAGGTTTTAAGAAAGAAAAATTACCTCTACTACTTTCTTTTCAAAAGTCTGAAAACCAAGCCCAAGAAACTCCATCTTGGTCAATTCCTCAAGGTTGCCCAATTTACTTAGGCTTCTGGCCTGCCTGGAAGTGATTTTTCTTCCCATCTGTAAGGCTGGGACCTGCAGTCCAGGCACTTGGGTTTCACTGGCATATAGGTGATGTGCAGTTCACGAGGTAAGCGGAATCCACTTAGTGAAACAGTCAGTGTTAGGTTCGTGGACGGAGGTCTGAGGAGCTTGAGTATTTTGAGATCGGGTAGAGTAGCAGTGGCCACAAAGCAAACTAGGAAGAAACAATAGGAGGAAAATAATGAGAATATGGAAAATAAAAGTAAATCCTCTTTTCCTTTATGTTTAATTACATTCACGTCTTAGCCGATGCGTTTCTTCTTTTTTTGATTTTTTTAATGTTTATCTATTTTTGAGAGAGACAGAGCATGAGCCAGGGGAGGGGCAGAGAGAGAGGGAGACGCAATCTGAAGCAGGCTCCAGGCTCCGAGCTGTCAGCACAGAGCATGACGCGGGGCTCAAACCCACGAACTGTGAGATCATGACCTCAGCCGAAGTCGGACTCCTCCCCAGCCGACTGAGCCACCCAGGTGCCCCTTTGCTAATGCATTTCAAACAAACATGTAATATCATTTTTCAAATCTTGGGTGTTGGAGTGGGTGTACGGGCTGCTGTTGATGGAAGTAATATGCTCTTTACATTCCATTTATTGCCTTTTGAAAAAAGACTAAGTTTAAGAAAACACTTCTTCATAGTTTTGCCCAAGTCGGACAAATTTTAATTTTGTAAATTCATTCATCGTGAAAGCATTGTTCAGTCTGTACTGTGTTTTCAGTATTCTACCTATTTTCTTAGGTGAGATACTCAGTAGGAATAGAGGAAATACGCCGTTACTTTGAGATAAGCTTAACTCTAATAAGAGAGAGCAATTGAATGACAACAAACCAGATTTAAAAAAGCAGTAAGAATTACATACCTAAACACTGTGGAGATGGAGAATAAAGAGTAAATCCGGTCATGAACACGTGAATCAGGAGGACGTCTTAGAGGAAGCCTGTGTGTGATAGGAAGTAGATGGCTTAAGACATTGAAATAGCTTCGCTGAGGAAGGAACCAAAATAAACAAGATATACAAAGAATGAACATTAAGGTTTAGAAATAAAATTTTATCATTATTTTAATGTGAAAGATACCACTTAAATACTTAGAAAAATATAATATAAAAGTCTTGTTCTAAAAGCATGTCCATATTTTTTAATGCTTTTAGCAAAATGACTTTTTTCCCCCGTGTTTATTGAAACACTATTTTGGCGGTACCGAAATATGTTTTTTTTCAATCCGTCAACTCAGATTTTCGCTTTTGCCGTAGTTGCACTTCAGTTTCCAACGTGAAGTCTGAATGCCAGCATTTCCATTTTTGATTTGCTGAATAAGCAGTTTGCATTTTAAGAATGTGTCCTTTCTTTTCTATCATTTATTTGCTTGATTGCAAAATTTGGTCATTTCCAGCAACCAAACAGTATCCTGTGGCATATGTTGGACTCTGGTTGATTAAAGTACATGCCAAATGTTGGGTTAGAATAAAGCAAGCCCTAATTATAGGTTGGGGGAAAAAACCCAACTTCTTTCTAAATATGTTAATTAAACTCAGCAATAGGCTTGGTGTTCAAATTGTCAGCTACAACTTCAAGCGTGCTAATCATGGAAGACATAAAATCCTACTAGATCAACAAAAAAATAAGCTTGATCTGATTAGAATGTGGTGTTTGATGATCCTGTGGCTTGTTTTAAATGACAAAAATGGAAAGGTGAGGACATTTGTGATGTTGACTCTGATACCAAAATGTTAGCAGCCAGTATTGTGTCTTACCTTGATTTCTGTTTCTAGTGGGTTTTTTCTGTGATGTCCCCATTTTAAGGGCGGTGTACTTGTCTACAAACCAGAAGGACTGTACTAGAAACTACTGTGATAGAGAAGGGAAAGTCACTGAGGTTGGCAGGTCACAGAGATCAGTGATAGAGAGTATGTAATGCTTTAAGCGTGTTGATTAGAGAGAATTAGGTATGCATATAATCAGAGAGAAGTCCCTTTCTTTACGTTAGATCACCTAGCATTTTACAGTTCTTTGTGGAAATAGATACCCTATCGTTAGGTGATGGTAGACTTGTGAAACCAGTTTTTAAAAATGGAGAATTCTCTCCCTATTTTAAACCTTTCAGAGGCAGTTTTTAAAAATGATCTAAAACTCACAAGCCTCTCTTAATTGGCTCTACTCCTAATAGCATTAGATCTTATCCTTGATAATTAACATTAATAGTTCTCATTGGTATGTTACTGGCTCCTGACTTTTCCCCAAAGTTCTTTCACTGATAGGAGGAAAGAGTGATCTCTACCTTTTCGTATTACTTGCCAGTGATATTCAGGGGATCTTCATTAAAAATTGCTATAAGATTTAATTATAAATACTCCTTTTTAACAGTTTTAGTGAGATGTAATTCAAATACCATACCAGTCAATTAAAATGTACAGAGATTTTTAGTATTTTCACAGATATATTCAACCATTACCTAAGTCCATTTTATTTATTTTTTATTTTTTTATTTTCTAATAATTTTTTAGCATTTATTTATTTTTGAAAGACAGAAACAGAGCACGAGCAGGGGAGGAGCAGAGAGAGAAGGAGACACAGAATCCAAAGCAGGCTCCAGGTTTTGAGCTGTCAGCACAGAGCCCGACGCGGGGCTCAAACCCACAAACCATGAGATCATGACCTGAGCCGAAGTTGGCCGCTTAACCGACTGAGCCACCCAGGCACCCCACCTCAGTCCATTTTAAACCATTTTCATCATTTCAGAAAGAAACCCTGTATCCTTTTCACCTCCTGGGTCCCTTACTTCCCCATCCCTAAGCAACCATTAATCTGTCTGTATAGATTTATCTAGTCTGGACAACTTAATATAAATGAAATCATGTAATGGGTCTCTTTTGACTGGCTTCTTTCCCTTGGCATACTGCTTTCACGGCTCAGGCGTGTTGTGGAGGATGTGAGCGTATACATCTCACATTGACCAGGCTGACCTGTCGGTCAGCCAACTTTCTCTGGAGATTTTTGACAGAATCCACAGTGTGCATGGGATCGCAACATGCACAGAATAATCCAGAATTACTCAGTCTATCAGGAAATTATGATTTAGTCTCAAGAGGAAAAAGTGGACTGATAGCTCAAGGTGACCCAAGTCACCCAAGTTTGAATTATAAAAGTTATCAGATAAAACCTTTAAAAAAAAGTTCTTTTTTAAAATATACTTCATGAGGTAATGGAAAACACCTTTGAAAGAAATGAGATGATAGAAGATCTCAGTAATTGAAAAAAAAAAGGAACCAAATGAAAACTTCAGAATAGAAAAATACAGTATCTCAGGTAAAAATTCACTGAATGATGTCTCTGTCAGAAAGGAGACTCAAAAGAAGAAGTCTGTGAAGTTGAATATAGATCAGTAGAAAGTATCCCATGCAAAACAGGTATGAAAAGATTAAAAGAATGAACAGGTTAGGGATGAAGAGATCTAACAGATGTAATTGGAGCCCCAGAAAGAAAGAACAAGCCAGAAAAAATAATGGCTTAAAACTTCCTAAGTTTGGAGAAACATACAAATATATAGAACCAACAATTGCGTCAAATCAAAACAATAGAAATTCGAAGAAAATCACTCCCAGCACTTCCAAATCAAAGTATGGAATTAAAGGATATGAGGAGTCTTGATAGCATCCAGAGGAAATACCATTTTACATGGGAAAAACAAGTTGAAAGATCTCATAGTACCATAACCACAGGTACTAAAAGACAAACAAAATTTTGACAACACTGGAAAGAAGAAAACTAGCAACCTAGAATTTTACATCCAGTGAAAATTTCCTTCAGGAATGAAGTTAAAAAGAGGATATTTTCAGATACATGAAACCCAAGAGAATTTATTGCTTAAGACCTTCGTTACAAGAAACACTGATGACAGATTTCAGAATGAAGAGAAGTGTCAGCAGAGGCAAATGTGGATCTTTAAGAGATAAGAAAGAACATAATAAATGGTAAAAAAAAAAAAAAATCTTGGTATACATAAAACACCTTTTTTTCTCTTAAATTCTTTATTTTTTTTAAGATTAAACTTATTTACTTTTTATTTTAAGTAATCTCTACATCCATTGTGGGGCTCAAACTCACAACCCTGAGATCAAGAGCTGTACACTGAACCAACTGATGCAGCCAGGCACCCTCTCCAAAATTCTTTAAAATATGTGATAGTTTATTTATATATATTATTTATGTATATTATTTATATATAATATGTATTATTTTTCTGTATTTATACATATTATTTATATTTGCTATTTATAAATAGCATAAGCTGGGGAGAAGCATCCCAAGCAGGCTCCATGCTCGGTGGAGAGCCTGATGGTGGGACTCGATCCCACAGCCTTGGGATCATGACCTGAGCTGAAATCAAGTCCGACGCTTAACTGACTGAGCCACCCAGGCGCCCTAAAATACATGACTGTTAAAAGAAATTTGTTTTGGTGGATATTCAATGAATGCATATGTAACCTGTGTGACAACTATAACATAATGGATAGAGATAGGGCATAAACAAATTTTGTATAATTAAAGAACTTTGAAGTTGTTTTTTTAAAGGAAAAAGTCCTGTGGCAACAAAGAGAATAAGTGACAGGGGAAAGAAAACTAGTGTATCAGCAGACTTTTCAACAACAAAGCTTTATGACAGGGGGGAAAAAAGTGCATTAAGTATTTATGATACCCCAGAAAAGAGAACCTGAACATCGTCAACTTTCAGGTATAAGGCACACACACCAGTTCTGCCACCTTGCAGGAGCGAGGGGGATGTTGTCCCCATGAATTCTTCCTGAAGAATCTGGAAGATTCCACTAGAGAATGAGCTCCAGACAACCAGAATGAGCAGAGACCTCAGCTTAAGGACTGGTGTTGCTCATTAAATGGTCACTCGTAGAACTCAAACAGAAAAAAAAGAGGGAGATTGAACAGTATTGAAGCTCTAACAGTGGACATTTAACAGAACTGTAAAGGTCAGTGGTAACTGGGAGAATTGAGGCAGCTTTTTTTCATACCGTCTTCAGTAAAATTTTGGGGTAGCATTCATCACATTATTTTGAGATTGTTGAGTGTAAATGTGAAATAAAACAAATGAGTGATTATGGAGTACTCTAATTCTGTTGTCCCCTGTGTCCTTGAGAATCTGGCCGCTTGGTAGAGAAGAAAGGAGACACTGGTATAGCCGAAGAGGACAGCCGTGAGCCCTGTACCTTCTGAATTTGAAGTGGAAGGATCAGAATGAACTTCTGAGCTTTCCATGCTTTTCAAGAAGGACTCGCAGAATTTACTGAACACTTTGCTGCTTACATTTCATTGTACGGAAAGGTACAGATTGAAACTAGCTGAGAGAAGAGGCATGTAGGGCAGAGTTGAGGAGAGCGTCTGTCCTTCTCTCCCTGTGGAGTGGGGAACAGCCCTACTTACCTGCCGTCCATGTGTGACAGTGTGTACCAGGACTGTTAACCAAGCAAGCTTGCCTGAGCATTGGATTTCCGGAGTTTCGGGGGGGCTCAGTTGCCTACTGTCTCCATGATCGACCTTTCCCTGAAGTTGGGACGATACCATTAGTTTCCAGTCCCTTCCGGAGGTAAAAGTGATACCATGTGGCCCAAATAAATTACATCATAAATTACCTTGTTAGACTCTCTTGTGGCCAAAACCTCCAGGCAAAGACACACCCATCAGATATGACATTCCAGGGGCCTAGAGATCCCCTCCCAGTGGCTGAAGCAAAGGCCAGACCTTTCATTGGGTTTGTTCTTCATGACACAGGCCACCCCGTGTCCTTAACGCACGGCTCGCTGAGAGCAAAGTGGTCCTTTTTGTTCGGGCATCTACATTTAGTATAGCATTTATATCAGCAGTAGTTTGAATATGTGTGTTATTGAAGCATGAAGCCATTCTGTAAAGTCATTACGTACATTTTCATATTTTTGTACTAGTTTATTTCTCCATTTACTACTCTTTTTGTTGTATGAAAAAAAATTAAAAGAAAGCAATAATTGAATCCTACGTAAATTGTTTCAGAAAGTTTGAGAATTTTTAAAAAGCTATTTACCTCACGTTAAGACGACAGTAAAGTCTTGATCACAAAGCTTGAGAAGGACAGTCCAAGAGGAGAATGTTCGTATGGAGCAGGGTCCCTTATGGATAGAAGAGCAAAAGTCAAGAAAAAATTAAATCAAATTCAGCGTGTATATGTTGTATTTATCAATACTAATAAGACAGACTCTTGTTTTTTTTTAATGTTTTTACATTTCATTTATTTTTGATAGCGACAGAGTGTGACCAGGGGAGGGGCAGAGAGAGAAAGAGACACAGAATCCGAAGCAAGCTCCAGGCTCTGAGCCAGCGGTTAGCACAGAGCCCGACGCAGGGCTCAAACCCACGAACTGTGAGATCATGACCTGAGCTGAAGTCGGATGCTCAACCGACTGAGCCACCCTTACTTATTGTAATGTCTCTGAAATTGGAGTGCCTTTTAAGAGAAATGGCTTCTAAAACCATAGTTGTCAGTGTATTCTCGCTTGTAGTTGCACTTGACGTAGTGATGCATCTTGACAATTAGTGGAATTTTAGACTCAGTGATACATGGTGCAACAAACACGTATGACCACGTGGGTTCATCCCCAGGGTACAAGGGGGTCTTGACATTAGAGCATCGGTTAGTGTAATAGTCTGTATTACTACAGTGAAGGGGGAAAATCATAAAGTAATCTCATTGCTGACAATAACAATAAAATTGAATATCCATTCCTGTACTTGTAGCAAATTGGGTGTACAAGATAATTCTCATAACCTAATACTGAATTTATTTTTTTTTCTAATATTGAATTTCTATTGGACATCTGAACCAAGGACTGTACTTAATGGTGAAACATTAGAAACATTCCCATTAAAATTGGAAACAAAATAGGGCACCTGGGTGGCTCAGTCAGTCAGTTGAGCATCTGACTTTTGGTTTCAGCTCAGGTCATGATCCCAGGGTCGTGAGACCCAGCCCCACGTCGGGCTCTGTGCTGAGCTTGGAGTCTGCTTGGGTCTCTCTCTCTCTCCCTCCCTTGCCCCCATACCTCTCCCCCACTTGCACACATGCTCTCTCTAAAAAAAATTAAAAACATTTTAAAAAATTAGAAGCAAAGAAAGAATGCTTCTACAAAGAAAATCCCATTCACAATAGCAACAAAATTGTAAAGTACCTAAAACTATAGATAATAAAGAAGGATATAGAATAAATATATAGATACCTAGTTACTGAAAGATAAATAATAGCTATATAGGTAATAAAAGCCCTCTGCAGAAAAAAAACATTCAGTATTATTGAAAGACATAAAAGAATCCTCATCAGTAAGATTTAATGTATACTTGGGATGGGAAGAGTCTGATTATGAAGACCTTAGTTCTCTTTAGATTACTATATAAAATCATTGTGATTCCCATCAAAATCTCAGTGTGTTTTATGGACCCTGTTAAGCTAATCCTAGCTTTCATCTAGAAGAGCCATGGTAATTTAAAAACTTGGTCTGCCTTGTGGAGGGATCCTTACTGAGCTTCCATAACTAAGACAGTGTGGTGTTGGTCCAGGTCTAGGCATATACACAGGGTGATCCCATATCTAATTTTGCCTGGTCAGTTCCAGATTATGTTCATTGTTCTGGCAATTATTAATAGGCTTCCTTTTACTTGAATGAGTCTCTAACGACTGTTCAGGGAAATAGCTTTAGGAAGTTCTGAATCCGATCCACTTGATCTGTGGCCTGCGGGGTGTTAGGAGTCAGTGGTGTTGGGACAGAAAGAAGTGTGAAGGGCCCTCATCTCACACTGCATGCAAACATTTATTCCAGGGAGACTAAAGACTCAAAATGAAAAGTAAAACTTTAAAACTTACAACGAAAATATAGGACGCTACCCTTATGACCTCTGGGAGAAGGTAAGGGAGGACAAAAACCACAAATTGTGAGTGCCAGGGGCTGGGGAAATAGGGAGAGGCTGGTAAAAGGGCACAAACTCTGAATTATAAGATGAATAAGGTCGGAGAAGCTAACATATAACATGGTGACTGTAGTTAATGGTACTGTGTTATATAACCCAACTTTTCTAACAGAGTCAAACTTAAGTGTTTACCAAAAAAACCACCAAAAACAAAAGTCAACACATGATGGGTGTGTTACTCAGTGTGAATCCTTTCATGATGTGTATGTAAGTCACATCGTCATGTTGTAGACTTTAAATATATGGCAGTTTTGTCAGTTATATCTTAGTAAAGCTGAAAGTAGTGAAAAAGACAAAGACACAAATTATAAATTGGAAGACTACATTGACGTTAAACAATTTTTTTAAACAAATATGATACTATAAATAATGAGGAAAAACAAGCCCACATGCTAAGAGATTTGTAACACGTGTAAACTAAGTTTGCGTAAACAGAATTCCTGAATATTAACCAAAACCCAAAACGCACGCACAGTGTAAGAAAATGGCAAAGGATATTAACCAGCATTTTACAGAAGAGGGATGTGATTTGAAAAAGATTCTTAACCTTAATAGTAATCAAGGTTGTAAAGACGAAGACACATACTGTCTTTCTTTCTAGAATTCCGCTTCTAGTTACACAGCCTGGAGATCTGTTCACAGATGAGCCCTAGGAGACATTTATGAAACTGTTCACTTCAGGATTTTGTAAAATAGCAAAATAGAAACCTACAACAATCTAGAATTGTTGGAAACAATCTAATTCTCTCATCAGGAGAATTGATGAATTTGACATATGAAAGTACTCCCTACAGCAGTTAACACTAACAGACTAGAACGATGTATATCAACGTGGATAACACGTTTCAGAAACTGTATTAGAATAAAACCAAGTTTCAAAGGCAATGCACAGTTTAGTATCAGTTATAAAGTTTAAAGACATTCAGAAAAATATATAGTCTTAAGGTTGCATATGTATGTACTAATATAAACTGTGTGGAAACAGTAAACAGGATAGTAGTGGCTGACCTCTGGGGAGGGGGGAAGGAGATAATATGGAAGGGACACGGGACACTGCGGGAGAGTCAGTACCATCCTGGTAAATATTTTCCATTACGTTGTTTACTATTTGTTATAAATATAAATACAATTTTTTGTCTAATTAGGTTTTAATATTTCCTGTTTTTAAAATATTGATGATTATGAATCGTTTCACCCGTTTCCTTTTCTGTAATTCCTTTAGTCTTCTTTAAAATCTGAGAAATATACCAGGACCGGTTGTGTGTAGTGATTATATAGCTAATTGTTTTTTTTTTTTTTTTTTTTGAGAGAGAGCACTAGAGATAGGGGCGGAGGGAGGGAGGGAGGGAGGGAGAGAGAGAGAGAGAGAGAGAGAGAGAATCTAAAGCAGGTTTCATGCTCAGTGTGGAGCCTAACACTAGTTTCTATTTCAGCGATCATGAGATCATGACCAGAGCAGAAATCAAGAGTTGGACTTGGCTTAACTGACTGAGCCACCCAGGTGCCCCAGCTTAATATATATCTTTTTAAGGTTTATTTTGAGAGAGAGAGAGAGCGTGAGCTGGGGAGGGGAAGAGAGAGAGAGGGAGAGAGAGAGAGAGACAGAGAGAGAAGCCCAAGCAGGTTCCACATTGCCAGCATGGAACCCAGTGTGGGGCTTGAACCCACAAACGGTGAGATCATGACCTGAGCCAACATCCAGAGTCAGATGCTGAACCGACTGAGCCAGCCAGGTGCCCCACTATCTTTTTTCCCCCCACTATCTTTTAAAATAAAGAATAAAATACCTTTTTTATAGGCATCTAAAAATGGCTTAGGTAATTTCTCAGGTTCCTTCTAGCACTGAAGTATACTTCTTTGATGTTTCCAACAACAGAAAAATCTTTTTTTAATGTGCCACTCTGACAGTTCGGGATGAATTCAGACATTGAGGATAATGAAGCCAATTTGCTATAAAAGGTGTTGTTTTTTCAGTCCATCTATCCTTTCTCCAGCCTCTACAACACATATCACCAAACTTTTTCTGTAAAGGGCCAGACAGGAAATATTTTAGGCTTTAAATGCCACGTTGTCTATTGTCAGAGCTACTCGCTGTGTAGTGGGAAAGTTACCATCGATAATACAAGTGAACGGATGTGACTTTATTTACAACAAAACTTTATTTTCAGAAATAGGCAATGGCCTGGATTTAGCCTATGTGTCAGTATTTCCATATTGTGATGTATCGCTCACAGAAATGACTTCAGTCATACTATCCCCTTATTGCAGATGAGAGAGCCGAGGCATAGGGTCATTCAGGGTAAAGTGACCCTAGGTAAGGAGACAGATCTACAAAAATGTTGCTAAGGCCAAGGTCAAAGAGGTTACTGCCTGTGTTTTCTTCTAGTTTTATGGTATCAGGTCTTTAATCCATTTTGAGTTTATTTTTGCGTGTGGTGTTAAGAAAGTGGTCCAGTTTCATTCTTCTGCATGTAGCTGTCCAGTTTTCCCAGCACCATTTGTTGTATAGACTGTCTTTTCCCCATTGTATATTCCTGCCCCCTTTGCTGTAGATTAAGTGACCATAAAAGCTTGGGTGTATTTGCTCCCTATTCTGTTCCATTCGTCTATTTGTTTCTGTGTCAGTACCATACTGTTTGATTACTGGAACTTTGTGGTATATCTTGAAATCTAGGATCATGATACCTCCAGCTTTGTTCTAAATAGGTCTCCTCAAGCAGGGGAAACAAAAGAATAAACTACGGGGACTACATCAACATAAAAAGCGTTTGGGGCACCTGGGTGGCTCAGTCGGTTAAGCGTCTGACTTTGTCTAAGGTCATGATTTCACGGTTCGTGGGTTTGAGCTCTGGGTCGGGCTCTGTGCTGACAGCTCAGAGCCTGGAGCTGCTTCGGATTCTGTGTGTCCCTCTCTCTCTGCCCTCCCCTGCTCACTCTCTCTCTCTCTCTCAAAGATAAATGTTAAAAAAAAAAAAAAAAAAAGCTTTTGCACAGCGAAGGAAACTATCAACAAGACAAAGAGGCAACCTGTTAAATGGGAGGAGATACTTGTTCATGATATATCCAATAAGGGGCTGATCTCCATATAAAGAACTCCTGCAATTTAGTAACCAAAACCAAACTATCCAATTAAAAAATGGGCCTAAGAACTAAATGGACATTTTTCAAGAGAGCACTTCAGAGTGGGAGCAGACACACGAAGAGACGCTGAGCCTCACTCGCCACCGGGGAAATGCAAACCAAAACCACATCGAGATGTCACCATACACCTGTCGGGATGGCCGGAATCAAAAAAACCAAAAACAAATAACAGGTGTTGGTGAGGGTGTAGAGAAAAAGGAACTCTTCGTGCACTATCGATGGGACTGTAAACTGATGCAGCCATTGTGGAAAACATGGGGGGGGGGGTTCCTCAAAAGAATTAAAAATAGAGATAACTGTATGATCTAGCAATTCTATTCCTGGGTATTTACCCAAAGAAAATGAAAACACTAATTTGAAAAGATATATGCACCCTTATGTTTATTACAATATTATTTACAATAACCAAGATATGGAAGCAGCCAAGTGTCCATTGATAGATGATTGGATAAAGAAGATGTACATATATAGAGTGGATTGTTACTTAACCATAAAAAGAATATGATTTTGCCCTTCGTGAGAAGATGGATATACCTAGAGATTATTATGCTAAGTGAGATCAGAGAAAGACAAATACCATGTAATTTCATTCCTGTGTAGATCTAAAAAACAAAACAAATGAACCAAGAAAGAAACAAAAAACCAGACTATTAAATACAGAGAGCACACTGATGGTTGTCAGAGGTGAGGTGGTGGGGGAGATGGGTGGAATAGGTAAATGGGATTAAGAGGTACAGACCTCAAGTTATAAAATAAGTAAGTCAAGGAAAGAGATTGGGGGGGGGGGAATGACCCTAACCACATGGTAATAGAAATATTTTTGCATATATGATATTCATAGAAGATTCTTTTTCTTCCTCAACAGGTAGAATACATTGAGAGTGTCTAATCCCTTAATTTTTGACATTTAATCTTTAAATTGTGTTTAAAAAACACATTGCTGGGTCTTCTTTATAGGAATCGTTTTACGTGTGATTTTTGCCAAGGTTTGCAACGCTTTTCCTTATTCAAACGTAGAAACAAATACAAAAACTGATGTGATGTGATTTGTTGTTAATTAGATTTGGATACCTTACAATAAGCCTTTGACTTAACATCTACAAACAGCTCCATATCACGAAAATTACTACTAAGTGGTTGTGTCTGAATTTCAAAGTCAGCTTTATGAAGCAATGTCTTTGCAATTACTTTGGCCTGAGGTAATTAGAAATTTATTTATTACGAGGTCAGGAAGTATATTTTTCCCTCTCCAATTTCACGCCCTAGAGCATAGTTTGTTTTGTGTATATCAAGGCATTATGGTCTTCTCTGTGTACTCAAAGTAGGCCTATCGTGGTCATATTGGAATCTGTGCAAATCTAAAGGAAGGATTATATAGTTAATTTAACCTGAATAAAAACTGCCAAAAAGTTTTTTTCTCCAGGAGAACACTGAAAGTGCATGTGTTTAAGAAAGTTTTCATATGAATCCGAACCAGGATTTGAACCCATAAAGTAGGTGTTCTTAGAGTATCAATTTTATAAGAAGTTGAGATTTTCAGACAAATTTTCGTCTTAACCAAATAAATGGTTCTATTTATTTTTCCCCAACTAAAAATTGACTGCATCTATCTTTTCAGGGATATCAAACCTGACAATATATTGATGGATATGAATGGACACATTCGGTTAGCAGATTTTGGTTCCTGTCTGAAGCTGATGGAAGATGGAACGGTAAATAAAGATAAATCTTAAGTTATTTTATCCAGAGATACTTCCCTTGCTACATGTTCTCTTTATCTGTTTTAGAAACCGTCTATTTATGTTACTTAACTATCCATCCATCCGTCTGTCCATCCATCAATTTGTCTTTCTATGCTCCACCTTTTCCCACAACGGCATTTAGGCATATTTACTCATAACAGGGTTTGTCTATAAAATCAAACGCCATTTTTCACTGCTTATATTAATGATGGTAAGATTGATACAGTGTCTTTTATGAGAACTTTGTTTCTTCTTTAGCAGAACCATTGATTTTACTTGAGATATTTTCACAGTTTTAGAGAAGCGAATAAAGTAAGTCCCACAAGGAAGGAGAAAATGTGCTTTCTTCCTGACCTTTAATTTTTTTTTGTCTTTCTTTCCTAGTTGTTTCGTTGTTGTTGTTGTTTTGAGGGACAGTATTCAACAGAGGAGTGCTTCCATCAGGACGTCCTCTATGTGGACTTAGTTCTACATGACCTCTGGTTTAGTTCTACTAACCCTGTGTCCCTCAGCTCTCTTCCTTCACTTACATTGAAGATTAAATGCCCCAATTTATCCTCTGTTTTGTTTCCTTTTATTTTGCTTGTTTTCTAGTTTCCTGGCCTTTTCGCAGAGGTCCACACGTATGTAATTTCAGTTGGCGGGAACTGTTTTCCAGAGCAGTTTAGTATAGTACATTCCAAAGGCCATGAAAATGCCCTTTTATTCTGGAGCAGTAATTTAACTTCTTGAAAATTTATCCTGAGGAGATAGCTTGAAAAAAATAGATGCTATGACTTCTGCCTCTGGTCACGATGAAAGGAGCGATTGGTGCCAGATTGTCCTCTCACAGTAAACAGCGGTATAACTGTACATAACACTTGAGACACCCATTTTCAGGCACGGACAGCAGGCAGCGTCAGACTGTTCTCTTTGAGAGAAACGAATGCATGAGTTGTACGTTACGGTTTCTCAGGACTAGGTGCGTCTGCAGGCTCTGATGGAGAGCTAGAGTTAGAGCCGAGGAGGAAGACGTCAGAGTTGAATGAGCTGAGTCAGTCCGCAGTGCTTAACATCAGAGAGGAGGGAGTTGTTCAGAGACAAGGCCTAAGGTATCCCTACGGGGCTGTTCTCGTGAGGTCTGGGCTGTATATGTGCAGTATCAGACCATAAGACATACCAAATAGTAGATGCTTTGCATTTGAAAATTGAACAGGTTACTGGAAATCAGGAAATTCTGGAGGAGAAAGTGCACAGGGACGCTGGAATTTTGGCCCCTGGGGAGCTAGTTAGCACCTTCATAACATGGAAGCTTTCTTGTAGACCTGACAGTCTCATTCCAAGTCCTGATAAGATCCGCAGAGTTTGAAAGTGTTCCTCCCAAGTTAGGGGCCTTGAGATGAATCTTAGACTTTCTGTAAATCTGCCCCCGAAGGGTGTAATTGTAAGCTAACCTTGTTCAAGGAGATGAGGCAGTATTTTCTTTTTATCTGCTTCTACAAGAATTAATATCTTCAGAGGATTACAAGATCCATCTCTCTGCTCCAATAGCTTACTGACAGTGACCAGCATTCAGTCAGAAATCACCAAACCAAACAAAAATGGGGACTGGATAGGGATCCTGATACAGAGTTTAAAACTAGAGGCAGTCAGGGGCACCTGGGTGGTTCAGTTGGTTGAATGTTTGACTCTTGATTTTGGCTCAGGTTGTGATTAAGGAATTAAAATATAGTCTTAAAGATTGTTTGGGTAAGAAATCTCAGAGAAAGAAATCAAATGGACCTTTTATTTATATTTTTAAATTTGTTTAATGTTTGTTTTTGAGAGAGAAACAGAGCGCAAATGGGGAGGGGCAGAGAGAGAGAGGGAGACACAGAACCTGAAGTAGGCTCCAGGCTCCAAGCTGTTAGCACAGAGCACAACGCAGGGCTCAAACTCATGAACCGTGAGATCATAACCTGAGCCGAAGTCAGATGCTTAACCGACTGAGCCACCCAGGTGCCCCTCAAATGGACCTTTTAGAAGTTGAAAAGTATAGTAATAGAAATTGAGATTTTTTTAAAAAAAGGGATATTTTAAAATAATTTCTGGGCTGCTCATAAGTATTGGGCTTTTTTGTGGGGAGGGGGGTATTTTTCCTTTTAATGAATTGTAGAATTTTCCCAGGTCGATTTTTTTATATGTGCATGGTAGTCAGATAATATCAGTAATAAGGATGTCCTGTACTAAGTATTCAATTTGTTTTTAACGGTTGTGTGTTCAAATCATATTGTGACCCAAAATTTAGTCAGTGGAGTAACAGCAATAATAAATATTGTAGAGTGTTATGAAGTCAGAGAACTGTCAGTGTGGAGATTATCTAAACTGTGTGTACACGGAGACCAAATTCAGGTAATGAAAAAGGTGTAGTTGTTTTGAAGTAATGTCTGTTGTGTGTTTAAGTAAATGTAAATATTTTGAATTAATAATTATTATTTATTTCTAATATCGTAGATTACTAAAAATGCCTGAACTTCTTTAGGTCCAGTCTTCAGTGGCTGTTGGAACTCCAGATTATATCTCCCCTGAAATCCTTCAAGCCATGGAGGATGGAAAAGGCAGATATGGACCTGAGTGTGACTGGTGGTCTTTGGGGGTCTGTATGTACGAAATGCTTTATGGAGAAACGCCGTTTTATGCGGAATCTCTGGTGGAGACATATGGAAAAATCATGAATCATAAAGTTAGTATATTTTACGTTTTTCAACAATTGAATGTGGTAAATAATACGTATAATACATTTAAAGTAATGTGATACTTAAAAAGGAAATATTTTCAAGAACAATGAACAATTGAATTTCTATGCTAATAGGGAACATGACTCATCATGAATAATCAAAACCCATAAATTAGACCTAAGATTATTAGTCCTCCCTTCTGTATGTTATTGGAAATGCTAATAAATAAGAAATTAAATGGTCTCTTCAGTAGAATAACAAAGATCGTAAGCAGATAATTTATATCCTTACTACTATCATTACATTCATGACTAGAATGCATTTAAAAAATTCTCATTCTTGGCAGTAATAAATGAAATACGAGTCAAAATAAAAATGAGCTATTTGTTTTCTCCCCTGGCAAAGATGAAACATTATACTCTGTACTGTAAATAATGAGATGGACATTGTTAGATGTTGTTGATAGGAATACAAATTGATGTAGCCTTTCTGTCAACAAGTTTATAAGTATGCATCTGGAGCCTTGAAAGTGGTCGAACTTTGGGGGCACCTGGGTGGCTCAGTCAGTTAAGCGTCCAACTCTTGGTTTCGCCTCAGGTCACGATCTCATGTTCCGTGAGTTCGAGCCCCACATCGGTCTGTGTGCTGACAGTGCAGAGCCTTCTTGGGATTCTCTCTCTCCCTCTCTCTCTGTCCCTCCCCCGCTCGCTCACGCGCTCCCTCCCTCCCTCCCTCTCTCTCTCTCTCTCTCTCTCACAATAAATAAATAAAAAATTTTTTTAAAGTGGTAGAATTTTGGATTGAGCAGCTTTAGTTTTAGGAATCTGCCCTAAGGAAATATTCAGTTGAACCAAGATGTATGCACAGGGGTACCTCTTCCGGTCTTACTTATGATCAAAGCAGCAGAAACAATCCCGATTCACGACGGGGACACAATAATAGTACCTTAACCCCTTTAGTGCCAAGTGAAATAGAAATAAATTATAAGTGGAAGTTGTTTCTGATTGATTGGTTTCAAAAGAGTGTGAGCAGTTGCAAAAATCTGGATTAGGAATATCCCCGAAAAGGAGTGACGATCTGTTCTCCCGAGTTGAGCTCGTGAAACGGTTATGATGAGTTGACCCTCCCGTGTAGTTGACGCTCTTGCAGAGAGTTGATGCTTTCTGTAGAGGTGGCGCTCGGGTACCTGGCTGCGAGGTGATCTGCTGAGTGGTTAGGAGGAGTTGAAAGACAGGGACGAGCTACACAGTTGGAACTGGCACGTCAAGCATTTCAGAGAGAGAGAACTCCTGGTCTGTGACGTGGCGGTTCAGAGCGTGGATTCCGGAGTCGGGCCGCTCCACCAAAGCCCGTTGTGTGATCGGGAGCCGATTGTTTGAACTCCCTGGGCCTTTGTTTCCTCCTCTGGGCCGTTGGGATGAGAGAGGTGCCTGCCTCAGACCCCTGCTGCGAGGACCAGCCTGGTGAGTGAGTAGAGCACTTGAGTGGTGTCAAGTACGTGTTCCATTCTTTCCACATATCTATTATCGTCACTGAGCCCTTCGTTCGTGACTCCTCCGCACATTGTCAGTCACATACGCTCTCCTGAAATGTTGAGTCAGACCCTACTTTTAAGAAGTTCTCTTCATTCTGACAGCACAGTGAGGTACGTTAGCGGTTAATTTATTCTCCTTCCTGCAGTGTGTCTATGACTGAGGCACACTTAACAAGTTCTTTTAGGGAAATGCTTTTTTCTCACGGATCCCCGTGCCTCCTGTTGTAGGAGTACTTGGTAGCAGTGTCACTTCTTAGACATTTTTAAGAGAAAGTGCATTTTGAAGGAAATGAGTGTACATCAGCCAGTCAGGGAGCTAAAGACTGATTTATATTTTGTTTCTGTTTTTCAGGAGAGGTTCCAGTTTCCAGCTCAAGTGACCGATGTGTCTGAAAATGCTAAGGATCTTATTCGAAGGCTCATTTGCAGCAGAGAACACCGACTGGGGCAAAACGGCATAGAAGACTTTAAGAAACACCCCTTTTTCAATGGAATTGATTGGGATAATATTCGAAACTGTGAAGCACCTTATATTCCAGAAGTTAGTAGCCCAACAGATACATCAAATTTTGATGTGGATGATGATTGTTTAAAGAACTCTGTAAGTATGACTCTGTGAAGAAGTTCTGTCTCTTTCTTTTTAATATGGTTATAAAGCAGTCTTATGGACCTCCTTGTCAATGACCAGTCAGACAGTTCTCGTGGCTTCTAGTATTTATTCTCTCAGACGTGAAGCAATTAAGAGAGTTCACTGTGGCGAACATGTTTGTTCATGACAAGGAGCAGAGTTCAACTTCACGACTTACTCATTAGGTCAGTTATGCCTTAGGTTTCTGAGGAGGAGCAGAAATTAGCTGCTTAGAAAAGTGGACTCACAGTAGCAGAGGGAGGAGGTTGGGAAACCTCTCCTTGAAGAGGGCCATGATCCTGGACCATCTCGGTGCTTGATGACTCAATCCAGGGTAAATGAGTTTAGAAGCCTTTATTCATAAGAACCTGGGCCTTGGTTCAAAACCGCCCCCACCACCTTCCGTCAGCTTGGTTGGGGCGTAGAACTGCCAGCAGGAAGTAGCTTTGCTGCCCGGGGGCTGACGCGATCGGGAGAGCTGCCACACCTGGTGGTGGTGGCAGGAGAGGTAGCGGAGTTGGGGGGAGGGCGGGGTAGAGATCTCTGGCCTCTCTGTCCCGAGGTTCCAGCCTTACCTGGAGCGGTGGCGGACCAGCAGCGTAGCCAGGCCTTCGAGCACTTGGAGCTTACGGGCCAGCCTAGGTCCTCACCCCTTTAGGGTCCACAGGTACAATTTCGGACAAGAAGAAGAACGCACGATTTTACAGTTTTTGTCCTGTTAGTCGTCGTCTTTTTTTTTTTTTTTAAGTTTATTTTGAGAGAGAGAGAGGACACAAGCAGGGGAGGGGCAGAGAGAAGGAGAGAGGGAGAATCCGAAGCAGGCTCCACACCATCATTGTGGAGCCCGATGTGGGGCTCGATCTCATGGAACCGTGAGCTCGTGACCTGAGCCGAAATCACGAGTCGGCCACTTAACCGACTGAGCCACCCGGGTGCCCCGCCTTATTAGCCTTCTTAATTTGAACTTTATTTTTTATTCCATTGTTTTATTTTTTATGGTTTTAATTCTCCACTAAGAATTTTTATATTAATTTTAGGTCACCTTTCACTGTTCAGGAAGTAGCGTATGCGAGGCAGATAAGAACGTCTTATGCTTCCGTCTCTGGGCTTTCCTCATCAGTTTCTTTCTTATTATCAGAGTTGTGTTTATCGTTAACAGAAGTTTGAGTCCTTCCAGATTCAGCATGTGGCAGAGCTGATTCTGATTAGGGTAGTTAGAGGTTCAGTTGGGTCTCTGTGTACAGTGTGTTGGCGAGTATTGAGCCACCGCTCGGGGAAATCCAGGGTTAGCTTTCGGTGAGCCTCTGGTCTTCTGACCAACCGGTCAGTGCAGTACCTTGTTTTATGTATGTTTCTATTTAAAGTCACTGTATTTCGTCATATTGTTGACTGCTGACGTCCGACCTCACAGCCCCCGGCCGTGGGACTCACGCCTGAACAGAGCTTGTCCAACACGTACCTCCCAGGGCACGTCCCAGCCGGCTTGCTTAGGAAGGCCAGGCGGCCCCAGGACACTGTGCTTGCGGGACTTTATGAACAACACAGCGCCCGTAAAAAGCAGAAAAATGAGAAAGACGTGGCACACGCGGGCCCCGGAAAGAGCGCTGGTCTGGAGTGTCCGAGCTGACACGGGAGGCCACAGCGCCTCCCTGTCCGGTCCCAGCTGGGAACGCAGGCGCCAGACCCTCGGTTTTGTGTGCGTGGCTCTCTGCATACGTCCCTGAGCGATGGCAGGACTGTGAGCATTGACTTCGAGTCACACCTCATGCTCAGCGACGCGGCAGGTCCGCAGCCGTGAATGCCTGCACAATGCCCGGACTCGCGGCGTCAGCCTTTGCACCTCGACTTTCGGTTTGCTAGAACGTTACGGCTTCAGCGTTCGCTGTGTGCCACGTATGACCCGACCCGTCCGCACCAGACCCAGCCCGGGGTCTGCCTGCGGCAGTCCCGTGTCCCCTGCTGACAGCAGCCCTGGAGAGCAGCCTCCGGGTCACAGTCACTTACTTCTTACCAGGTGTTTTCTCGTCCCTCAGGAAACGATGCCGCCCCCGACACACACCGCCTTCTCGGGCCACCACCTGCCGTTTGTGGGCTTCACATACACTAGTAGCTGGTAAGTGTGACAAGTTAACATGCTTCGGACAGCTTCAAGCAGGTGAAAATGAACTGCGGTTGTAAAATATATACCAGAGCGCCTTGTCAATAATAAAAAAAATTTAAATATAGGATGAAGCTACTGCTGGAGAAAGTTAAACACGTGAGACTTTTAAGTCATTTTGGAGGAGAACGAAGGACAGTAGGGCTTGGGATCTAACTTTTGGCAACGGGGCAGGAATCGGCAGAGTCTCTTGAGCAGATGCACCGCGCGTGCCAGGTGTCCAGCCCCGTCACCTTGGCCATCTTGTCACTCCGTCACCCTGCCGCCCGCTCCCCCGGCCCCCTTACCCGGCAGAGGCTGAGGCTGATTCTCATCGCTCCTTGCATGCCCCCCCTCCGCCCACTTCTTGGCTGCCTCTTGCTTTGTCACATGGTTTTGCTAAGGTGACATCATCATCACCGTTCCCTTTTCTGCCCGCACCTGTGCAGCTCAGGGTCCAGAGAACATTACCTGGCCGTTCTCGCTGGTTTTCCTTAAGTTCATGATTACCAACCTCGAGCGCCTTCTTGCTGCCTGGAAAGTGCAGTGTCCCCCTCCGTGCCCATTCTTCCGCTTCCCCGGGTCACCATTTCTTGCTTCATGCTTTCCCCTGGAACCTCTGTCATCTTGCTCTCACCTCATAATCTCGCTCCCTCTTTCACAGGCAGGTGGTTTCCACACGCGCCTTTGCACGTGCACCCTCCTCCCTCTGGCCCCGAGCTCCCGTCTGTGTGGACGAACCGGGGGGGCTTCGCACTCGCCCGGCCGCTTCTGACCTTTCTGGCCACTCCTCTGCCTCTGGCTCCCTGTGCCCCAGCGCTTAGTCTTGGGACCTTTTCCGTTTATACTTCAGTGTCCTCCCAGACATTTGCTGGTGTGTCCCCAGCGGAGACCTCTCTGCTGTCTCCTACTTAAAGTCTCTCAACCACCTACTTCACATGTTTCTAACGTTGTCTCTTAGATTTCTCTGAACGCGTCTTGGTCCTGGCGGAAGAGAAGTCACAGCGTATCCCTTCTCCGTTCAGGACCAACCCCCCACTGTCCTCCCAACCCAATGCCTTCGTCTCTTAGTCTAAACCGAAGGTCTTACAAGGCCCTACGTGACTGGCTCACTTTATCTTTCTGTTTCCCGCTACTCTTGACCTTGCTTACTCGACCCCAGCTACACATGTCTCCTTTCTGGCCTGTGAATGTGCCAGACACGCTCTTGTCTCAGAGTTTTTGCCCTTCTGTTCCATCTTCCTGGAATGCTGTTCCCCCTGTTACTCTCTTGGCTGGTCCCCTTCCTCGCTCTGGACTTTATTCAGAGTTCCTTTCTGAGTGAAAGCTGCCTGGCCACTCTGTCTGGATTTTTATTTCCTCCCTGTTAATACTTGACCTCCTCCTTTCCTGCTTTATGTCTGCTCCTAGCAGTCAGCTCTGCCTACTGCCCTGAAGATTTTACTTACTTATCAGGTGTGTTTTTGTCTCCGGAAGACAAGCTCGTCACGGGCAAGCATCTCTTTTGCTCACTGTTGAATGGCCAACAGTTCACGTATTTTTAGCTCAATTGTATTAAAGACAGCATTTCACTTTTGCATCCAAATCCTGATAAAGACATGATGTGTGCTTTGGACCACGATTTCACACTTGGGTGGGTGGTCACCTTGTTTTCAACAAACTTCATTTTATAATTTGTGGTTATTAAAAGTCGAGATAAGTGGGACTCTGTTTCACTTAAAAATTCTTCTAAAAAGTCATTTGTGTTGAGTTTTGCCAACAGTGTTTTGCAGTCACTGTAGAGATGGCCACCTGTCATTAGCTATTCAAACCCGTGTTTGAAACAGACGGACAGTTTCAGAAGGCTCTTTTTCCCTTCAGACTTCGCGTGTCTGTGCGAACTCACCTGGTTGTTTCCACAGCGTTCTTTCTGACCGGAGCTGTTTGCGAGTGACCACGGGGCCCACCTCGCTGGACCTGGATGTCAGCGTTCAGAGGACTCTGGACAACACCTTGGCCACCGAGGCTTACGAGAGAAGAATCAAGCGCCTGGAGCAGGAGAAACTTGAACTTGGCAGAAAGCTTCAAGGTAAGTACGTGTCAAAGATGCTATCTTCCCACTTTGGAATCGGACTCAGTTTTAGGAACTGTTTATTGTAAGCGTTGTTTTATCTTGAGACGAAATTTGTTTTACGAGGTGGGAAAAACCCAGGTGAAGGAAGTCACGCAGAATATAGTAGAAGACCATTTATGTAAACTCGCGACTGTAACGGTAAACCACAGAGCTGCTTTTACTCCCCCGCGGCCGCGTATGCTGCACACAGACACGTCTGGGGGCCCGGAGCCCTGCTCCCCCCAGCGTAGCGCTGCGTGTCACCGTCGTGTTGCCTGGTCCCAAAAAGTCCGGCTTCCTAGCAAACTTTCTGCAGCATCACTCCTGCCCTCATGCTTGGTGATTTTATCCTATTTATTTATTTATTTTAGGTTTATTTACTGATTTTGAGAGCGAGAGAGAACGTGAGCAGGGGAGGGACAGAAGGAGAAGGAGAGAGAGAGAGAATCCCACACAGAAGCCCGATGCAGGGCTCGAACTCACGAACTGTGAGATCATGACCTGAGCCAAAACCAAGAGTCGGACGCTGAACCGACTGAGCCCCTCGGGCCCCCAAATACTTGGTGATTTCGAGACGCGTGTGGGCAGACCTCTTCATGTTCTGACTTCTTGGTCTCCTGATCATTCATGTCCGATGACCTTGTCCTCGGCCCGACCTCATCCACTCCTGTCTGGGGACAGCGGTCGCTAAAATGCTTTATGAATCTCACTCTCCAGCAAACCCAGCATGGCGTCCTGCTCACGCCAGTCTGCCTCACCCCTTTGATGCCGCCCGTATTCCGTCAGTCCCACCGATACCTGCAGCTCTGTCGCCTTGCCCCGCGGTTGGTCGTCATCGCCCCCTCACGTGGGCCATCCCCTCTGTCGCTCTTCCTGCTGCCTGTCACCCCTTTGCCAGAACTCCAGCCCTGTTGAAATGCATTACGTCTGCACCTGCGTGGCTGACGGTAACGTACTTGGGACGCGCAGCACGCTGACCGATCCCGCTTCAAAATCACGGGCGCTGATGTCACGTCGAGGCTTCCGAATGCTGCCCTGTCCGCATCTTCTCACCTGTCAGCGTTTGTCCACTTGACCACTTCCCCTCCCCCCGACGCCCCGAGAGCTCTTCACGCCCAGCCACTCCCCCACTGCTCTTTCGGCTTCTAGCCGCCCTGGGCGCCTTGGCTGTTCTTTCCACAAACCCGGCACATCCCCACCTCAGGGCCTTTGCGTTAGCTGTTGCCCTGCTTTAAACTTTCTTCCTTTGGTGTTCGCATGGCTCATTCCCTTACCTCCCTCAGGTTTCTACCTGAATGTTACCTTTAAGTGAGGCCTTTCCTGACTACCCTGTTTGAAACCTAACCTTGCTTTATCTCCAGCATTCACCGTCCCCCTTGCCTGCTTTATTTTCTCCAAAATAAATGACATGACATACAATTTATTTTACTTAACTCCTTTGGTGAATGAAGGAATATAACCAAAAAGCTTCTGACTCTTAAGAGAGAGAAAGAACCGGATTGTTAGCCTAATAAAGTTTTGCTGTTCTACTTTTAGAGGCCCAGTAGATAAACGCCACAGGCGGTAAAACAGACTGCTTTCTGCCCATAAGCTGCCCAGATTTCTGCACGTGGATTATTTCCTCTCTGTGATGCAAGTTGTTTTGACTTTTTAATTAAGTGTATTTACCGTGTATCATTGTATACATCTAAGTTGCACACCTTGTGACTTTGATACATTTATATATTGCGATGAGATTGTTGTTGCAGGAATGTTTAGCGCCTTCTCTCACGGCGGGCGCGTAGTTACACTGCAGTGTTGCTGTCTGTTATTTCTCACACTGCGCCCTGCATCTTCAGGATTCATTTACTTCCTGTTGCGAGTTTGGACCCTTGATTAACCTCCCCCCCGCCCCCACCCCCACCCCCGCCTCATCCCGGGTAACCACACTTTTACTCTTTGTTTACGAGCTTGACTTTTTCGGATCTCACATAGAAGCGATGTCATACGGTGCGTGTCTTTCTCTGTCAGTTAGATGGAGGTCTAACTGTCCGTGTTGTCACACATGGCAGGACGCTGTCCTTTCTCATGGCCGAATGACAGTCCGTTGTGGACCTGTGCCCCACCTTTTTATCCGTTCATCCACTGATGTGCCTTTAGGTTGTTTCCACGTCTTGGTTATTGTGAATTACGCTTCAGGAAACATGGGGGCGCATCTATCCCTTCGAAGTCCTGCTCTGATTTCCTTTGGGCATACAACCAGAGATGGAACTGCCGGGTTGCATGGTGGGTCAGTTTTTAATTCTTTTGAGGACACTTCAAACCGTTGTCAATAGTGGCTGGAGACGTTCATTCCCACCAGCTGTGCACTTGGGTTCCGTTTTTTACTGCGTCTCGTCCGCACCTGTTGTCTCTTGTCTTCCTGTCTCTCTGGTCTTCTTGATCGCCGTTCTGACAGGCGTGAGCATAATGATACCTCACTGGGGTTTTGATCTGCGTTTGCCTTACGATTAGTGATGTGAAATTGCGCATCTTTTCATGCGCCTGTTGGCCATTTTGAAGGATTGTTTTGAAAAATTTGAAAAATGTTTAGTTCTGCCCATTTCTAAATTGGATTGTTTGGTTTTTGTTATTAAGTTGTGTGAGTTCTTCATACATTTTGGATTTTAGCCCATTATCCGATATATCGCTTGCAAAAATTTTCTCCCGTTCTGTAAGTCGCCTTTTCGTTTTGCTAATTGTTTCTTTTGCTTTGCAGACGCGTCTGTGTTTGGGGTAGTCCCAGTTGTTGTTTTTGTTTCTGTTGCATGTACTTTTTGGTGTCACATGCAGAAAACCATTCCCAGGACCAATGTCTGCAAGCTTTTCCCTGTCTTCCTCTAGGAGTCTTATGCTGTCAGGTTTCATGTTTAAGTCTCTGATCTATTTTGAGCTAATTTTTGTGAGTGGTGGGAGAGGGGCCCACTTCCATCATTCTGCGTGTTTTCGCAGCACCATTTGTTGAAGAGACTGTCCTTCCCCAGTGGGTGTCCTTGGCTCCCTCATTGAATAGGAGTTGACCATGTTTGCCACCATTTGATCCTGGGCTCTGTTTTGT
Source organism: Cryptoprocta ferox (assembly GCA_028646485.1). Lineage (NCBI taxonomy): Eukaryota > Metazoa > Chordata > Mammalia > Carnivora > Eupleridae > Cryptoprocta > Cryptoprocta ferox. Next base: position 6,190,842 of record CM053562.1, read on the forward strand.
TCTGCGTGTCTGCGTTTGTGCCCGCAACATATTGTTTTTATTACTGTCGCTTTGTAATGTGGTTTGAAATTAGGAAGCGTCATACCTCTGACTTTGTTCTTTCTGTCAGAGCCGCCCTGTCTGTGCAGTGTCTTTAGTGATGCCACAGCAGATTTGAGGATTGTGTCTTCTGTTTCTGTGAAGAATCCCTTTGGTGTTTTGATGGATATTGTGTTACATCTGTACACGGCTTTGGTAGGATAAACATTTTAACAGTATTATTTCTTGTGCTCCAAGAACACGCGATGTCTTTCTACTTGTTTGTGTTATCTTCCGTGTCTTTCGGCAAACTCTGAGAGTTTCCTTTGTACAGATCTTGCCCTTCCTTGTTTCACGTGTCCCTGTGTAGTTTGTTGTTTTTGATGCTGTTGTGAATGGGATGATTTTCTTTAGTTCTTTTTCAGATGTCTCACTATTGCTGTGAAGGATTACAACGGATTCATACATGTTGATTTTGTATCCTGCAACTTTGCTGAAATTGTTGATTAGCTCCCGCAGTTTTCTGGGTCTGCTCTTTGGGATTTTCTGTATGTAAAATCATATCAGCAGATAGTAACAGTTTTCCTTCTCTCTCTCTGATTTGCGAATCTTTCCTTTTTTTTGTCTTGCCTGATCGCTCTGGCTAGCACTCCCAGGACGACATTGACCAGGAGTGGACAGAGTGGGTATCCTTGTCTTCCTCCTGATCTTAGAGGGAAAGCTCTCTGTTTTTCTCTGTTGAGTATAATGTTAGTTGTCAGTTTGTTGTCAATGGCCATATTTTGTTACATTCCTTCTATAGCCAGTCTGTTAAGGTTTATCATGAAAGAATGTTGCATTTTGTCAGATGCTTTTTCTCTGTCTGTTGAGCTGAGCGTGTGATTTTCATCTTTCATTTTATTGAGGTGATCTGTGACGTTCATTGATTTGCATATGTTGGACCACCCTCGCATCCCAGAGATAAATCTCACTTTGTCATGGTGTATCATCCTGTGACTGTGTTCTTGAGTTTGGCTTGCTGATATTTTGTTGAGAATGTTTACATCTATATACATTGGAGACATTGGCCTGTCGTTTTTTTTTTTGTTTTTTTTTTTTTTTGTGGTCTTCTCTGGTTTGGTATCAAGGCCTTATAGAATGAATTTGGAAATGTTCTGTCCTCCTCATTATTTGGAAGAGTTTGAGGAGGATTGTTAGTTTTTCTTAAAATGTTTGGTAGAATTCACCAGTGAAGCTGTCCGTTCCTAGAGATTTCTGTGTTGGGAGGTTTTTGTTTACTGATTCAATCACATCATTCGTTACTGGTCTGTTCAGACTATTTCTTCCTGATTCAGTCTTGGGTAGGTTGCATGTTTCTAGAAATGTATGTATCTCTTCTGGTTATGTAATTTCCTGGCCTATAATTATTTATAGTATATGATCCTATATATTTCTGGGGTTTCAGTTGTAATGTGTCTTTCATTTCTTCTTTTTTTTAGATGTTTGTTTATTTTTGAGAGCAAGAGAGCAAGCAGGGAAAGGGCAGAGAGAAAGAGTGGGGGGGGGACAGAGGTCCAAAGCAGGCTCTGCGCTATAGCAGAGAGCCCTTTGCAGGTCTCAAACTCATGAACTGTGAGATTGTGACCTGAGCTGAAGTCGGACGCTTAACCGACTGAGCCACCCATGTCTTTATAAATGTTTGGTTTTTTTTTTTTTAATTTATTTATTTATTTTTGAGAGACAGAGAGAGACAGCGTGAGCAGGGGACGGTCAGAGAGAGAGGGAGACACAGAATCTGAAGCAGGCTCCAGGCTCTGAGCTGTCAGCACAGAGCCTGATGCGGGGCTCGAACCCACGAACCGTGAGATCATGACCCGAGCCGAAGCCGGACGCTTAACCGACTGAGCCACCCAGGCGCCCCCACCCATGTCTTTAATTTTATTTGAGTCTCTTCTTTTTTTCTTAGTGCAGATAAATGTTTGTCAATGTAGTTTATTTTTTCAAAGAACCAGCTCTTAATTTCTTCAATCCTTTCTATTATTTTTCTGGTCTCGATTTCATTTGTTTCTGCTCTCAACCTTATTTTTACTTCCCATTTGCTAACTTTGGACTTAATTCGTTCTTTTTCTTTAGTTTCTTGAAGTGTAAATTAGGTTATTTGAAATCACTCTGGTTTATTAATATGTTCATTTTTTGCCGTTAGCCTTCAGAGAACAAACTGAGGGTCGCTGGAGGGGAGGTGGTGGGGGATGGGCTAGATGGGTGGTGGTTATTAAGGAGGACACTTGTGATGAGCACTGGATGTGGTATGTAAGTGACAAACCACTGAAATCTACTCCTGAAACTAATATTGCACAGTATGTTAAATAAATAGAATGTACATAAAAATTTTAAAAGCAAAAAAAAACCTTTTGGAACTCCATTAATCTGTCCATTCCACAAATTGGATATGTTGTATTTTTATTTTCATTTGTTTTGAGAAAAATTTTTATTTCTTTTTTGATTTCTTCTTTGACCCAGTGGTTGTTTGGAATTGTTGAATTTTCACGTTTTTGTAGATCTCACTTTCCTCTTGCTGATTTCTAATTTCATACCATTGTGGTCAGAAAAGATGGTATAATTTCTTCTTAAATTTTCTAATGTTTGTTTTATGTCCTGTCACATGATCTGTCCTGGAGCATGTCCTGTACACACTTAAGAAGAATGTGTAAACTGTTTCTGTCAGATGGAATGTTCTGTAATGTCTGTTAAGTCCATTTGTTCTAAAGTAGGGTTCGATTGCAACGTTTCCTTGCTGATTTTCTGTCTGGACCGTTTATCCATTGCTAAGAGTGGGGTATCGAAGTCACCCACTATTATTGTATTGTCTGTTTCTTTCTTAAGATCTGGTAGTATTTGCTAATATATCTCGGTGCTTGGCTGTTGGGAGTGTATATATTTACAATTATTATATCCTCTTTTTAAAAAAAAATGTTTATTTATTTTGAGAGAGAGGAAGAGTGTGAGTAGGGGAGGGGCAGAGAGAGGGAGAGAGAATCCTAAACAGGCTCCATGCTGTTAGCACAGAGCCCCATGTGGGACTCGATCTCACAAACTGAGGGATCATGACCTGAGCCGAAATCAGGAGTTGGTCGCTTAACCACTGAGCCACCCAGGCGTCCCAGGCTATTATATCTTCTTAACGTATTGACCCCTTTGCCTTATATAATGACCTTTGTCTTGTTACCATTTCCAGCTTGAAGTCTACTTTGTTTGATGGAAGTATGGCTATTCCCACTTTGTTTGGATTTTTCCTTGCTTGGAATATTATCTTCCATCCCTTCACTTTGAGCCTGTGTGTATCTTCGGAGCTGATGAGTCTCCTTTAGGCAGCATATATACTTGGGTCTTGTTTGGTGTTTTTTTTTTAATCTTTCCACCTGCTTTATGCCTTCTTATTGGTGAGTTCAATGCACTTATGTTTAGGGTGATTATTGACACATAAGCACTTACTCCTGCCATTTTATCTTTTGCCTTCTGGTTATCTTGTCTCTCCATTGTTTCCTTTAAGTTCTTTTTCCATCTGCCTTTACCAGTTGGTGGTTTTCCGTGGTGATTTGCTCCTTCTCCCCGTTTTATGTCTTGGGTCTCTGCTCTAGACTTTTGCCATGTGATGACCATGAGGTTAACATAAAGTGTCTCATAGATGAAATAGTCTGTCTCTGCTGAGAGCAACTTCCCTTCATTTACCTATAAAGGTTCTATTCTTTTATGCCTTCCCTTTTATGTTTTTGGTATCACATGTTATCTCTTTCTATGCTGTGAATTTGTTATCGAATTGTAGTAGCTAGGGGCGCCTGGGGGGCTCAGTCTAATAAGCATCTGACTTTGGCTCAGGTCATGATCTTATGGTTCATGAGTTTGAGCCCCACATCGGGCTCTGTGTGGATAGCTCAGAGCCTGGAGCCTACTTCAAATTTTATGTCTCCCTCTCTCTCTGCCCCTCCCCTGCTCATGCTCTGTGTGTCTCTCAAAAATAAACAAACATTAAAAAAATTATAATAGCTATCGTTATTTTTAAGGCCCTTTTCCTTTAACATTTATGCTATCATTAAGTATGTGACACACTTTTCTGAAATAGGGTCACAGTTTTCTAATTCTGAATGTCTATTTATTATCTGAATCAGGATTTTGTGTGCTTTCGTGTTCCATTTCATTTTTTTAATTAAAAAAATTTTTTTATGTCTTTATTATTTTTATTTTATTTTGAGAGACAGAGACAAAGAGCGAGTGGGGGAGGGGCAGAGAGAGAGGGAGGCAGAGAGAGAGGGAGGCAGAATCCAAAGCAGGCTCCAGGCTCTGAGCCGTCAGCACAGAGCCTGACGTGGGGCTCGAACTCACGAACCGCGAGATCATGACCTGAGCCAAAGTCAGACGCTTAACTGCCTGAGCCACCCAGGCGCCCCTCCTTTCAGTTTTAAGAGCTCCTTTGAACATTTCTTGGAAGGCACATCTGGTGAGTTACCTTAGCTATTTGTCTTGGAAAGCCTTTCTCTCTCCCTTCTATCAGAAGGAGAACTTTGCTGGATAGAATGTTCTTGGCTGGTGGTTTTTATCTGTCAGTACTTTAGATACATTATTCCACTCTCTCCTGGTCTGTGGTCTGTGCTGAGAAATCTGTTGATAGCCTAATGGGTGGAAGTCACATTCTTTCCCCCCCTCCCCCGCCCCCCGTTGGTTTTAAAATTTTGTATCATTGATGGGGTGCCTGGGTGGCTCTGTCAGGTCATGATCTCACAGTTCATGGGTTCGAGTCCTCCACTGGGCTCTGCACGGACAGTACAGAGCGTGCTTGGGATTCTCTGTCCCCTTCTTTCTCTGCCTCTCCTCTGCTCGCATGTGTGTTCTCTCTCTCTGTCTCTCTCTCTCTCTCTCTCTGTCTCTCTCTCTCTCCCTCTCTCTCTCTCAAAAGAAACTTTAAAAAAATCTTTAAAACATTCTTTACCATTGACTCTTGACAGTTTTCATTATAAGGTGTGTTAATGAAGATCTTTTCACACTGAGGGAGTCCTGTGTTCTGTTCAGCTGCGTGGACCTTTATGACCAGTTCTGCTTCCAGTTTGGGGAAGTTCTCAGCTATTTTTTCTTTAAATGAACCACCTCCTTGTGATATCCTCATTTTCCTTATGTTTGCTTCTCTGATGGAGGTAACTCTTGTGGCGTTTCTTCACTTCTTAAAAATCTCACATCTCTCTTCTTGTCCACCTGAATCATTTCTAGATTCCCACCCTCCGAATCATGTATTGTCTTTGATCTGCCTCCTGATCTGCCCTGTTTCCAGTGCTTTCTTTTTTTTTTTTTTAATTTATTTTGAGAGAGCATGAGCAGGAGAGAGGAGCAGAGGGAAAGAGAGGAAGAATCCAGGCAGGCTCCATGCTCAGTGCAGACTCTGACACGGGGCTCTTCAATTCCACGAACCCTGAGATGGTGACCTGAGCTGAAACCAAGAATCTGTACTCAACCCACTGAGCCCCCCAGGAGCCCCCCAGTGCTTGCTTATGATTCTTCAGCTCATGTATTGAGTCCTTCAGCTCCAGAATTTTTGTTTGCTTCTTATAATTTCAGCCTCTTTGATAACGTACTCCTTCTGTTCACTAATTTTATTCCTGAGTTTACTGAGTTGCCTCTCTGAGTTTCCTCGTAGTTGATTGAATTTCTTCATAACCGCAATTTTGAATTTTCTTATCGGTGAGAACACAGTGGTTCATGTCTTTGAGTTTGGTTTCTGGAGAATAGTCCTTTCTTTTTGTGAAACCGTATCACTGTGTTTTTCTCATAGTGTGTCATGAAATGTACTTCTGTCACATTTGAAGTAGCAAACACCTTTCTTAGTTATAGGTAAGGTTTTGTTTCCTTGGATTCCAAGGGTTCAACAGGTTGTCATTCAGAGACGTTTCTTTTGTTTTCCAGAAGGTGGCGCTATAGCACAAGTTTTCGGTTTCCCCCAGCGCTCGGTCTAACCGGGAATTGAGCTAGGACAAGGCCAGGTTGCAGTTTTCGTTGGCTCAGCCTATCTCCGGCTTCAAATATCGCAAACGGAGATCTAGATGGAGCCCGCTGGGGCTCTCTCTTGCTCACTCTGTAAAGCGTGGGCGATGCACTCCGCCCTTCAGCCTCCTACCCCGTGCCACTTCCAGATTTGGCAAATGTGTTGATGGGGAGACTGGCCATGTGTTGATTTGAGACCGACTCTTCCAGGGCAAGACTTTTGTGTCTCAAATACTCCAGTACTGGAGGAGATTTTTGTCAGAATTGTAGGAGCTCCTGACTTCAGCGAATACACCATGACGAAGACAGTACCACATATTTAGGGATCTAGAGGTTTCCAGACTGTTTCAGCAGCCCTGCCCGCTGTCCAGAGCCCTGCTGCGTTTTCCCTCCTGCGTCCTGTCCCTCTGTTCAGGGCAGCCTGGAGCCCTAGCGGGCGCACAGCATTGGGCACAGCTCAGAAATCCGAGGCCCTTGCCAGCGACTTTCACCTCAGAACGGCTGTGACGTCTCTGTTTTGTTGTACTGTGTCCTCTCTGCTCTCTCAGATCCCTGTTTTCTGCAAAAGTCAGATTTTTGCAAGGTACATACTTTGACTTTTTGCAGCAGGAGTGATAGAGCAAAGACCTGGTGCTTCCTACTCCTTCCTGTTCCGAATGAGAAGATTCCTGGATGGCAGGCTTTCCAAATGTTTGAATTCTCGAACGTGTTCTTAGGAAGTATCCATCCATGGGATTGGCGTCCTTTCACACAGCAAGCCCGGTGGGGATACGGCATCCTTGCCTCTAGTATCAATACCTGTTTCCTGCAGTGGCGCGGGTTTACCTGTAAGCGGCTCCGTCCATGGACCGGCTGTTGCTTGAACACTGACGGCCCAGGAACTGTTCCGCACATGACTGGGGGTGTGACAGTGAGCAGAACAGGAGGACGGCACTGGCCCTGTCGGTGCTTACATTCTACTTTGAGGACACGGACAGAAAATCAGATACACCAAGCAGGGTCCATCCACTGAGAACAAGGAAGGTGGAGACCGTGTGAGATTTCTGTCAGGAGAAAGAGAATCTGTGAATGGTCAGTTTGAAGAAGACTAACTGGTCTAGGGAAATAGGTCAGGACCGCCCGTCATCGCCCAAGTGTTCAGTGTTGGCAGACGTGAATTTCCAGTGACTGTGTTTCCTTCCGCCGCTCTGTCAGCTTCTGGGGTGGAAACACGGAGTAGGAGAGTCAGATTCGGCCGAGGCCGGGCCCTTCCCGGGGAAGGAGGTGAGGAGAGGAGGGCAGAGAGATGGAAGGTGCATAAGCAGAGCAGCTACTGTGGTGACGGTCCGCAGAATCTAACCAGGTTAAGTAAGAGCAAAAACTGAATAACGTTAGGACAGTGGCTTCGATCTCTTGGTGGGAATGAACAATTACTGAAGTGGGCCCTCGAGTAAGTACACTGTAGAGATAACAGAGAGAGAGCGGTACACCTGAGGTCAAGGTTTTGGAGGCTGTGCAGTTAAATGGTAGCTCTTGTCCGTAGGCGAGCCACTGGCCTAGGAGCGGGGGAGTTCTTGGATGCAGGAGATCGTTCACGTTCTGTATGATACTGAGCTTTCTTGGTCCCCAGACACCAAACTACCTTGCGCGGTCTCCTAGTGGTGCCTGTGGGAGCACCGCCCACCCCCTGCTTCCTGCACACGTACACGTTTCCAGGTTCACATGAGGTAGGAACCCCGGGTCTAGGCTGTGACCTGTAGATCTGGTGGTTTCGCGGGAAACAAGTCCTACTGGCTAGGTTGTTTTGGGCTGCAAATCATGGAATTCTGAAATAATATGGATTTGTTATCTCAGGAAGTCAGAAGTAGATCATTCCAGAGCCCATATTGGGGTTAGCTTCTCTCTGATGTTTGTGGCTTTCCTCTCACGGTTCTGCCCAAGTCCCAGACTTCGTGTGCGCACACGTGCGGAGACCAAAAGAAGAAGGTTCCTTTCCTTTCATGCATCTCTTACTCAAGAGGAGATTAAAACTCCTCCGGGAAGCCCCTAGTGGACTTCTTCTCAAGGTACTGTTGGTTCTAACTAGGTTGCATACCTCATTCTTAACCAGTACTAGCACGTAGCATGGGACTTCCATGATTGATTTGAACTGTCTTCTGTGTTTGGCTGGTCTACCTTGCCAGTGCACGTTGTCGCATGATACCGGAACGTGGTTCACAAGCCATAAGAGGGGAATAGCTTCTAGGTAAAAACCCCAACAGCATCTGCCTTGGGGGGTTTGTGTGGCTGAGAAGCCAGAGTGGTGGGTGGATTGTCTGTATTGATATGAAAGTCACTAAGAGTAATAAAAAGGGTTGTAATGGTGAGAAGGGCAGTGAACAGTGTGCGAAATTGTTACTCACAGAGAGAGTAAGAAAGACAATGGCTAATAACTCCAGCAGACAGGTCCTGGGCATTTTGGCAGACTGGGAGTTCCAGGGGGATAGAGGTAACAAACAGGAGCCCATCTCCTGCCCACCTCCCTGCTCTGCAGGAAGTGGAGTCTAGGCAGAAAAGTAGCCATTACTAGAACCCCCGGGCTGTTTTTTGATCTCCCTTCTTCTACTTCCAACTTAGATACCTTTTTAAAACAAACAAATGAGGGATCTTTCTTTAAAAAATAATAATTACCAAATACACCAGTATTTATCATGTTTTGAACCCAAGAATAGATGTATTAGATGTACTTACTGGATGTAGAAGATGATGGTCGGATACACGAAAGGCAGATCTTACAGCTTTAGTTCAAATTAACAAATACTTATTGGCCGCCATAGATACGAAGATCATACTATTCTCTGTATGGATGGTGCAAATTAATGAGAAAATCCCCCTCCTCTGAAGGCCACAGTGTTTTGGAGCTTGTGTGAGTGTGTACGTGTGTGTGTGTGTGTGTGTGTGTGTGTGTGTGTGTAATGTCAGTTATATATATAACTAATAATATGGCATAGAAATAACATAAGTTGCATAAAGCAATATATAAGTAACATAAGCAGTATAAAACAGTCAGTCATGATTTGTACTAACAAAATCACGGTGAGGGTAGGGACTTCCTGTCGCGAACCTGCCATAAAATAGCGCGGTAACTGTTGGAGCACAAGGGTGGATTCGTTTCTAACATGAAATTCTTTTAAAGTTTGCTTTTCTCCTGTATCTTCTGACAATATCTGAAAATACACTTCAGTAGAGTTCATGTTTCTTTAATACTTTGCGGCTTCTGATCGGAGCTGCAACATAAACTCGTAATCTCTGTTTGAGCTAAATTGATGAGCCAGAGGCACCTGGGGGTGAGCGTCAGCGTCCATGCACGACATTTGGAGGCTGGCGTTTCTGTATGTCACAGACACCGGCCCCGCAGAACAGTGCAGCTTTGAAATACGTGGGTCCTGAGCGTTTATTTCCTTGTTGATAAATACAGCATAGTACTGTAAATATGTTTTCTCTTCCTCATGGCTTTCTCAGTAACATTTTCGTTTTTCTAGCTTTATTGTAAGACTGCAGTGTATAATACACATAGGTTGCGAAGTCTGTGTTATCGGCAGTTAATGTTATTGGTCAGGTTTACCAGGAGGCTATTAGTAGTTAAGTTTTTGGGGAGTTGAAAGTCAGACAGATTTTCGGGGCACCTGGGTAGCTCAGTGAGTTAGGCGTCGGACTTTGGCTCTCCTCATGATCTCACGGTTCATGGGTTCGGGCCCTGTGTCAGGTTCTGTGCTGGCATTTCGGAGCCTGGAGCTGCTTCGGATCCTCTGTCCCCCTCTCTCTCTGCCCCTCCCTCGCTTCCTCTCTCTCTCTCTGTCTCTCTCCCTCCCTCTCTCCCTCCCTCTTTCAAAAATGAATAAACATTAGGGGTGCCTGGGTGGCTCAGTTGGTTAAGCATCCGACTTCAGCTCAGGTCCCGAACTTGTAGTTTGTTGGTTCAAGCCATGCGTCGGGCTCTGTGCTGACAGCTTGGAGGCTGGAGCCTGCTTCGGATTCTGTGTCTCCCTCTCTCTGTTCCTCCCCCTCTCACACTCTTGTGTGTGTGTGTGTGTGTGTCTCTCTCTCTCTCTCTCTCTCTCAATAATAAAGATTTTTTTTTTTACGTTTATTTATTTTTTGAGAGATAGAGTGAGACAGAGCATGAGTGGGGAGGGTCAGAGAGAAGGAGACACAGAATCTGAAGCAGGCTCCAGGCTCCGAGCAAGCATTCAGCACATAGCCCGACGTGGGGCTCAAACCCACCAACCATGAGATCATGACCTGAGCCGAAGTCAGACACTTAACTGACAGCCACTCAGGCGCCCCTCAACAATAAAGATTTTTTAAAAAACAATTTAAATAAATAAACATTAAAAAAAATTTTTTAAGTCATACACAGATTCTCAACTGCATTGGGGAGGATCACTGCCCGGAACCCCGTGCATTTTTCAAGGTCAACTGTGTTAACATCTTTGAACCTCCCTTCACACAGCAGACTGTGTTTTTAATGCATCAGTCAGACACAGGAAGTTTTGGGGTTATCACATGATGACCCCTCCTGCCAGAATGAAAGGGACCTGAATGGTTGACTCGCTGGTAGAATGCACCTGCAGTGTTTGATAGAAGGCCGATCCTTTCCTACGTCTGTTATGCTGTTAAAGACACATGCATTGGAGTTTTGGGATTTAATTGTGATGTGTTTGCATGCTTTTTGTCAATGAGTAGATGTTTTGATCAGTAGAATTATATAAGGATTTCTCTAGAAAGAAATATATTGGGGCACCTGGGTGGCTCAGTCGGGTAAGTGTCCAACTCTTCATTTCAGCTCAGGTCATGATCTCATGGTTCATAAGTTCGAGCCCCAAGTCGGGCTCTGCACTGACAGTGCAGAGCCTGCTTGGGATTTTCTCTCCCTCTCTCACTGCCCCTCCCACACTCATGCGCTCTCTCTCAACATAAATAAATTAACATAAAAAAAATAAATATATTGCTCTTAGTTTAAAATTTTTTAATATGCCATATTTCTCATTTTATCCTTTATTCTTTTCTTTTTAAGAGTCAACACAGACAGTTCAAGCTCTGCAGTACTCAACTGCTGACGGTCCACTAACAGCAAGCAAAGATTTAGAAATCAAAGCCTTAAAAGAAGAAATTGAAAAACTAAGGAAACAAGTAAGAGGTAAATTTCTGTGATTCGCTATTAATTCAGATGAGTAGGGTTTTTTAAAAAACATGCTGTTTACACACAAAACATATATTGAGTGCCTATCACGTGTTACACGATGTAAGCTCTGCACCGGTGAGCAGAGAGCAAATCAGAATAGTTTCTCCTTTCAGGGAACTCTTTTTTTGGTACCGGGAGAAATAGCTTCTGCAGGACCTGAGAAAAATCAGCATCGGTGCGGGGAGAGCGTTAGGAGGGGCCCCTAACCAAGGTTCACGTTAACAAAGACGGTGTTTTTGGAAGATCTGTTTGGGATGTTTAGTTGGAATTCGTCTGGCTGCCATGTTAATACTGTCAGGAGTGAGGAAGAAGGACAGTGTAGGCAAGGAGACCGCATGTTTGCAGACAGCAAGACAGGTGAAAACTTACTTTCTCTGCAACAGCTCCTTCCAGCATATTGATGAGATTTAATTAAATTAGTTTAGGCAAGTGTCAATAGGCCTGTTCCATCCCATGTGTTTAGTCTATTCGTTCAGCAAATACTGAGTGAGCCCTTGCTGGGGAGCAGGTGTGCTTTGAGGCTCTTGAGATGCAGTACTAAGCACAGCTATGGTACTGGGCACAGCAACAGTACTAAGCACCGTGATGGAACCCTGGTCCTTGCTGGACTGGGAGGCACCCAACAGCCATAAAACAATAGCTATGTAACTCTGTAAATGCTGTAACTGTGTTAGAGGTGGTGAGAACTTACAGAGAGCAGGAGAAGGAGAAGGGGTCAGGGGTCCCGGATGGGGAGTTCTGTAATTTTATGCAGGCTGGTCTGGGGATAAGCCTCATTGAGAAGGTGACAGGTGAGCAAACACTTGAAGAAGGCAAGGGGCTAGCTGTGCAGGTACATGGGAAGTGCGTCTTCTACGCAGAAGGACCAGCCAGTGCAAAGGCCCTGGAGTCAGAATGCGCCTCATGAGTTCGGACGGCATGGCTGGAGGAAGATGGAGGAGACGAGGTGGAGAAATAAAGTGGGAGGGCTTGTGGCCTAATCAGTAGAGTCTCACTGACTGTTACAAGGTTTTTGGTTTTTTTCTGTCAGTGTGATGGGAGCCTTTTGCAGGGTGTAGAGGCATGGCACCTTGTCTCAGGATAAGGAGAGAGAGAAGAAGGAGCTGGCTTAGCCAGGATAGTCCGGCCTCTCCAGAAATGCTGTTTTAAGACCAAAGTAAGTGAAGGAGAAGAAAGAATCTGAGACAGGGTCTTTTAGAAAAAGGACTATTTAAAAAATTTTTAATGTTAATTTTTTGATGGGGGGAGGGGCAGAGAGAGGGAGACACAGAAACTGAAGCAGCCCCCAGGCTCTGAGCTGTCAGCACAGAGTGAACTGTCAGCGCAGAGCCCGATGCGGGGCTGGAACTCACAAACTGTGAGATCATGACCTGAGCCGAAGTCGGGCGCTTAACCAGCTGAGCCCCCCAGGCACCCCTGAAAAGGACTGTTTAAATGCCATGTTAATACTTCGCTTATATTAAATACACATGGAGCTCTTAAATTTGACCATAATTTATGCTCTTGTTTTTTTAAGTGGCTCTCTTCCTAAGAGATAATCTCTTTATCAAATTTCTGTAGCTTTACGTTTCTAAAATTAAGGTGTTTGGAAATACGATACGCAGAATCATTTGCTTTGCCGTCAGCCATAAAACCTCAAGAGCACTGAGTGTGTTGGTTATGTGACACTGAGAAAACACGCGTGGGCTGGTCGGTGATTTATCGTCAGAGAGGTAATACGGATTGGGATGAGTTACTTACAAGCCCATCTTATTAGCTCTAGGAGGGTGGTGGTCTTTAATCGATTCCTTAGGATTTTCTGTGCTAGTCATCATGCATCTGCGAATAGGACACTTGTGTTTTTGCCTCTTTGATCTGTGTGCTTTTAATTTCCTTTCCTTTTGTAGCACTGGCTAGAATCCGCACTGTGCAGAAGAAGAGTGGAGAGAATACACATCCCAGCTTTCTTCCCAGTCTTAGGGGGAAGCCTCCAGCCTTTCACCCTCAAGAGTAATATTAGCTACACATTTTCTGTAGATGCTATTTACCGAGTCAGAAGTTCACACCTATTCCTAATATTTCTGAGAGGTTTTTTTTGTCACAGGTGGTTGTTGAAATTGTCAAATATTTTTTCTGCATTTACTGATAGGAACATGTGATTTTTTTTCCCCCTTTAGTTAGCCTGTAAATATGGGGGATTAGATTGGTTGATTTTGAAATAGTGGACCAACCTTACATCCCTGGAATGTATACATGACTGGTCCTGGTGTATAGTTACATTATTTTTATGTGTTACTGAATTTTATTCCTAGTATTTTGTTAAGGATTTTTGCATCTGTATACGTGAAGGATATTGGTCTTTAGTTGTCTGCCTTTCTTTTTCTTTCTTTCTTTTTGTTTTTTGGTTTTGTACTGCCTTTGTTTCTGTTTATGTTCTTTAATTTGTTTCCTTATTGAAATATAGTTGACCCACAACATTATATTAATTAGTTTCAGGTGTACACATAATGATTCAGTGTCTATATGTGTCGTGAAACGATCACCACAGGACGTCCAGTTAGCCACCATCAGTACGTGTACCTGCAGATTTTTTTTCTTGTGCTTAGAAATTGTAAGAGCTACTCTCTCAACGACTTTTCAGTATGTGGTACAAAATTACTAGCTGTAATCCTCGTGCTGTGAATTGCATCCCCAGTTACATAACTAGAAGTTTGTACCCTGATCACCTTCACCCCTTTAACCTGCCCTGCACCCCTGCCTCTGGAACCACCAACTTGTTCTCAGAGTTCACTTTTTTTTGGTTTTAGATTACACATATAAGTGAGATCGTGCAGTATTTGTCTTTCTCTGACTTATTTTACTTAGCATAATTCCATCAAGTCCATCCACTTTGTTGCAAATGGCAAGATAGCCCTCATTTTAATGGCTCCGTGGTATTCCATTGTACGTATACCCCCCATTTTATTTATCCACGTATCCGTCATCCGACGTTTAGGTGGTTTCTATGTCTTGACTGTTGTGACTAATGCTGCAGTGAACATCGAATGCATATCTTTTCAATTCAGTGTTAAGGATTCTTTAGGTAAAAAATGGAATTGCTAGGTCCTGGGGTAGTTCTATTTTTAATTTTGTTTTTAACGTTTATTTTTGAGAGAGAAGGAGACAGAGAGTGAGCAGGGGAGGGGCAGAGAGAGAGACACACACAGAATCCGAAGCAGGCTCCAGGCTCCGAGCTGTCAGCACACAGCCCAAAATGGGGCTTGAACCCATGAGCCACAAGATCATGACCTGAGCCAAAGTCGGATGCTTAACCTACTGAGCCAGCCAGGTGCCCCTATTTTTAATTTTTTGAAGAACCTCTATACTGTTTTCCAAAGTGGCTGCCCAATTTATATTTCCACCAACAGTGCACACATACTCCCTTTTATCTGCATCCTTGCCAACACTTGTTACTCCCTTCTTTTTTGGATGGCAGCCATTCTAACAGGTGCGAGGTGATAACCTCATTGTGGTTTTGATTTGCGTTGCCCTGATAATTAATGACATTGAGCACCTTTTCATGTACCTGTTAGCCATCTTTATGTCTTCTTTGGAAAAAAATGTCTATTCAGATCCTCTGCCCGTTTTTTGATCGGTTTGCCAATGATTTATGAGTTATTAAAATATATTTTTTATATTAACCCCTTATCAGATATATGATTTGCAGATACTTTCTCCCATCCATTGGTTGCCTTTTTATGATGTGGATGGTTTCCTTTGCTGTGCAGAAGTAAATTCAATGTCACCTCACTTGTTAATTTTTGCTTTTGGTGCCCTCATAGTGCTGGCCTCATAAAATGAGTTTGAACCTATTCCCTCCTCTTTGATTTTTTGGAAGAGTTCAAGGAGGATTGGTGTTAATTCTTTTTAAAAGGTTTGTTAGAATTCACCAGTAAAACCGTTCGGTCCTGGGTTTTTCTTTCTTTGGAGGTTTTTGATTATTAATTCAGTACCTTTAGCATTATTGGTCTGTTTAGATTTTTTTAAATTTATTCACAATTCAGTTTTGTTTGGTTTTATGTTTCTGTAAATTTATCCATTTTTCTAGGTTATCCAGTTTGCTGCCTTGTAATTGTTCATAGTAGTCTCTTATGATCTTTGTGTATATGCTGCCCATTGAAATGTTTCCTCTTTCATTTCTGATTTTATTTATATGAGTCTTCTATTTTAGTCTAGCTAAAGTTTTGCCAATTTTGAGTGTCCAGAAACAATGTCTTAGTTACATTGATCTTGTCTTTAGTTTCCTGATGTTTGTTTCATTTATTGCTACTCTGATCTTTGTTAATTCCTTTCTTCAGCTAACTTTAGGTTTAGTTTGTTCTTTTTCTACCTGCTTGATAAGGAAAGTTAGGTGTTTGAGAGCTTTCATTTTTTTTCATGTAGGTGTTTATTGCCATGAACTTTCTTCTTAGAACTGCTTCTGCCATATTTCATATGTTTTGGCATATAGTGTTTCCATTTTTGATGTTAGAAGATATTTTTTTAATTTCTTTTTGTGATCCATTGGTTATTCAGGAGTGTGTTGTTCAGTTTTCACATTATTATGAATTATGAATTATGAAGAATGTATATTCTGCTATTGAATGGAATGTTCTGTATACGTCTGTTAGATCCGTTTGGTCCAAAGTATAATTCCCATTCAGTGTTTCCTTATTGATTTTCTGACTAGATGATGTATCCAATGTTGGAAGTAGGGTATTGAAGTCCCCTACTGTTTCGTAGTTTTTATTTATCCCTTCTAATCTGCTGATCTGCTCAGTATATTTAGGTGCTGTAGTGTTAGGTGCATATATATTTATAATTGTCATATCTTATTGA
The DNA here is from genome assembly GCA_028646485.1 of Cryptoprocta ferox. Classification (NCBI taxonomy): domain Eukaryota; kingdom Metazoa; phylum Chordata; class Mammalia; order Carnivora; family Eupleridae; genus Cryptoprocta; species Cryptoprocta ferox. The sequence continues at coordinate 6,206,905 of CM053562.1, forward strand.
TAAATTGACCTTTTTATTATAATATGGTAGTTTTCTTGTCTCGTTACTATTTTTGACTTAATCTCTTTTTTTCCTTATGTTTTATTTACTTTTGAGAGAGAGAGAGAGACAGCGTGAGCAGGGGAGGGTCAGAGAGAGAGGGAGACACAGAATCCGAAGACAGGCTCTAGGCTCTGAGCTAGCTGACACAGAGCCCGACACAGAGCTCAAACCCACGAACTGTGAGATCATGACCTGAGCTGAAGTTGGAAACTTAACTGACTGAGCCCCCCAGGCCCCCAGGTTACCCATATCTTTATGTACCATGCTCTTTATTCCTTCTTGATATTGATGAGCTCCTTATTCTGTTGTGTTCTGTTTAGATAATTTCCTTTAGCCATTAAAAAATTTTTTTAATGTTTATTTTTGAGAGAGATGGAGTGCGAGTGGGGGAGGGGCAGAGAGAGAGAGGGAGACACAGAATCCCAGGCAGGCTCCAGGCTGAGCTGTCAGCACAGAGCCCGATGTGGGGCTCGAACCGACAGACTGTGAGATCACGACCTGAGCCAAAGGCGGACATTTAACTGACTGAGCTACCCAGGCGCCCCTCCCTTTAACCATTTTTAAAAAGATAGCCCTGCTACCAGCAAATTCTCATAGTTTTTAATTCATCTGAGAATATCTTAATTTTGTCTTTATTACTAAAGAATATTTTTACAGGGCATAGGATCCTGGGTTGATAATTTTTTTTGTTTTAGCATCTGAAAACTATTGTACCACTTCCCTTAGGACTCTGGTTTATGAGGAGAAAATTACAGTCATTCTGAGGTTTTTTGTTCTGTATTATTTTTATTCTATTGCGTTTTTTTCCTCTGGCTGCTTGCAAGATTTTTCTTCTTTTATAGTTCTATGATGTTTAATGGTGTGTTTTGGCATGGATTTCGTAGAGTTTATTCTGTTTGGGATCTGTTCATCTTCTATAATAAAGACACACAAATGTGTCTTTCCGCATTTTTCCACTTTGTACTTTGAGTAAGAGACCTGCGTACTCTCTCTTATCTTTCTGGGACTCTGATGACTCAGATGTTAGATCTTTGGTTATCAACCCACAGATCGTTGGGTCTCTGTTCATTTTTGTTTTCATTCTGTTTTTTCCACCACTGTTGAGATTGGTCAGTTTCTACTGTTTTCTCTTCCATCTCACTGATTCTTTCCTCTCATCCCTCCTTTGTGCTGTTGAATCCAACAACCCAGATTTTTATTACATTTATTTCTAAAATTTCCATTCTGTTTTTTGTAAACTTGTTTCTTTGCTGAGACTTGCTGTATCTTCGCTTGAGTCTTCTATTTGTTCATTTATTTCAGATATGTCCATAATTGCTCACTGAAGCATTTTTATCATAGCTGGTGTCGTGTCTTGTCAAATGTTTCTAACATCTCTCTTATTTCAGTGTCTGTATCTATCGATTTCTTTTCTCATTCAAGTTGAGATTTTCCTGGTTCCTGATAGGATGACTGACTTTCAGTTAGTGTCTCTGGATCTTATTTAAACTTCCCATTTTCGCTGGCTTTTCCTGACACCTCTCCAGCAGTGGTAGATTGCCAGGTTGAGGTAGAAGTTCATTTTCCCCACGTGGCCTCCCTCGACACCCAAAGACGGGCCCCTTGTAATCCCCGGAAGAGGTTGGGAGTTCCAGGGCCCGGCTCGGTTTCCACCAACACCATGGTGGGCATGGCCCTAGCACCGCGGGGCAGCGACAGGGGAGTTCTTCCCTCTCTGACCCGACCCCGATGCAGGGGCGGTGGAGAACCTCACTACTGCCCGCGGAGGGGGTGTGTGTGAAAGTGCTAGGTGCCCATGTGGTGCCCACTGATGTTGTGTGTGGGACGCCCTCGTTACAGCCAGTGGGCCCTCCTCTGAGGACCCTCGTGCCTCATGGGCTATTTGGGCACTTCATTACAGCCTGACGTGACTGGAAGTCTGGCTTCTCATGTGTCCTTTGTGGACAGAAGTGGTTGTGGAGTAAGTTGTTTCTGTGTCGTTTAACTTGAGTGGAACAGTTACTTGCTGAAAGTTTTCAGTCTTGCTCATTTGCTCCTTTCCTGGTCCTCTGGGTAGAAAGATAGGCTTCTGTTGGAGCTTTTATTTGTTCCGCTGTCGGCATTTCTGGGTCGCCAGCGTTTTTGGCTCTGTGTCTGGGGAAAGTGAACCGGAAAGAAAACCCAGAGAACCTCCAGCTCTGTTGGTCCAGTATTCCTGACATCACAGTTTCAGGTGCCCTTGTCCCCATTGGTCATCCTTTTTGTCTCCAAATTTCCGTTTTCTTGTGTTTGTTTTATATATAATGTCCGGGGGAAGAGGGGAAGTGTATCTAATCTGGCTTTCTGGAAGCAGAAGTCCCCAGACTGAGCTCTTCAAATGTAAATCCGGTCACATCACAGCTTCAGCACACATGCTAACGTGTCTTCCAGGGACCCCCGCTGGCTCCCAGATGAAAGTAAAATGTCAGCTCCATCTCCAAGGCCCTTGGTTCTCTTGAATGTAGCTGCGTCTGCAGATTCCTGCGAAGGCGAACTACACTTAGTTCTACTTGGTCTCATTCAGAGTTTTCACTCTTCCGTTGTTTTTTTTCTCTTTTCTTTCTCCACCCCCTCTTCCTTCCCGCCTTCCTTCCCTCTTTCCTTCCTGCTTCATGTATTCATTTTTGCTTGTGTGCTTGCCGGAAACATTCCTCACCTTCAACTTAAACGCCTCTAGAATACATTTTACCGCTGACATACTTTTTTATGTCTATATTGCTTTACTTCCCTCACCTCACTGCTAGACGCTAAGATTCTTGAAAATAGGAATTTTGACTTTCATTCCTTGGTACGTACAAGTGCACGGAAAAGTGCGTGACACTTAAAAACCCCAAGCCATTATTTGTTGATGAGCGAGTGACTAAGTGAAACTTCACTCTTGAAAACGTGTGATAACTTCCTCAGGTGTCTTCCTGATATGTCTTTCTGGACAGTTCCCAACACACTCATCCCTCAGGCACAGATTGGTTACCGTTCACCTCCTGTTGACGGAGGTTCCCTTCTTTACCCCTACATGCAGAGCCTGTACAACTGCTCATCACTCATTATATTCTAGCATTTCCCGAGGTGGGGGCAGAACCAGTGAAAACGAGGTTAAGAGAAAAGGTAAATCATCTTTTTAGTATTCTTCCTTCCCAACCTCTCATTTCTTAGTCATGTGCTGGTCTTGTGTGCCTTTGATTCCATTCCATCTCGTTCATTTCTTTCATCATTTGTTCATTTTTAAGCCTATTTTTTCTCATGATAAAACGTACATAACGCAAAATGACCATCTTAACCGCTTTTAAGCGTCAGGTCAGTGGCCTGTAACATGGTCACGTGCTGTGCAGCTGTCACGCTCCATCTCCGCAGCCCAGTGTCTTCCCACGTGGAAGCCCTCCCCCCACCAAACCCCAGCTCCCGGGCCCCCCACACCCACGCCTGGCAGCCACCATTCTTTCTGTGTCTCTGCATTTGACTACTCGAGGAGCGTCACGCGAGTGCGGTCATAAAGTATCTGTCCCTTTGTGGCTGACTGACTTCACCCAGCAGCGTCCTCACAGTTCATCCATGTCATAGGCTGTGTCAGGATTTCCTGTCTTCTACAGTGTTCCATCGTGTGTATACAAATACTTCCTTCTGCTTATACGTTCATCGCCGATGCACACTTGGTGTTGCTTCCCCATTTTGTTTATTGTAAATAATGCCACTTTGCGCACGAGGGTACATGTATCTATTCTCGTCCAGAAGTGGAGTTCCTCAATTTGTAGGGAAATTGTGTGTTTAACGGTTTCAGGAACTGCCCAACTGTTTTCCGCAGTGGCTGTGCCATTCTCTTCCCAACGTTCAGTCCTTCTCCGTTCAGTCCGTAACGTATTTATTGGGTTGCTGTTGTGTGCCAAACATTATAGTCGGTACCGGAGGCGGAGTGGTAAGGCCGGGTAACTTCTGTGTCTCATTCACAGTTAAACCCAAGCCATCTGAGACATTCTGATGTAAAAGCTAGAGAGATTAAAAAAACAAGCTCTTCTAGGAACCTGCCCTGTGAGTGGCCCTGACTATAGTCATGGCTGTAAAAGAAAAAAAAAAAGTGTCCAAATCACAAATCACCTTTTTTTTTTTTTTTAAGTTTGTGTATTTGTTTTGAGAGAGAGTGAGAGACCGTATGCATGAGCGGAGGAGGGGCAAACAGGGAGGGAGAGAGAGGGAGAATCCCAAGCAGGCTCTACAGTGTCCGCACAGAGCCCCACTTGGGGCTCGGTCTCAGGAACCTTGAGATCATGACCTGAGCCAAAATCAAGACTTGGAGGCTTAACTGACTGAGCTACCCAGGCGCCCCCAACCACATTCTGTTAGCCACTTCTTAATCTAGATCTTTGTGTAAACAAATATGCATCATCAGTCCCTTTATATCTTTTCTTTTCCTATGGTAGTGTTCTCCAGTATATTTAAACTCCGATGGGGCGCCTGGGTGGCTCAGTCAATTAAGCGTCTGACTTCGGCTCAGGTCATGATCCCACGGTTCATGAGTTCGAGGCCCGCATCGGACTCTGTGCTGACAGCTCAGACCCTGGAGCCTGCTTTGGATTCTGTTTCCTCTCTGCCCCTCCCCTGCTCACGCTCTGTCTCTGTCTCTCAAAAATAAATAACATTAAAAAAAATTTTTTTTAACTTAAAAAAATTTTTTTTAAAATGAAAAATTTAATAAACTTATAATTGCTTAAAATTTCTTTTTAAGGGGCGCCTGAGTGGCTCAGTCGGTTAAGCATCTGACTTCAGCTCAGGTCTGATCTCACCATTTGTGAATTTAAGTCCCACATCAGGCTCTGTGCTGACAGCCTGCTTCAGATTCTGCGTCTCCCTCTCTCTCTGTCCCTCCCCAGCTCACACTCTGTGTCTCTCTCTCTCAAAAAAAAAACATTAAAAAATTTTTAAAAATTCATACTGCAAACTCCCAAGAGGGTAACACAGGGTTTCCCTGTGTCATCTGACAGACACTCAGCAGATTACAGTAAAAATTCGTACGCTCGTTTAATATTTTTCCATGAGAAAATATAGGAATGGTTTGTTTCCTAAATATCGTAATCTGTGATGTGCTTTGCAACCCCCTTTCTTTTGTTGCCTCGAGTTGGGTGGTTTGTCTGTCTCTCCAACCGTAAACTAACTCTCTCTTCACTTGTCCCTCTGTCTGACACACACACACCTCTGCATCGTGTAAATGAAGGAGAAGGATAGTGAATGGAGGAAGGGGGTAAAAATAGGGGAGGGGAGCCTGTTTTCCCCTGTCGTGGTCAGAAGTTAGGTCTCTTCACCTCTCAGAAGGGTCCTGGATTATTTTAGGAATCAGAACGTAAGGGAGAAGCAGTGATGCTGTGTCCGCACAGAGCAGGGAGGGTGCTTTGACTGCGCTCCTAACGCCCCCCCGACCACAGTCCTCGCCTGTCGCGGGTCGTCTGTGCTCCACGCTGAGTCTCGGGGCAGCCGTGACCTCTCCGCCCTGCTCTTCCTTCTCCGGCCCTGTAGAACCCGCCACGCGGTTTACATTTGCGCTTCACCTTCATTTGTGATGGGTCACTCTTCATCTTCCTGACTTGGTCATCTCCTTCAAGACGGAGTCTATTTAATATTTCTCTCCTGTGCCACAGAGTGCAAAGAAAATTCACCTGCCGTGTTCTCACCCCTGATTAAATCCTCATTACGAACAGGTTGGATTTCACAGCTGTCCCAGCAGCGGCGGGCCGGGACCCTGGTTGGGATGCGCTAGCCCATTGTGCTGGCGCTGCTCCTGCTCTTTGTTCCCGAAAACTGCTTTTTAATCACTTTGCCTGGATGGTATGGCCTGTCGTGTTGCATGAGGTATTTTTTGATTGTCCCTGAGGATTTCTTTCAATGTCTCGATCGAATTCACCATTTGTTGTAGTGAAAGTAAACGTTCGTGTGCCTTCGCCGTTTTACAATTGTAGGGCAAAATTCAGCTCATTCTGAGTTGGGGTTTTTATCTTGGGGGAATGCGACATTCCGTGTCCATCAGATTGGAAGATTTTATAAATCATCGAGTGAGTTTGTCTTCTCCAACCCTTCTGTGTGAAACACCGAAAATCTGACCTGTAATTCGCAGATACACTTACCAACCCACTGCAAAGCAGCCAAAGTGAAATGGCTGGGAGAAAACTGAAAGTTAACCTACACTGAGAGACAACCACGAACCGTCCTTGCAGGCTGCCAAGCCACCCCGTGGAGTTGTTTTCTGTCAACTCGATGTGATGCAGGCAGTTTATAAAACACTGACTTCATTTTTGTTTCTAACGAAAAGCAGTTGGGATAAGCAAATGACTCCGTAATTTGCAAAAAACCTTCATTGTGTCAGGGGAGAACTCTTTGGGTTTTTTTTGTTTTGTTTTTGTTTTTGTTTTTTAACTTTATAGTTTATTGTCAGGTTGGTTTCCATATAACACCCAGGGCTCTTCCCCACAAGTGACCTCCACCATGACCATCACCCCCCTTCCCCTTTCCCCCTCCCCCTTCCACCCTCACTTTGTTTTCAGTATTCAAGAGTCTCTCATGCTTTGAGGGGAGAACTCTTTGAAGTAGAAGAAAGTAGGTGAGCATCAGTCATTCGGCTGGCTAAGGTGAACAGGATCTTGAACAGGGTCCCTGTTAGACCCCTCAAATGACAAAAATCAGCTGTGTCACATACTAAATTTTGACTCCAAATTATTAGACATAACAAACTCTTGACATCTTAAAAATGTTAAAACCTTAAAGTAACAGGAAAGTTTCACTTAAAAATGTTTCAAGGAAATTAGTCTAAACAAAAAAAAATCCTACATGAAATGCTAAAATTTGAGAAAATGATAAAATATAATTTTCTGAGTGCAAGACTAAATACCCCGTGATCTTTAAGATTAAACATCCTAAGATCTTGTAGCGTTCTTCAAGCAGAACATTTATTAAATTAGACTGTGAAAGTTAGACTATTGAGACAAAACAAAAACTAGTTAAGTGCACCTTGGCAGATGTTTTAGAAAATTGTTGAAAACTATGGTATCCATAAAGGCATCTACACGCTCAAAACACCTACGATAAATAAGCTCTTAATAAATCTGTAAGTTTAGGGCACTGAGTATCAGTAGATTATTTTATTTAAGGAATCTAACACCAGTTAGTATGGGATACACTACTGCACTAAAGTGACTTCTTGGCTACAGGACTTCTCGGTACGCACAAAGTCTCTTTACAGTAGGACCAGTGTCTTATGAACACGACTTCATTTCTTGAAAGCATTGAACTCAACAGTATGCAATACTGTGTGCATCTGTTCCCACACTTAAATTTGCAAGACCTGGGGATCTTGTTAAAATACAGATCTGATTCCGTAGGTCTGGGGTGGGGCCCGAGATCTGCATTTCTAACAAGCTCGCAGAGGATGTTCCTGCTACCATGTGGGGATGTCACTCAGAGTAGAAAGCTTGTACAGAATAGAAGCTCCCCAGAACAGAAATTAACAGTGAATGTGTGTAGATTTCTCTGCTTTTATGGGCTTCAGTCCTTTAAGTTACTAATTCAATTTCAATGCCATGAATATTTTGTATCAATTTATTAAATTTTATTCAGGCAGTGTGTTCAAATTAGTAAGTCTGTTTTGTTTCATAATAACTCTCCTGAAGTGATAATGTTAAGAAATATTTGGTAGGGGCGCCTGGGTGGCTCAGTCAGTTAAGCGTCCGACTTCGGCTCAGGTCATGATCTCACGGTTTGTGAACTGGAGCCCCACATGGGGCTCTTCGCTGACAGCTCGGAGCCTGGAGCCTGCTTCGGATTCTGTGTCTCCCTCTGTCTCTGCTCATGCTCTGTCTGTCTGTCTGTCTCTCTCTCTTTCTCAAAATTAAACATTAAAAAATTAAAAAAAAAAAAGAATTATTTGGTAACGTTACTTTCCCAGGTGAAGGAAAGTTCCTGAGTGCAGGAGTTCCTGAGTGGTCCTTTCGCTCCGAGACCCATTTAGCAGTGTGACCTCAGGCTAGATACCCATCCAGCCCCCTGGGCCTCAGTTTCTTCTTCCAGAAGACGGAGGAACTGACCTAGATCAGAGGTGTTCAACCATTTGCTTTCCGAAATCAGGGATTGTTCTTCAGATAACCACTAGTGAAACTGGGCTGGGGTCCGCGACCATTAGAAGCACAGCCGTCTTAACAATAATTTGACTAAAGTCAGCACACGAGCGCTAATAACCAACCACAGATGAAAACTGGTCTGTTTTGTCTGTTGGCTTTTGAGGTCTTTGATAGTTTAAAGCTTTTAATTGGTTCTGAAGGTACTTTTCTGGAAGTATGGTCTTCTTTTTCTAATAGAAATGTAAGACATTTTTACACACAGGTATTACACATTTTCATACTGACATTAGCCATACCCTTGTCTTCAGTGAACTTGATACGCATTTAATTGTCGTGAGTTACAGTCATAGCGAAAGGTGTCTATAAGCCTATTACCAAATTCAAAATACATTATTTTATTTAACTTAGTTGTTTAAAACCTTGGTTTCAAGCATTTGTTTTCATACTCCTACTAAAATAAACACTGTTTCCTCTTTTTAGATTCAAGTCACTTGGAACAGCAACTTGAGGAAGCCCACGCTGTGAGGAGGGAACTAGATGATGCTTTTAGACAAATCAAGGCTTATGAAAAACAAATCAAAACACTACAACAAGAAAGGGAAGAATTAAACAAGGTAAAAATACATGGATAGATTGTTAAACCTGGTTTTAGATTCTTAATCTTGTTTAATTTGTGTCCCGAAAGCTTTCGTAATGAGTTACGATAACATAAAGTATTTATTGTAAAGTTTAATTATTTTGGTGTATGTCATTTGATTAACGACAGCTAGTAATGAAGAAACTTTCATATTCTCAAGATTTTTAACTTTCAGAATCATTTGTTCTTTTGAAAAGTTTAATCAAAGGACTTGTTTAAAAGTAAATGTTTTAAAAAATATTAAGGAATAAGCAAACAGTGAAATATGTTTGCCATCTTTGGACAAATAAAAACTAAAGGCATGTTTTCACTGTGATTTGCTGATATGAACATTCTTAAAAGATTGTAATAAAAATTTTCTTTAATGTTTTAATTACTTTTAAAATGTCTGTCTTTCAAGCACGGATGAACAAGCTGTTTTCATAAGAACTTGATGTAGTACTTAAACAGTATTATAAACATCAACAAAATTTATTAATAGCAAAGACAATCTAACACATCCAGTAGGGTAAATAATATTCAAGCACCAGAGAAAAATATTTTACTTGAACCACTCAGAATGTGTACTTTACCTTTCATTAACAAATTTAAAAATGTTGGAATTAATACTAGCCAACACAGAAAAAGCAATGAGTGGTTTATGGCTTGTATAAATTGTATTCAATGATGTAGTATATAATTGATAGCATAATGCAGTACTTTTGGGGAAGATTTTAAAGTCTTGCTGCCAGTAAAGAAATGGAGGCAATTAAAAATAAAACAGCCTTTTGCTGATGAAGCTAATCAGAAAGACTAACAGAAAGCTGTAAAGGTTAAATTGAATTTGATTAGTATATGTTTTCTTTTTTCTTCATGCAATTAGAAGCAGTTTTGTGTACAGATCCATGTAAATTCATGGCCAATTTAATAAAATTTGGAATTTATTACAGATATTCTGTTTTAATAATATAGTAACGTTACAATAGTATTAGTGGTACTATGTATTTAGTGTACTGGTATTATGTATTTAAAGGTAGGATTATTCAGCCAAACTTAGTAAAAATAAAAAGGATGAGAATCTGATATGTAGATTTATAGTAACAAGTATTTTGCCAATTTTATTAATTTTTAATATTAAAAATACTTTTTAAGTGTATTTTGAGAAGAGGGTAGTGCTATAAAGAAATATAATATTGATAAAGAATTTTAAGTGATTTAATATCCTGTAGGCAGCAGATAATCTTTTTAACATTTTTTCATTAGATACATATAAAAGAATAAATGTAACATTATATGAGTTTTAATGCAAATAATATAATGCATATCTCTGAACCTCCCATCCAACAAGGAATAGAACATTACGAATTTTGTGGCATAGTCTTGGCCAGTCATTTTTTAATTCCTTTTTCCTTATCATCTGTCATTTCCTTATTGAAAAATACTTCTTATCACATATTAGTATATCTCTAAATAATAGATAATAAAATAAATGTTTCATGGAGATAAAAAGTAGAGCATAGGGAATATAGTCAACAATATGGTAATAACATTGTCTGGTGACAGAGGGTAACTATGCTTATCCTGGTGAGCACTGAGTAACATGTAAGAATTGTCAAATCACCTTGTGTACGCCTGAAACCAATGTACCGTTCTATGTTAATCATACCTCAATAAAAGTAGATAAAAATGCCAATGCCAGATGCTCAAGATAAGATTATAATCTGATATATTATTTCTGGAAAGCTAGTTTGCAGTAAGCATCCAAAGCCTTCAAATACGAAAGTACTTGATAAAATTAATTCCATTTGTCAAAACTTAATTCAAGAAGATAATCAGACATTCAAGCAAAGATTTGTTCACAGAGAAATTTCTTACCACAGCTATAAAAGAAAAATATTAGAAATAACTGAAATGCCCAACCAGTTCATATGATGGAATATTACATAGCCATTAAGCTTGGTGGCTAAAGAATTTTTAATGCCATAGGAAATTAAAAATATGTACATATATTTTTAGTGTTGCTTGTTTCTGAGCTTTGTAAAGTGGTACATGCAGTTCTGTACAATTTTTTTTTTTTTTTTTACTTTTCTGAGATTCATTTATAGAGCCATAGAGCCTTCATTTATTGGCTCTGTAGTACACCATTATGTGAACGCTCTAGAATCTATGTATTCAGTTTTTTGTTATAGTCATTGAAGTTGCTCATACTTGATAGCCACTGTAAATGAGCATTCTTGACTATGTATGCTGATGTGCACACACTTGTACATATAATCACAAGTGGAATAATTGGGTCATAAGTAATGCAAGTACTCTATTTTTTACGATAATGCCGAATCGTTTCCACTGATCGTATCAATTCATATTTCCACTCCCACCACCTGGTCTGTATTCAATAGTACTTCATGTTACTAGATATATTATTTTGGACAACCTCATTGAAATTGATATTTTAGGTCTAGAATGATGTTTTATTTATGGTCTTAATTTCTCTAATTACTAATGAGGTTGAGTATCTCACATAAACCCATTTATCAATTATATTTCTTCTTTTGCAAAATGCCTCTCAATATCTTCTGTACATTTTTCTGTTGGATTTTTTTCTTTTTCTTACTGGTTTGTTAAGAATTCTTGAAAATTTCTGTATTAATCTTTTGTCAGTTGTGTATGTTAAGATACCTCCCAGTTAGTGGCTTGACTTTTCATTTTCTTCATGGGATCTTTTGAATAACAGAAGTTGTTAGTTTTAATGTAGTCATATATTATCAATCTTTATTAAAGATTTAGAGATTTGCTGGCTTATGTAAGAAACCTGAGGTTAAAATTCTCAGTTTTTTTAAGTTCTCAGTTTTTATTTTGAAGTTTTAAAGTTTGGCCTTTCGTATTTAAATTTTAATATACCAGACTTACTTTTTGGTATCATGGGAGATACAAGGATCCAATTTTAGTGTTTCCTGTAGCTAACAGTAGTTCATTTACGAATTAGGCCCTCTCTTCCCCAGGGATGTGCAGTGTCACTTCTGTCATATATTACATTTCCATGTATGCAGGATTCTGTATTTCACCTCTCCATTCCTTGAAAACTGTGGTGAGATCTTGATTAAAACTGCGGTAAATCTGTAATTTCAGGAGAATTGACATCATTACAATACTCAGTCTTTAAGTTCTTACTGTCCATATTGATTAATATTATTCCAAGTGCACACACAGATTTCAAGACCAGGGCATAGTATTGTGATGTACATACAGCAGAAATAAGCCCTCCACTCCCCTGTGTGCGAATTCTTACCTCTGGGGCAGTGGATAGATAAAGCCCTATTTATATATCTACATACATATATACTCCATGTATATATATGGAGTCTGTGTCGTGGACGAGGAGTCCTAAAAAAGGGAGGGTGTTTATATAAAGGAGAGAGGCAGAAGCTTCCTTTTTCCTGCCCCCCATCATCTCCACCCATCCTTCTGAGAGTCTCCTTGGAAATGTACAGAGAAGAGTCTAGGACCCTTTGAAATATAAATAAATTCCTCCAGCAGAAAGCTCAGCCCAGACGCCCCAGTTCTATAAAGAGCATGGCTCCCTGATCCAGGCTCCCGTCTGTCTCCCCACCTCTGCTGAAATACAAGCACATACATCCAGGAGTTCAGTCTCTTTGGAGTTTCTCATTCTAAATTAGTCATAAATTACAAGGCTTGCTTTTAGTGGAGGTCCCAGCTTTCAGTAAAATTTGTTAGAAAGATCTGTCTCTTCCAAAACTTAAAAATATTTCCTCTAGAGCCCCACAGTCTTTCCATCCACAAACTTGGTATATTTCACCATATCTTTAACATCTTAAATGTTTTAACAAAAAATTTTATGCAGGTCTTATTTGCCTTTCTTTAAACTTACTGTTCTATTTTTTCATATTTTAAATGGTATCTTTGTATTTTCTTACTGATTTTGCTTTGGCACCGTTGCTAAATATTAATTATACTCATATATTTTAGATTCTGACGGTTTTCTGCAAATAATGACAGTTTTGTTTCTTCTTTATATTTTTACGACTGTTCTTTCTTTCCTCGTCTCGCTGTATTAGCTAGGACTCACAGTACAATGTTGAATAGAGCTGGTGATGGCAGACTCCCCTGTCTTAGTCCTGATTTCAAAGAAAATGCCTTTACTATTTCACCACTAATAATGTTTTCTGTAAGTTTTTGGTAAATACTTTTTATCAGGTTAAGAAAGTTATCTTCTTTTCTTGTTTTGCTAATCATTTTTATCAAGAATGGGTACTGAACTTATTAAATACACTTTTCTGTATGCTGTTACAACAGATGTCTAGGAATTTGTTAACATCTATTGACGTGATGATGTGATTGTTCTTTAATAACTTGGTTTGGCAAATTATAGACTTTCTTCTAATGTTAAACCATTTTTGCATTTCTGGGTTAAACCTTAATTGTGCATATATTGTGTGCTAAATAATAATATGCCAGTATATGTAACACTTGTGTCATGGCACTGCTATTGGAGTGTTTTACATATATTAGATCATTCAATCTTTATAAGAGCCTTGTGATTTAGGTATTATTATTGTTGTGTTGTTTTATTATTATTTTATAAGTGGTGAGACCAAGCACAGAGGGGTCAAGTACACTTGCTCAAGATCAGAGAGCTAGACAGTGATGGAGCTGGAATTCCAACACAAGAAGTTGAGGTCCAGAGTTCATGCGTATCTACTGTATATATCACTGGAGTTGATTTGTTAATGCCTTTTTTAAAAAATTTTTGATTTGTTTTTATCAGTAAGATTGGCTTGTAATTTTTTTCTTTTATCTTTCTGGTGTTTTGTATGGTACCAAGATTATATTGCTCTCCTAGAATGAGCTAGGTTGCACTGCCTCTTTTTTCTCTTCTCGATAAAAGTTCATGTCAGAGGAATGTTTGTTCCTTGAAACACCAGAGGGCTCACTTGTAAAACCATCTGAGTCTGGAAATGCTCTCCCTCTGAGGGGATGGGGAGAGTTTGTTAGCTATTATTTGGTACTTTAATTATTACAGGACCATTTAAGCATTCTGTTTTCTTCTTGAAGCAGTTTTGATGAATTGTATTTTAGGGGGAGTTCATTCATTTCAAAAGTTAACAAATTTATTGGCATAAAGTTTTTCACTGTATTCTTTTATTAGCTATTTAAATCTCTTTCAGATTTGTAGTTACAATCTTTTTGTCTTTCTTACCATTATTTCTTTTTGCATTTATTCTTTTCTTTCTTTGATCTCACCAGGTATTTACCTATTTTTTTTCCGCAAAGAATCAACTTTTGACTTTGTTGATGTTCATTATCCTAACATTTCTTTTTAATTAGTTTATGCTCTTATTTATATTATCTTATATTGGTGGAAGCATTAGTGTGTTCTGTCTCTTTTTATGGGAATTTCATTGAATTTAAACCTTTATTTTTAGTTTCAATATAAGTATTTCAAGCTATAAATCTCCTGCTAAAAGTAAACCTTTTACTGCATTCTCATTTTATTACATGTACTAAACATTTTTATTGTTCGTATTTTCAACTTTTTTTTTTAGTTCTAAATATTTTAACATTCTTTATGACTTTTCTCCTTGCCCAATGAGGTATTATGGAATTTAGCCTTTTTAAAAGTTTTTATCGTAATGGTGATGTTATCAAAGAACTCGAGATTTGATATCTCTTTTTTGAAATCTGCTGAGACCTGTTTCATGGCCTAAACAGACTGTTCCATTTTCGAATGTTCACTGTATGCTTGAGAAGAATATATGTTCCCAGTATTGGGTGAGAGCATCTGCATATGAAGCTTGATAATCTTCTCTATATTCACTGTTTTTTAACTGCTCGCTTTATCTATTAATGATCGTGAAATCAAAATTTCTCATTATCATGATGTGTTCACCAATTTTACATGATTTTGCAATTTCTTTGTTATCTATTTTGAGTCTGTTTTATGGAATGCATAAAGGTTGAGAATAGCATTTCTTCCTGATGTTCAATTTTATCATTATGTGGGACATTCTTTATCCTTAATAATGCATTTTCTATTAAAATCTAGATAATTATTTTTAACTTGTTGTAACAAACTTAGCCCTTTTATTTTACTTTGACTACTAACACATCTAGATGTTTTTTACCAAATTACTTTCTCCTTTCTGTTTGTCATGCTATCCCTGTGCTTCTCTGTTTCCTTTCTTCCCTTTTAAAACTGTGGTAGAATGCATAAAACAGAAAATCTACCCTAACCATTTTTAAAATGTACAGTTCAGTAGTGTAAATTACATTCATGTTGTTGTGCAACTAATCTCCAGGTTTTTTTCATCTTGCACAATTTTTTCTTGAATTTTCATGGTGTTTTTTGTTTTTGTTCCCACTTTTCTCACTACTTGTTTTAACAGTGTCTAATAGTTGCTCTTGAATCTTATCATTCATGTTTAACAAAGTCTAAATTATTCTCTCCTCAACAATTTAAGGACCTCTAACTCTGTTGCCTCTTTCCAACTTTCGTGTTGTTTTTGACCAATATTTTACTTACATCCTTTGTTTACTGTACAAATGAGACTGGTTTATCATACAGTCTTCTGTGCATGTTTACATTCACGTTTATGTTCAGCAGTGTCTAGCCCTTCATTTCTCTGTCATTAGACCTCACTTTTAAAGTTATTTTTCTTTTCCCTGAGATAAATCTTTAGAGGTTCCTACTTAGCACAGATCTGATTGTGATAAGCTTTGTCAATTTTCATTTATATAAATCTAATTATTTTAGTCTCATACTTGAAAAGGAATTTTTCTGGGTATACAGTTTTAATTTTTCTTCTCTCTTTACATTTTCCCTGTTTCTGTTGTTACTTCTTAAGTGTCTGCTCTAAGTCTCTCTCTTTGTTTTAGAGGGTGGAGGATAGGGGATTAGTCTTTTTTCGCTGATTTCCTTTAAGGACTTTTTCTTGCCTCATAAATATAGAGCTAACTTCATTGATAGATTCAGTTCTTTAATTTTAACACTTGTATATTTTCCGTTTCTAAGTGTTCTGTACAGTTGTTTGTAAATCTCCCTGGTAATTTTTAATAGTCTTTTGTCATTTTCCCATTTTTTATGATTTTTTTTTTTTACTTCCTCAGACATTCAATTTTATGTTAACATTTGACAATGCAAATGTCCAAATATCATTGGAGTTTATTTTTCTTAATGTTTTTATTTTATTTTTAAGAGAGAGAGAGAGAGAGAGAGAGAGAGACAGGGTGCAAGTAGGGGAGGGGCAGAGAGACAGGGTGCAAGTAGGGGAGGGGCAGAGAGAGAGGGAGATGCAGAATCCAAAGCAGGCTCCAGGCTCTGAGCTGTCAGCACAAAGCCCTGACGCGGGGCTTGAACTCACGAACCGTGAGATCATGATCTGAGCCGAAGTCGGACACTTAACCTACTGAGCCATACAGGCACCTCAGCATTGGAGTTATTATTTGTGTTCTTTGCTTATGGTCGTTCGTTATTTGCGTGTTTGGGAATCTATGGGTGTTCACTCATATTTGTGTGTCTTAAAAAACCTAGATTTCATTGAGACTTTTTCCTCAAAAAGCGTTTCCTCTTGCCTAGAGGCAGGTGGTTCTCCTGACCTGGGTCGTCTTTAACTCCTTTCACTTTCATCTGGGGGTTTATTTAGCTTTCTCTCCTTGCCTCTGGCCTAAGGCATAGTCTCCACATGAGAGCATTCCTTGTTTTTTATCATTTGTAGTGATTCAGTATAATTTTCAAACGTCTCACAAGTATCCATTACATTTCAGAGAATATTTATTTTAATAGACCATCACATCTGGTATTCCCATACTCCTTATTTATTTATAGAAACTGAGGTACTAGAAGATTGGATCAGCTGTTCCATCGCAGTTAGCAGATGAGCATAAGGAAGTGAGAACATGAACGGAGCACCATGCTGTTACTAACTGTTCAAAAGTAGTTGATTCTTTTTAATTTTGTCCTGAGATGAATAATTTTGGCTCTTCATGACTTCATGAAAGCTCCTTTGAGGGCCACAATGGGTCCCTAGGTTGCAGAATTGGTAACTTATATTCTTTTTACGAAACTGTAGGAACTAGTCCAGGCTAGTGAGCGATTAAAAAACCAGTCCAAAGAGCTGAAAGACGCACACTGTCAGAGGAAACTGGCCATGCAGGAATTCATGGAGATCAATGAGCGGCTGACAGAGTTGCACACCCAAAAACAGAAACTTGCTCGCCATGTGCGAGATAAGGAAGAAGAGGTGGACCTGGTGATGCAAAAAGTTGAAAGCTTAAGGCAAGAACTGCGCAGGACAGAGAGAGCCAAGAAAGAGGTTAGTAGTCAGGCAGATTTTCTAGTGCCCAGGGGGTCGTGATTAAATAAGCTGTCTTTTCAGATGAGTGGAATAATGTGTCTCGTACTTTAATTGTTGAAAAGAATTTTTTTAGTTGGCTAACTGTATTTAAAGTGAATTTCAACATTTGAAGTTGTCTTCTTGTGACAAGGTAAATTCCCACGGGGAAAAGCATCTCACTGGAAAACCAGTTATAACCAAGGAATCTGCCTTTTTCTTTTGATTTCAAAGCTGGAAGTGCGTTCCGAAGCTGTGGCAGCCGAGGCATCTAAAGACAGGAAGCTGCGTGAACAGAGCGAGCACTACTCTAAGCAGCTGGAGAACGAATTGGAGGGACTAAAGGTATAGTTGGATTTCACCTCTGCGAAGTTGAATTAATTGTCTTCTCTTGAGGCTTATCAGGAATGTGAGTCTTCGTTCTCTTTGACGTGGACTGAAAACTAGCTCTCCTTCAAACCTAGCGTTCGTCATTCTCGTTCTTCCTAGCAGAAGCTGACATAGACTTCCTTGGCATTCTGGAAGGAAAGGCAAGGTTGTGTTTAGTGGGGAGAAGAAAGCCATCAGGAAGGAGTTAAAATATTTAGGCACACCTGGGCACGGCGTGTTGGTGATCTGCACGGGGGGCACGGTCAGAGTCCCAGACCCTTGATCTCGTAAAGGACTTCGGAGAACCTCAGGGGAGCTCCGCATGCGCTTCTGTGAGGGGGGATCAGACGATAATGGGCATGGGTTTAACACAGCTGAGCGAGGGAAATCCTTGTGCCAAGCTCTAAAGTCGGGCTACTTCTGAACTCCCAGCCCTATCCGTTACTAGCCTTGTGATACGGGACAAAACGTTTAATCCCTCTGGACCTAGATTTTCTTATCAGTAAAACCCTATCTCATTGGTTGTATGTTAGGAGTACATACACAGATCTGTAAAGGGCTCAGTACCTGTTAGCTACGAGAATAGTGTTAGGTTACGCTGAAACGAGAGAACTGGGATTCAGCTGACATCCTGTTTCTACAGTGCTAAATTATAATCTGCATGATGTCTGCCCTTTCTTCACGCTCACCTTGGCAGAGCAGTCCCCACTGTCTGCCAGCCCTCCCCTACACCCTCTCCTTGCATAACCATGCATAGGCTAGTCTCACTCATCTGGCAAGAATCAAGTTGAATGTCACCTTAGAAAGTCCATGCTACTGTAGAATTCTGTTAATAACTTTAGCATAGCTTTTATTGTATTTATCCACAAAATGTCTCCCTCCGTGAACGTACAGGTATAGCATTAACCTGGCTCAAGGCCGGATGTTCAATACTTGTTTCATAAATGTGTTAAATCAATGAACGAGTGATGTAGAATTGATCAGAACTTTTTCTCAGACTGTTAAAGATCAGTGGTTGCAAATAAGATTTCTCTGTTGTAAGTTTAAATATAAACGCTAGATTTTATTTCTTGTTTTAGAGATTTGGTTTATTTTTATTCTTCTGATTCATCATGATTGCACAGTCTTGGTTAGCTTTTCAAAGTAGAGATGTTTCTTCTATATACTCACACTCGGGAACAGGATTAGTGTATAGAAGGTATTACATTACTGTCTCAAATAATTTGTAGCCAAGGACTCTTCTGTTTCCGGCACTGTCTTAGGTGATGGGGTAACAAACAAGAATCGTAAAGACTGGAAGGTATCTTAGAGATTATTTGCATTTGAGGAAATTAAAACCCAGGAGAGTTAAGGATTATGTAGTCATAAGTGATAAAGTACACTTTAAACCTGGATTTTCAAGGGGCGCCTGGGTGGCTCAGTCAGTTAGGCATCTGACTTCGGGTCAGGTCATGATCTTGCAGTTCGCGAGTTCGAGCTGCACATTGGGCTCTGTGCTGACAGCCTGGAGCCTGCTTCAGAATTTGTGTCTTCCTCTCTGTCTGCCCCTCTGTCACTCACACTCTCTCTGTTTCTCTCTCTCTCTCTCTCTCTCTCTCAAAAACAATAAATAAGCATTTAAAAACATTTTAACCAGGATTTTCTAACTCAGTGCCATGTTCTCTCCACTAGTCTGCTTTATTGTTTTCTGTAGTAAACACTGCTGCACTGAAAACTTTGAATCACATGTATTTACCTATTGATCAAACTCTCATAATCTCTTGTATCATGTATATCTTGTATAAATTTGGGATAATAATAAATCTTTCCAGTATATAAGCTGATGCATTTAAAATTATTTGCCCAGGGCCTGGCAGAAAGTAAAGGCTCAGTAAATGTTGGCTGTGATTATTCTCATACTGTCATTTCTTGAGGGTATTTAAAATTGGAATTTCTTGGTTTCATATCTTACAAACCTATTTTGAATTGTTTTTGAAACCTATTTTGCCCATTCTGAAAGGATGTAGGAATCTTCAGTTCATTAGGAGTACTTTTCAACAGAATGGAAGGGAGAAATAATTCTTGAACAACAGAAAATTCAATACCCCATTTCTAATAATGCATAGAACATATAGACAGAAGATACCTAAGGATACAGAGGTCTTGGGCAACCCTATAACCAACCAGACCTGACAGACATATATAGAACCTTCTACTCAACACAGCAGAATACACATTCTTCTCAAGTGCATATGATATAGTCTCCAGGATGGACTGGATATTACATACAAAACAAGTCTCAAAAATGTAAGAAGACCGAAGTCATACAAAGTATCTTCTCCAACCACAGCGGAATGAAGGTAGAAATTAGTAACATAAGGAAAATCGGAATGTTAAAAAAAATATGTGGAAATAAAACAAGATACTCTTAACCAGTGGATCAAAGAAGAAATCAAAGGCAATTAGAAAATACCTAGAGAAGAATCTGATGAAAACACCCTACTGAATGCAGTGGAGGCAGTGCTCGGAGGGAAATTTATGGCTCTAAGTAGCTACGTTAAAAAAAAAAAAAAAAAAAAAAAAGGAGGTGTGGTGCCAGTGTGGCTCAGTCAGTTGAGCGTCCGGCTTCAGCTCAGGTCATGATCTCGCGGTTTGTGGGTTCAAGCCCTGCATCAGGCTCTGTGCTGACAACTAGCTCAGAGCCTGGAGCCTGTCTTCAGATTCTGTGTCTCCCTCCCTCCCTCTCTGACCCTCCCTTGCTCGCTCTCTCTCTCTCTCTCTCTCTCAAAAATAAATAAAACATTAAAAAAAAACACTTTAAAAAAAGGAAGGAGGATCTCAAATCAGTTACCTACTTTAATATCCTGCAGAACCAGAAGAAGAAGAGCAAAAGAAACTCAGAGCTAGAAGGAAGAAAATAATAAAGATTAGAGCAGAGTTAATTAAATGAAAATAGAAAAATAATAACAAGAATGAATGAAACCAAAGTTGATTTTTTCAAGGATCAACTAAATTGACAAATCTTTAGCTAGAAGCATACGGATTACTTAAAGTGACTCAAGAAAAAAAAAAAAACCCCACAAAACTAGAACACCTCAACAAACATCCTAACAAGTGAAGAGATGAAATCAATAAGAAGAAATCTCCTGACAAAAGTCCAGGGCCAGAGGCTTTCAGTGAATTGAGCCCAACATATAAAGAAGTATGAACACCAGTCCCTCTTAAACGCTACCAAAGATTACAAGAGTAGGGAGTGCTTCTCAACTAATCCTGTAAGGTTAGCATTACCCTGATACCAAAGCCATATATTAAAAACATTACAAGAGAAAAAAAACCTTACAAGAAAAGAGAATTACAGACCAGTATTCCTGATGATGTGTAAATCCTCAACAAAATGCTAGCAAACCAAGTCCAAAATGATATTAAAAGGATTATGCACCATGACAAATTTTTTTACTTCAGGAATCCAAGGGTAGTTCAGTGTAAGAAAATAAATCACAGTAGAACCTGGGTGGGGGGAATGATCATCTTAATTGAAGCACGTAAGTCATTTCACAAAATTCAACATCCTTTCATGAAGAAAGCTCCCAGAAAACTAGGAACAGAAGGGAATACACTCAACATGATGGAAGACATTTATGAAAAGCCCACAGTTAACATATTCAATGTTGACCAACCAAGACTTTGTCCCTGACATTAGGAACGCAACAATGATGCACATTTTTACCGCTGCTGTGTAACATTATACTGGAGTATCTAGCCAGAGGAATGGACAAGAAAAAGAAAGAAAAGGCATCCAAACTGGAAAGGGGGAGGAAAAAACTATCTCTTCCCAGATCACATGATCCTATATATAGAAATATTCAAAAGAATGCTACTAGTTTTTAATCCAGCATATATGATGCTTGGAACGTACTGTGTTTGAACAAGTTAAAAGCTGAATAAATCAAAAAGATCACCAACTCTTCTTATACCTGTAAGAGATATGACATCACAGGACGTCACAGGACAAGCCGCTGTTCTTACATTTGGAGGTATAGACAGGCAAATACAGAGAATCACAGCTTACCAGAATAGAAACCTTTGTAGGAATCAGTGTCAGTGTATGAAAACCTGAACTACAGCTGAAAAATCATTGGAGGCTCAGGGTGGACAAGTCTAAGAAAATCTCCAGAGAACACAGTCATTGGCAGGATCCCACACCTTTGTGAGTTTTACTTCCTGGACCTTGACCATGTTCTCACAGAGAATATCAGAACGCTCCTTGTGCTAACAGTAATGGGAACCATTTTTGAAATACGCCACACCATCCTGTTCTTCTTAACATGGTCTGCTCTCAGGAGAAACTCCTCAACCAGAGCTTAACCTGCTGGAGTTTATCAGAGCCTAATGGACTTGAGAGAAGGAAAACATCCAAATCCAGCCTGCTCTAGTCATCCTGCCCAAACTGAGGGGGACAGCAAAGCTGACAGGTTTTACAGTGTATGGTCCAGAGGCACCAGCTCAATAAAAGACTGATACCTAATCCTAGGACTATAGAACACTTACCCTCTCCCCACAACTCACCACTACATTACCAAGAGCCTATTTACAGCCATTCCTTTTACCCCGTACATCGTGTGTGCCTATCAACAAAAAATTACAAGATATACTAAAAGGCAGAAAAACAGTTGGAAGAGACAGAGCAAACATCAGAACCAGACTCAACATGGCAGAGATGTCAAAAGTATGAGACTGGGAATTTAAAACTATGATCAATTGATCGATATGCTGAGGACTTTAATGAGTAGAGGGCATGGAAGAATACATGAACAATGTAAAAAGATGGAAATTCTAAGAAAGAACTAAAAAGAAATGCTAGACATAAAAAATATTGTAACAGAAATTAAGAATGTCTTGGGGCGCCTGGCTGACTCCGTTCAAAGAGCATGCAACTCTTGATGTTGGATTCATGAATATAAGCCCCACGTTGGGTATAGAGATTACTAAGCAAAAATAATAATAAATGTAAAAATAAAGTCTCTACTACAAAGCTATAGTCATCAAGACAGTATGGTATTGGCACAAAAACAGACACATAGACCAATGGAATAGGATAGAGAACCCAGAATTGGAACCACAAATGTATGGCCAACTAATCTTTGACAAAGCAGGAAAGAGCATCCAATGGAAAAATGACAGTTTCTTTAGCAAATGGTGTTGGGAAAATTGACAGCAACATGCAGAAGAATGAAACTAGACCACTTTCTTACACCATACACAAAAATAAATTCAAAATGGATGAAAAGACCTAAATGTGAGACAGGAAGCCATCAAAACCCTAGAGGAGAAAGCAGGCAACAACCACTTTGACCTAAGCTGCAGCAGTTTCTTGCTCGACACAACTCCAAAGGCAAGGGAGTTAAAAGAAAAAATGAACTATTGGGACCTCATCAAGATAAAAAGCTTCTGCACTGCAAAAAACAATCAACAAAACTAAAAGGCAACCAACGGAACGGGAAAAGATATTTGCAAATGACATATTGGATAAAGGGCTAGTATCCAAAATCTATAAAGAACTCACCAAACTCCACACCCGAAAAACAGTCCAGTGAAGAAATGGGCCAAAGACATGAATAGACACCTTTCCAAAGAAGACATCCAGATGGCCAACAGACACATGAAACAATGCTGAACGTCACTCATCATCAGGGAAATACAAATCAAAGCCACACTGAGATACCACCTCACACTGGTCTGAGTGGCTAAAATGAACAAATCAGTAACTACAGATGCTGGCGAGGATGTGGAGAAACGGGAACCCTTTTGCGCTGCTGGTGGGAATGCAAACTGGTGCAGCTGCTCTGGAAAACAGTGTGGAGTTTCCTCAAAAAAATTAAAAATAGAACTACCCTATGACCCAGCAATAGCACTATTAGGAATTTACCCAAGGGATACAGGAGTCCTGATGCCCAATGTTTATAGCAACACCTTCAACAGTAGCCAAATTATGGAAAGAGCCTAAATGTCCATCAACTGATGAATGGATAAAGAAGATGTGGTTTGTATATACAGTGGAATACTACTTGGCAATGAGAAAGAATGAAATCATGCCATTTGCAGCAACATGGATAGAACTGGAAGGTATTATGCTAAGTGAGATAAGTCAGAGAAGGACAGATATCCTATGTTTTCACTCATGTGGATCTTGAGAAAGTGAACAGAAGACCATGGAGGTTGGGAAGGGAAAAAATAGTTACAAATAGAGGGAGGCAAACCACAAGAGACTCTTAAATACAGAGAACAAACTGAGGGTGGATGGTGGAAAATGGGTGATGGGCATTGAGAAGGACACTTGTTGAGATGAGCACCGGATGTTGTATGTAAGCCAATTTGACAACACATTTATATTAAAAAAAGAAACAGACATAAATAACCATTAATGGGCACTGAGCATAGCTGAGGAAAGACTCTCTGAGCTTGAGGATATCTAAATAGAAACCAGCAGGGGCGCCTGGGTGGCTCAGTCGGTTAAGCGTCTGACTTCAGCTCGGGTCATGATCTCACGGTTCATGGGTTCGAGCCCTGCGTCAGTCTCTGTGCTGACAGGTATACCTGCTCAGAGCCTGGAGCCTGTCTTCGGATTCTGTGTCTCCCTCTCTCTCTGACCCTCCCCTGCTCGCGATGTCTCTCTTCATCTCTCAAAAATAAATAAATAAATAACATTAAATAAATAAATAAACAAATAGAAACTGACAGAACTGAAAGGCAAAGAGAAAAACAATTGAAAAAAAAATCGAGAATGTGCAAGTGCTGTGGAACAAGTATAAAAGTTGGGAATATCAGAATGAGAAGAAAGAAACAGAAGAAATAATTGAAAGAACAATGACTGAGAATTTCCCCAAATTAGTATCAGACACCAAACCACAGATGCAGGAAGCTCAGAGAATACAAGCCGGGTAATGCCCAAAGAACTACACCTAGAGATACTATTTTCAAACTACAGAAAATCAAGGATAAAGAAAAATCCTAAAAGCCAGAGCAAAAGAAACACTACCTTATCTATAGAGGATGTAAGGCAAAGATTACAGCTGACTTCTCAGAAACCCATGCAAACAAGAAGAGAGTGGAGTGAAATATTTAAAGTGTTGAGAGAAAAAATTAACCTAGAATTTTGTACCCTATAAAATTACCCTTCAAAAGTGAAGGAAAAATAAAGACTTTGTGAGTCAAAAATGTAAGTAATTTGTTGCCAGTAAACCTGTTTGTAAGAAATGTTAAAAGGAGTTTTCTGGAGAGAAGGAAAATGATATAGGTCAGAAACTTTTATTTACATAAAACAAAAGCATCAGGAGGGTGCCTGGGTGGCTGGCAGTTGAGCATCCAACTTCAGCTCAGGTCATGATCTCACAGTTCGTGAGTTCGAGGCCTGTGTCAGGCTTTGCGCTGACAGCGCCGAGCCTGCTTCAGATTCTGTCTCCCTCTTTCTCTCTCACCCCTCCCCCACCTGCATGTTTTCTCTCTCTCTCTCTCAAAAAGTATTTTAAAAAGTTTAAAAAAAAAAAGAAGAAAAAGCATCAGAGAAGGAATAGCTAAAATAAATAAAAACTCTCATTTTTCTTAATCTAATAGTTCAAAATAATAGCGCATTTGATTATATGTGCATACACACACACTTCTATATGTTGTATAAACCTGAAATGAATGAACGCAATGATTTAGAGGCTAGGAGGGAGGAATTAGGATTATTTCATTTTAAAGTATTTGTACTACTCATGAAGTTGTAGAATATATTTTGAAAACAGACTGAATCGGTTGTAAATAGATATTGCAAACTATAGCACAACCACTAAAAAAGAAGTATAACTGCTATCCTCAGAACAGACAGAAAATGGGATCATATAAATCACTTGATTAAAACCAAGACAGAAAAGGAGTAGAAGACACAAATAGGAATAAAGAACATGGACAATAAACAGAAAAACAGTAGCAAATATAGTAGATATTAATCAAAAAATACCAGTAATCACTTAGAATGTTAATGGCCTAAGTACATCAGTTACAAAACAGAGATTGGGGATGCCTGGGTGGCACAGGCAGTTAAGTGTCTTACTTCAGCTCAGGTCATGATCTCACGGTTTGTGAGTTCGAGCCCTACATTGGGCTCTATGCTGACAGCTCGGATCCTGGAGCCTGCTTCAGATTTTGTGTCTCCTTCTCTGCCCCTCACCCACTCACATTCTGTCTCTCTTTCTCAAAAATAAGCAAATATTAAAAAAAAAAACTTTTTAAATACAAAAACCCAGAGATTGTGTCTGATTGGATTAAAAAATCACTATATATTTTCTATAAGAAGCCCACTTTAAATATACAGGCAGATATAGATTAAAAGTAAATGGATGAAGAAAGACGTATCATGCTAACACTGATTAAAAGAAAGTGGGAGTAGCATATTGATTTCAGAGTAGAATTCAGAGTAAGGGAAGTTTTTAGGAATAAAAAGGGCATCAGATAATGATAAAGGAATCAGTTCTCCAAGAAGACATAACAGTACTTAACATGTATGCATATAACATGCAGAATCAAAATGCGTAAGGCAAAAACTGTCAGTACTGCAAGGAAAAATAGATGACTGTGCTATTCTAGTTGGAAACTTCCAACACCCCTGTTTCAGAAATGAACAAGTCCAGGAGGCATAAAGCCAGTAAGAATATAGATGAACGCAACACCATCATCAGTCATTAAGGCAGCTGCCTTATACCAGCTAACATTATACTTCTTGGTGAGAAAATTGACACTTTTCCACTAAGATCAAGAGCATGGTGAAGATGTACCTTTTACCACTGCCCCTCAACAATGTACTGGCTAATACAATAAGACAAGAAGGCAAAATAAGAGGTATATGGATTGTGAAGGAAGATGTAAAACTGTTCAGAGGCAACATGTTCATCTATACAGAGAATCAAAAAAATTGATGAAAGAACCAGAACCTATACAACAGCCATGAACAAGTGGAAATTGAAATTTAAAACTCAATACTAATAATACCCACAAAAATGAAATATTTAGGTATAAGTAAAAATATGCATTAGAGCTATATGGGGAAAACTATAAAACTCTGATAAAAGAAATCAAAGAAGAACTAAATAAATGGAGAGACATTCCATGTTCATGGACAGGAAGATTCAGTATCATCAAGGAGTCAGTTCTTCCCAACTTGATCTGTAGGTTTAATGCACTCCCAATCAAAATCATAACTAGTTTTTTTGTGGATATTATCAAACAAAACCCAAAGTTTGTATGGAGAGACAAAGACCTAGAATAGCCAGCACATATTGAAGGAAAAGAATACAGTTGGAAGACTGACTGCCTGACTTCAAGACTTACTGTAAACATGCAGTAATCAAGACAGTGTAGCACTGGTGAATGAATATACAGAAAGGTCATTTTTAACAAAGGAGCAAGGGCAATACAATGGCGTAAAGATGATCTTTTCAACAGATAGTACTGATAGTTCTGTCTTTTCAACATAACGAGACATTCACATAATGAATGAATGAGTGAAACTTACAATCTTTACAAAAATCAAGTTGAAATGGATCACAGACCTAAGTGTAAAATATAGAACTATAACACTTATGGAAGATAATATAGGAGAAGATCTAGATGACCTTTGGTAGGAGAGTGACTTCTTATATCATGAACTAAGGAATTGATATGCTAGACTTAATTGAAATTAAAAATTTCTGGGGTGCCTGGGTGGCTTGGTTAAACGTCCGTTCAGCTCAGCTCATGATCTCACAGTTAGTGAGTTCGAGCCTCACATTGGGCTCTGTGCTAACAGCTTGGAGCCTGGAGCCTGCTTCGGATTCTGTGTTTCCCTCTCTCTCTCTGCCCCTCTCCCACGCTCACTCTGTCTCTCTCTCTTTCAAAAATAAACATTTTTTAAAATTAAAAAAAGAAATTAAAAATTTCTGCTCTGCAAAAGACTATTATGCAAAATATACAGAAAACTTTTAAGATTCAATAAGTAGACAACAGATGACCCCAGAGTTGCAAGTAATTAGCTGTGTGCCTGTAAGCCAGCAATGAACAATCCACAAAGGACATTGTGAAAGCAATTTCAATTATAATAGCAGCTAAAAGAATAAAGTTCCTTGGAATAAATTTAACCAAGAAGGTTAAAGACTTGTATACTGGAAAGTACAAAACATTGCTGAAAGATGTTAAAGGAGACATAAATAAATGGAAAGGTATACTATGTTTATGGATAGGATGACTTAATATTGTTTAGATGTCACTGTTACCCAAAGTGATATACAGGTTTGTTACAATTGCTAGTAAAATTTCAGCAGCCCTTTCTGCAGAAATGAAAATATAATTCTAAAAGTCATATAGAATTTCAGGTGTCCCCAAGCAGCCAAACAATCATGAAAAAGAAAAACAGAATTGGAGGACTCAAACTTTCCAGCTTTAAAACTTAACTACAAACTTACAAAAAGCGTATGGTACTGGCCTAAGAATAGAAACACAGGCCACTGGAATAGCATGAAGAGTGGAGAAATGAACTCCTACATCTATGACCAAGCGCTTTTTGACATCGTACTAAATCTGTTCAATGAGGAAAGTATAGTCCTTCAATTTATGTGCCAAGACAACTGTATTTCTGCATGCAAAGAAATGTGGATTCCTAGCTCATGCCATACAAAGCAATTTACTCAGAACAGATCAACCTAAATATAAGAGCTACAACCATAAAACCCTTAGAAGAAAACATCGAGGTAAGTGTTTATGACCATGGCATGGATTCTTAGATATGACACTGAAAACATAAGCAAAAAAAGAAGAAAATTGATAAATTGGACTTCATCAAAATAAAAACTTGTGTGCATTCATCAAAGGCCATTTTTAAAGGAATAGAAGAAAT
The DNA here is from genome assembly GCA_028646485.1 of Cryptoprocta ferox. Classification (NCBI taxonomy): domain Eukaryota; kingdom Metazoa; phylum Chordata; class Mammalia; order Carnivora; family Eupleridae; genus Cryptoprocta; species Cryptoprocta ferox. The sequence goes on from CM053562.1 coordinate 6,235,276, forward strand.
CATCGCAAATCAGGTATCTGGTAAGAGTTTGATATCTGGGATATATAAACCGGTCCTACAGTTGAGCAGCAAAAAGCAAACTACCCAATCAAAACATGGGCAAATAACTTGAATAGACATTTCTCCAAAGAATATATTTTAATAGCCCATAAGCCCACGAAAGATGTTCAACATCATTAATCATTAGGGAAATGAAGTTAAAATCTCAAGATACCACTCCATACGTACCAGGATGGCTAAAATAGGGGGTTAAAAGGAAATGAAACAGGTGTTTGCAAGGATGTTAAAAGTTTGGTGGTTTCTCAAAAAAGATAAACGCAGAGTTACCATATGACCCAGCAGTTCACCTAGGTACTGTACCCTGAAGAATTGCAAGCAAGGACTCAAACAGATAGTTGTACATCCGTGTTCTTTGAAACATTATTACAGTAGCCAACAAGTGGAAACAATCAAGTGTCCATCAACAGATGGAGAAGCAAAATGTGGTTTTTCTATACAATGGAATATCATTCAGCCATCAAAAGGGAGGACTCTCTGATACATGCTCCCACATGGATGAACTTTGAACACATTATGCTAAGTGAGAGATGCTGGACAAAAAAGAGCAAATACTGTATGATTCTCCGTGTATGAAATATCTAGAATAGGCAAATTCATTGAGATAAAAAGTAGAATCAAGGTTACCAGGCTGGGTAGAATGGGTAATGGCGAGTGGTTTAATGGTTGTAGAGAATTTTTCTTCGGGATAATGAAAAAGTTTTAGAAATAAAGGTGCTCATGGTTGCACAACATTCTGAATGTAATACCTACTAAACTCTATACTTAAAATGATTAAAATGGCAGAACTTTATGGTATATGTGTTTTACTGCTAATGTAATATCCATAAACCATTGAATTGTACGCTTTATTTTGTCGTTGTTGTTGTTGTTGTTGTTAACATTTATTTATTATTGAGAAACAGAGAGAGACAGAGCATGAGCATGGGGGGCAGAGAGAGGGTGAGACGCAGTATCAGAAGCAGGCTGCAGGCTCTGAGCTGTCAGCACAGAGCCCGATGCGGGGCTCGAACCCACGAGCGGTGAAATCATGACCTGAGCTGAAGTCAGATGCTCAAACGACTGAGCCACCCAGGCGCCCCTGAATTGTACACTTTAAATGAGCGAATAGTATGGTATGTGAATAGTAGCTCAATACGGCTATTAAAAAAAATATTTTTCAGTTGTTGTGATCATATGCTACAAGAGCTTTTTACCTTTTGTGTTAGATTGCTAGGGCTGCCTCAAATCACCACACACTGGCTGGCCTCAAAAATCGGAATTTATTGTCCCGATTATTGCACCTAGATGTCCAAAAGCAGTGATGGTGGGGTTGTGATAGTTTGCGTTCCTCGGTTTACGTGTCACCTCGATCTCTGCCTTCTTTCTTTCTGTGTGCAAGATTGTGAGTCCAGATTTCTTTTTATAAGGACACAGGTATTTTGGAATAGAGCCCAGCCTAATGACCTCATTTTAAGTCAGTGACCTTGGTGAAGACCCTACTTTTATTTTTTTTTCCATTCTTACTGAGATATGGTTGACAATAAAACTTGTGTATACTTATAAAATGTGATGTTTAGGTATACGTATATTTATGATATATGTACCACAACGAGCTAATTAGCATAGCCTCACTTTGTTTTTTTGATCTACCCCCTTAGAAATCTCAAGTATACAATACAGTCTTGTTAGCTGTATTCACGCTGCCTCACGTCAGATCTCCAGAACTTCTTCATCCTACATATGTGAAATTTCTGTGCCCTTTGATCCACACTCTCCCATTCCCTCACTCGGCCGGCCCTCGGCAACCACCATTCTCCCCTCGGCTCCGCAGAGGTCACTGTTTTAGATTCCACATATATGTCAGATCAGACGGTATTTGAGACCATATTTTAAAATATCATATTCTGAGGTACTAGTTAGTGGTGCTTAGTGCTTTAACATGAATTTGGGACAGACACAGTTCAACGCTTAACACGTGGATTTTTCACTCGAAAGTGCGATACAAGCATTTACACTCATTACGTAACTATCACAAACATAATCTTCATGATTATGGAAAAACACCCACTCCTTCAGTCCTCTGCCATTAAATATTTATCTTTCACCTTTGCAGTATTATCATTACCATGAACACTTTTGTGCCCTGCTTTTTAAAATATTATTTCTTAGAACAGATACCTAGAAATGAAATTGTCACATCACTAAGAGGCACTTGATATGGGCCAAAAATTGTTGAAAGTATAAGAAGCATTTCTTGCCTTATTAGTAGGTTGTTTATTAATCATTTCTTCTTTGTGAATTATTGCTTTAAATCATTTGCCTTTTTAATTTTATAGTCTGAATGTTTCTCTTACAATTGATATAAACCCTTTACATAGCGAAAAAGTGTATTAAGTTTTTCCACAACTATTTATTAATTTATCATTTGCCCTTTTTAACATTTTTTTAAATGTTTATTCATTTTTGACAGAGCACGAGCAGTGGGGAGGGGGGCAGAGAGAGAGGGAGACACAGAATCTGAAGCAGCTCCAGGCTCTGAGCTGTCAGCACACAGCCCCATGCGGGGCTCGAACTCAGTGAGATCATGACCTGAGCTGAAGTCAGACGCCAAACCGATTGAGCCACCCAGGCGCCCCATATCATTTGCCCTTTAATTTTGGTCTTGTTTCCTTTTCAAATTACTGGATGTTTGGTCTTATTTTCCTCAGTGTTTCTCTTATTGCTTCAAAGCTTGGCTTATCCTTTGTTCAGAGTTTGTTAAGTATTCAATTCTGCCTTTTCTTGCATGGTTCTATCGGGTTTAAAAATATTTAACTCTAGGGGCGCCTGGGTGGCTCAGATGGTTAAGCACTGACTTCAGCTCAGGTCATGATCTCACAGTTTGTGAGTTTGAGCCCCGCGTTGGGCTCTGTGCTGACAGCTCAGAGCCTGGAGCCTGTCTTCAGACTCTGTGTCTCCCTCTCTCTCTTTCTGCCCTCCCCCGCTCTCACTCTGTCTCTCTGCCCAAAAATAAAGAATAACTTTTTTAAAAAGTTTTATAGTATTTTTTAATATCTGAAAAGAACATTCTTCTCCCTCCCTCTTTACTCCTTTTTTTCTCCAGGATTTTCTTTGGCATTTTTCCAAGTGTATTTTCCCTGTGTACTGGGAATGTTTGTCTCCATCTGCCACCCCCATTTCCCATATTTAATTTTCTTATTATGTTTCTAAGGATATAATTTGAGAAATATTAAATACATATACACTTAATCTTTTCTTTCAAGCAGTTGGTATTTTTCTATATTGTTTCAAGTCTTCTTTTAGGTCTTCATAAAGACACGTCCTTTCTTCACGTAATGATCAGATAAGTTACTCTCGTTATTCCTCGTGTGTGTCTATTAGTTTCTGATAATTTTTGTTTGTTTTTATCCTTGCCCGTTCCACTCTCCAGAAGTACTGTGGATTTGTGTTTATCTTGCATGCAGTTGTTTTACTCAGTTCTGCCACTTTTTAGTGGATTTTCTGGGCGAACAATTATATGGGAATCATAGTGGTTTTATCCTTTCCCTTTCTAATCATTTCTTGTGACCATCGCATATGTTACCTGGTCAGCCAGAGTATTTAAAAACTCACACTACATAAGAGATCATGGAAGACACCCTTTCTGTTGTTATTATTCCTAAATCTTTTCTATGTATTTCTTGTCCTTCACCAGTAGGTATTATTTTGTCTGATAGCTGGAAAAGGGGTACTTTTTAAGTTAGGAGAATTACTTCATTGTTTTTTGTTTCATTATGGGACTTGGGGTCGTATTTGCAATTGGTGTTGGATTTTATCGAATACATTTGGGAATGGGTACCTACTGAGATTATCATATGGGTTGATTTTAATGGACTCCATTAAAGTAATTCAATTTTTTTACATTTATTAATAAATTTACTAATGCTAAATTACCTTCAATACCTGCCAGAAGACGTGTTCTCTTGTGGTAGATTGTTTCTTTTTTACATACGGTTTCATTTCATCAGCGTTTGATTTTGGTTTTCTTACACCCTCATGAACAAGTGACTTGAGCCCATGAGCGGTATCTTTGTCAGATCTTGATGTCAGGGTAGTTGTTGCCTGAAAGTTGAGTGCGTGCTGCTGCTCTCCCTACAGCCAAACTGCGAAACAGAACAGCAAACTGAAATGTTCGTTAGGTGATTCTAAAGGTGAATAGGTAAGTGGTCGGTGCCACAGATGTCGATGTAAGCATCATGTTTGTGCAGATGCGTCCGAGCCAGAATCTGACCTGCCATGGCTCTCCCCAGTTTCCCCAGGTGTGTGCACCAGGACGCCCCAGAAACTGCTAGACGTCTGGGTCTTGCCTGTGGTAGGCATGGCGTGAGTAGGTTTTTAGTAAATAGTTAACTATTCCAGTGGACACCCTGGAGTCATTTCTCCAGCCCAGTGGATGTCTTTTTTTTTTTTTCTTTTTTTTTTAAGGTACCTTACGTGTGAAGAAGTGAGGATAGATTTCTTTCAACTATAAATCAACTACTGTTCACAGTTTTTAAATCAAACTGTTCACAGTTTTTCTGCCCTTAATACTATTTTCAAACAGCAGGGACAGTGTCCCTCCAGGGCATAATTCCCTGTTGTCTCTAAACATAAACCCGCAGGTTTTTTGGGCTTCAGAGCTTTTCTTGTTGATCACCTGGGCATGTAGATAGCTTATAACGAAGTCATAGAAAAGTTACATAGCTCAGGAGGTCTTAAACAGTCACAACCTCTGTCTTGTCTCTGTTTACCCTTTAGCACCATCTGGAAGAAACTTTGGACTTTGCATTTTCTTTTCACCTTATTACTGAGAAGATGTTTCATCCTAATCTCTAAAAGGGCGGCTTTCAACTAAATTTCTCATCCCTAATGCCCTGCCTAACTGCCAAGAGGCCTTTCCTTTTCCAGTGGATATGAAGATGTGTGGTCGGACCTTTGTCCTTCTCCGTGGACTACTGGAGAAGCCCCCCTCGTTCCTTTCTGTACATTCTAGCTCTGGCATTCCATCCCCCAAATTTGTGTCTTCTAAAGACACAAACGTATTTAATCCTGTATTGGTTCCACATCAGAAATAGGGCGTGGTGAGATTTTTCCCTCACTCCATACACCAGCAATAATTGTGCATAAATTAGAAATTTGACTATAAGCCAATAACTATGTAAGTGCCAGCAGAAATTACAGATAAATATATAATCTTGGTAGGAAGAAGGCTATAAAATACAACAACAATAAGTGAATACATACGGAGAACAATATTTGCAAACCAATAGCCGGCAGAAGGTTAATAGCCTTCATAAAGAAAGTGTTTTTTATGTGATGATGTGCAAAAATAACGTTCAGGTATATAAACAGTTCTTTATGTTACAGAAAGAAGTTCTTGTTTGATATTTTGTTATTCATATTAGATGAACCACTTTTTTGTTATTACTTCTTTAGCAAAAACAAATTAGTTACTCACCAGGACTGTGCAGCATAGAACATCAGCAAGAGATCACCAAACTAAAGACCGATTTAGAAAAGAAAAGTATCTTTTACGAAGAAGAATTGTCTAAAAGAGAAGGAATACATGCCAATGAAATTAAAAACCTGAAGAAAGAACTTCACGACTCAGAAGGCCAGCAGCTTGCTCTCAACAAGGAAATTATGATTTTGAAAGACAAATTGGAAAAAAATAGGAGAGAGAGGTAAGCATCAAGTTATTTCCCCCTCCCTTCAGTATTTCGTGAACACCTGCGGTGTATCAGGGGCTGGAGATAAAGCAGGCAGTACACGTACCCTAGTCCTCAAGGGGCCCTTAGTCCTTAGTACATGTGGTCCTCAAGGAGCCCAAAGTCCACGTTAGGGAACCGAGAATGACAGCGGGTGGGAAGAGCAGACGGGATGTGTAAGTGTGAGCGGAAGGGCAGACGCAGCCATGAGGCACGAGAGGTAACTTTGGAGTGTCTAGGTTTTTTGGACTAAATTCTAAGACCAAAGAAATAGAACTTCTCTAACTGTGGGAGGGAGTCCAGAGGTAGCAGAATGTGCTAGGATGGGGAGGAAAAGGGGAGCGCCGCACGGCATGTCCTGAAGACCAAGGCTGTTCCCTGCAGTGGAACCACAGAAAGACGAGAGGGTGAGAAGTGGGGCTGGAGAGGAAAGTAGAGGCAAGGTCATGAGGAAGAAGGAACTGGGGCTTTGTGCCGAGGCCGTTGAAGGCAGGTGACGGGGCGGTGTCTGTGGTTCTGCGCGGAGCGGGATTGACGGGAGCAGGTGGCAGGGAGGACCTGGCAGCCGAGACGAGCAAGCCCGCAGGTTCTGCCCAGGCAGGGCGGGGGGTAGGGGAAAAGGTGTGAGGTCCAGGTGGACGTGCAGGGGGAGGGGGGAGGGTGTGAGGTCCAGGAGGACGTGCGGGGGGGAGGGTGTGAGGTCCAGGAGGCCGTGGGGGGGAGGGGGAAAGTCCAGGAGGAGGGGGGAGGTCCAGGAGGATGTGCAGGGGGACCGGGGGAAGGGGGGAGGTCCAGGAGGCAGTGCGGGGGGGAGGGTGTGAGGTCCAGGAGGACGTGCAGGGGGGAGGGTTGTAAACAGTTGTTGAGAATATAAGCCTCTTCAGGGCATCTGGGTGCCCTCCATGCCCCGTGTGCAGTCTGCTTAAAATTCTCTCCCTTTGCCTCTTTCCCCCTTCACACATGCTTGTGTGCTCTCACTCACTCTCTCTCTTAAAAGAAAAAAAATGGATGGATGGGTAGATAGATCTCATCTCTATAGCAACTCCACGTTTGAACACTGATTTTCCTCTCTCCGATAGGTGGTTTCTACAAAGTCTATTAGAATTCTTTTTGCCTCTAAGGGTGAATCAGTTGTGCCCCCCAGAACTATCACTTTAGATAAGTTTTATAGGAGCTCCTGGGTGGCTAAGTTGGTTGAGCTTCCGACTTTGGCTTAGGTCATGATCTCACAGTTGGTGAGTTCGAGCCCCGCATTGGGCTCTGTGCTGACATCTCAGAGCCTGGAGCCTGCTTCGTGGATTCTGTGTCTCCCTTTCTCTCTGCCCCTCCCCTGCACACCCACTTGCGCGCGCTCTCTCTCTCTCTCTCTTTCTCTCTCTCTCAAAAATAATAAATATAAATAAATAGGTTTTCTAATATTAGTTGTTTTGTGTGTATGCATATGCGTGTAGGTAGGTAGGTACATACTTAGGGAAGAGGGAAGGAAGGGCTGAATATATTGAGAGGACTGTTGGAAATGTCACTGAGGGTTTGCTAGGTCTCTTGAGCTGAGAAGGAATCCTGTGGCGCCCATGTGTCCCCCTCTTTGCCTCACCTCTGCCTTTCCCTGTACTTGCTGGTGTATATGCAGCCACATAAGGTGAGTGCAGTCGTGAAGTCTTCAAATCACAGATGCCATCCTCAGAGTTTCAAATGAAAAAGTAGATGTTGCTGGGCAGACAAATCTATGAATTAAAAGGAAATGATTGTGACTTTTAATTTTAAGGGGGCGGACTGGGACTTGGCACATTCAAGATGGTGTGACTTTTCAGAGTGAATATGGAACAGCCGCCAGTCTGGGATATCATCATTTTACCTTTAACTCACTTCCTGTTTTTTCCTCTTCTGTTTTGAATTGTGTTAGTCAAAGCGAAAGGGAAGAGTTTGAAAATGAGTTCAAACAACAGTACGAACGAGAAAAAGTATTGTTAACTGAAGAAAATAAGAAATTGACAAGTGAACTTGATAAGGTGAGTGATACAGTCTGACCTCCATTCCCTGAGCAGGCGCTGGATGTCCAGCACGGTGACAGAAATCGTAGACATACTCTCCTACTCAGCACACGACTCGGGTCCAGTACCCCTCCCCATACACGAGGACTGTTTGTGTGGTTCGGGTGGGGTGTCCTTATACCCGCCCGCGCAGGTTTGCCTGTCTCATCGTCTTCTTTGCCCCATTTATTTTATGAGCCTCTGTGCTTTCTTTCACTTTCCATCTGTTCTCTTTTTACTCATTCCTCTCCTGTTTGTCACTTACTCTGTCCTGGCTGTCGAAGTCAAGCTGGCCCTTGGCCAGCACAGGAACAACTAGGCCACACTGAAGCACTTTGGACAACCATGAATGAGGTCATGTTCATGGTGGAGAACTGCTCGTAGCTAGAAGTCATATCATTGGGAGGTAGGAATCCAGAGACACCCATTCTGCCTGGGGGCTCAGTCGGTTAAGCGTCTAACTCTTGACTTTGGCCCCGGTCATGATTTCACAGTTTGTGGGTTTGAGCCCCGCCTCGGGCTCTGTGCTGACAGTGTGGAGCCTGCTTGGGATTCTCTGTCTCCCTCCGTCTCTACCCCTCCCCTGCTTGCTCACTCTCTCTCTCAAAAATAAGTCAATTAACATTAAAAAAAAAAAGAAACAAACTCTGCCTAAATTCTGTGGCTTGAGTGAAGAGCAGAACCATAGATTAAACTTAGACTCAGCCAGATTTATGAACATAATTTCAAATACTTAAAAGGAATGTTTTTCCATTTCGTAGCTCAGACTTTTTGAACTGCCACCCTTCTGCATTTCTTTTGTCGGTTCTTAACTAGCAGTTGTAGAAATCCTAATGTTATCCATATGTTTTAATAATCTTATTTATATCTAAATGAGAAAGTGATGTCTAGGATTTTCCTCCCGTAAAAATATTTTGTTCAATTGTTAGTCACTCCAGTAACTAATAATGACCATGACTGAAATAGTCATGAATTGAAAGACCATGACTAAATAGTCATAAAAGAGAGACTCTTCTCTCCTAGTTTTCTACTGCATTCCATATCTTTCACTACTTTCCCCATGACTATTTGGTTTTTTAAACATTTAAAAATGACTTTGCTTGTTTGGTTGAAAACTGCTTGAGAAATAATGTACACAACCTCTGTGGGGAGTGGCCCAAAAGTAGTATATGAATGTTTTGTTTAAAGTACATAGAGCGTGTGAAAGTTATCGTGTGACTTTTCGTTATTTCCACTTAAATAAAACTAATAATATTTGAATTTTATCCCCATAAAATTTAGGTCACATAGGTTTTTTTTTTTCCATGTGTTAACTAATACGACTGTAAAATTAAACCCTATTTCTGTCTGTAAGACAGAATTTAAGATTCTGTTAAGAGTTACCTTGAGGTAAGAAACGTAATTAAGCTTTAGAATAAAGTCCTCTTCATGCAGTTTCTAAGCAAATCACCTAGTAAAAAAATGTATACAGTTCAAGAAAAATTATAGTAGATCAAATATTGTATTTACTCCTTGGTATTTTTCATTACTAACCGTAAAATTCTGCTGAGTTTACAAGAAATACATATTTAATTTTTAAGCAATACTCTTTGGATTCTGATGAGATGTGAAAGATAAAAATAAAAGCTTGTCCCTGATGCTTATGAAAATAGAACATTGCCTTTTCTTACGAACGTGAGAGCTCTGGTGAAGGATAAAAGTAGAATTCTGAGGGCAAATGTTTAATGACAAATGATAAGGAAATATTTATTCGTGGAGCAGTAGAGACAGACCTGGGTTCTGCTATCATTTAAGCCTCTTCCCAAGTTTGGCTGTTTTTATTCAGCCTTTGCTTTCTTCCTCCTCGACTCTTGGTTCACCTACCCGAGCTTCTTCCCCATTTCTTCTGTTCATTCATTTGCTGGTTCGGTTTGAACGTGTGGTTTTGCCGAGAGGAATAAGCAAAGAAAACCCTTGCCTCTGCTGTGCCAGCCCGCCCATCCAGGACCCCGGTGAGGACGGCCGAACTCGTCCCCAGAACTTCCGGTAGAGAAGTCAGAAAGCAACTCGTGTGTTAATTTTGAAACTTATGTAATTAATATCATGAAGAGATTCTCACATTCACATTTTTGAACTCTAAACATTTTAAAGGAAATCGAAAGAAAGTTTGTTGATATTTTCAGAAGTCTGTTAAGTTTCACTTTTTTTTATTGAAAGATAATTTATTGCAGGGGCTCAGTAGGATAAGCCTCTGACTTCGGCTCAGGTCATGATCTCACAGTTCATGGGTTCGAGCCCTGCGTCAGGCTCAGTGCTAACAGCTCAGAGCCTGGAGCCTGCTTCAGATTCTGTGTCTAACTCTCTCTCTGCCCCTCTGCTGCTCAAGCTCTGTCTCTCTCTCCAAAATAAATAAATATAAAAAACATTTTTTTTAAAAGATAATTTATTGCAGATAAAATTAGTCATCTATATTAGGGAGTGAAAGTAAATGACTTCCAGTCAGGAAACATAGTATTTTAGTCTTGGTTTTAAATTATTATTTTACAAAAAAGCAAAATTCTAAAAAATGTGGAATATATTTAACATAAAAGTTAACCCATGATCTCATCACCACAAAACAACTATGTTAACTTTATATGTTCCTTTCCAGGTTTTGTTCATATATATACTATTACATATGTGCGGTCATATATACGTTCCATTTTCTAATCTGCCTTTTCACTTAAAATGTCCTGAAGTCTTAAAATTACTATAAGCCAAATACGTCAATGTACACATAGTAAAACCTTCTCATTTCCCAACAGGCAAAATGAACAAATACTTAGGTAGAATTTACTAAATGCAGGTCCTCTTCTGGGTTACTTTATATAAATCATTTAATCGTCACAAAAGCTCTGTGAGGTGTACCCTATTATTCTTACCATTTTTATAGATGAGGAAACTGAGGAAGAGGGGAATGAAGCTCCCCTCCTAACCAGAGAACCAGAAAGTGGCCAAATGGAATTTGGACACAGGCAGTCCGGCTCGAGTCCATGCTTTCATTCAGTAGTAATGAAAATATTAGTATTATTAGAGTAATAATGAACAAATCTACTTAAATCTGCTTGTAGCTGTTGTGACATGGCCGGGCAAAATCTGCATTTCCTGTCCTTCCTGCAAATGTCTAGTTGACGTCACTCACAAATTAGTTGGAAGGGCTGTCAAAAGCAATGATAATCAAAAAAGGTGTGGTGTAGGAATTAGCGGAGACGTTGCATCTGCCAAAAGAAATTTCAGAAACAGCTGGTAGGCTTCTGGCTGTGCTTACATGAAGAGATTGATGAATCCTCTCAAGAAAAAAACACTTCAAGGTGGACACGATTGTCAAAAACAACGATTTCGAAGCCCTGGGAAGTAGCAAGAGGAAGACCACTACAAAACATTGTGTAGATAAATGAAGGAACGTCTGACCAAATGGAGACATGTACCCTGTTAATGGGTGAAAGACACCGATGAGGAGGAAGCATTTGCAGATCACTTATAAGAAACATATTCAAGATAGAGAAAGAACTCTTAAAACTCAATAATAAGTAAATACAAATAACCCATTGAAAAAAAACGGGGAAATTTTTTGAATAGACATTTCATGAAAGATCTCTGGATGGCACAGAAGCTCGTGAAAAGATGTTCAGTGTGGTCAGGAAAACTCCAGTTACATGGTCACATACTGCTGTACACCCTCAAGAATGGGCAGAATCCGTAAGAGTGACCATCCCTGTGGTTGGCAGGGACAAGGAGGAACCGAAAATCCTACACTGCTTGTAGACGTGGAAGGTGGTGTAGCCACTTTAGAAAATAATTGCAAAAGTCCTCAAAAAGGTATGCATACACCTACCCACGTGACCCAAAAATTCTCGTACATATTTATTTAAAAGAATTAAAAACAGAGTCCTTTTCGAGACTTGTATGTGAATGTGCATAGCATCATTCTTCACAGCAGCAAACCACGGAAACAATACACTTGTCCACCAACTAGCAAACGGGCAAATAAAGTTTACTGTTATCTGTATGATAGTACGGTACTCAGCTGTAGAAAGGAATGGATTTCTGATACGTGCAACACTGTGGTTGAACCTCAATAATATGATGAGGTATTACATTTCTAGGAAAAGCATAACTGCAGAAGCAGGAAACAGATGTGTGATACCTGGAACTCAGGGTGGGAGCCAGGATTGACTGCATACCAGCACCGGGGAAATTTCTCGTACTGGACACGTGCCAAAACGGGATTGTGGTGATTGTCACACGACGGCTTAAATTTATTAAAGATCATTGAACCGTACACTTGTAATGGATGAATTTTATTGTACGTAAATTATACCTCAGTAAATCTGTAAAAGAAGAGCTGGTAAAGTACGTTTTCAGGCATGAGTGGCACCTCTTGAGGTACGGAACTTAAATCACAATAGGCAGATACGGGTGTATGTTGGCCTTGATAGCTTCTCTGGACCCCGTTTCATTCTGAGAAGACCACGGACGTGAGGTTAAACGGGGAATTACAGCTGTGTTCCTCTGGTAGAGTGGAAGGAATGAAACCGCACTATGACTTGTGCCAGAACTGTCTCTCTCTCACAGAAGGACAGACCAAAGCACACTGGAGAAAAACCTTGGGTCATTAGGAGAATTCCTGATACATGTAAATGGAGGAGTTGGCACACGTGGCCTGTAGCCACATCTGGCTCTCAGACTGTTACTTTATGACCCACGAACTAAGAAGAGTTTTTACACTTTTAAGTAGGTTTTTCTAAGAACAACATGTGATGAAGGCCATGTGTGGCCCACAAAGCCAGAAATACATACTATCTAATGCTTTATTGGGAAGTTTAGACTTCCTTACTTAGAACATGGTTTTAGCCTGTATTAGAAACTGAACGAAACATACACACACACGCACACACACACGCACACACACACACACACATACGTGTAAAGATAGAGTAAGAAATTTGCTTACCTGATTATGGAGGCTGACAGGTCACAGTACCTGCAGTTTGCAGCCTGGGGACCCGGGGGAGCCTACAGTGTAATTTCCGTCTGAGTCCAAAGGGCTTGAGACCCAGGAGGAGCTGCTGCTTCAGTAAGAGTCCAAAGACAGGAAGAACCATCACCCCGGCTTGAAGGCATTGAGACAGGAGGAGACTGACTCACTAGGGTCAATCTTTTTGTTCTTCGGGCCTTTAGCTGATCTTCAGATGGGCCCCCTGTGTGAGGGAGGGCAATCTGCTTTATTCAGTCTACTGATTCAGGTGTTAATCTCATCCGGAGGCACCGTCACAGACACGCCCAGAGAAATGTTTGATCACACGTGTGGGCACCTTGTGGGGCCCAGTCAGGTTAGCACATACAGTTAATCATCACCTGGCCCCTCCTCTCCACACACCTATAAATAGCTCTTCTAGGAATGGGAGGGCCTGGGTGACTCAGTTGAGCAGCCGACTTCGGCTCAAGTCATGATCTCGCGGTTCATGAGTTCAAGCCCCGCGTCGGGCTCTGTGCTGACAGCTCGGAGCCTGGAGCCTGCTTCAGATTCTGTGTCTCCCTCTTTCTATCCTCCTCCCTCTCTCATGCTCCCTCCCTCCCTCCCTCTCTGTCTCTCTCTCTCTCTCTTTCAAAAATGAATAAACGTTAAAAAAAAAATTTAAGTAGGTTTTCTAGGAAACACTCATCTTCTTCAAGTTGAGTAGTCAAAAGGAAATGAACACAGTATCTCTATAAGACATACCAAAAGCAAGAAAGGAATACTAACTAATGCAGGTTGAGACCATTTTTCAGAGAAAATGTAACCACGAGATAAAACTTGAATGTAAATATTTTATCATAAATTTTTAAAAACATATTAAAGCAGGAACTTTTGCTTCTGACTGGGACAGATTAACTTGCAGCATACCCACCACCTCACCAAGAGCTGGATTTTTTAAAATTGTTTTAATTTCCCATGGTATTTGTGTGCAGCGAGGCATTGAGAGGTAAGAGAGCAGCCTTGTTTACTGACCAAGATCCTGCAGAGAAGTGGTGCGGGGAGGGGAGCCCGGCACTCAGTGCTCGTCCTTGAGATGCCACTAGGACAGCAGTAGCTGACCAACCAGCAAGCTAAACACAGTATTCCACAGTCTCATGGGTCTGGAGACAGGAATACAGGCTTTCAGCTGGACTCATTGAAAGACTGCATTTTAGGAGTAAGAATGAACTGGAAAGAGATGGGACTGAAACCTAGCCTCCAGGTAATACAGTACCTGACATATCTTGCCTCTAGGGAGGAGGATATTATACAGAGCCTCAAATTACCTTCAAATTTTTCATATAAAGTGTGTGGCATACATTAAACCATTACCATGCACACCAGGAGGTACAACTACATCTCTGAAAACCTAGAGTAAAAATGTAATTGCAAAAACAAAATAAGGAAAGAAAAATGAAAAAAAAAAAAAAAAACCTAGACAGTCCCTATAAATCCACAAAGATTCCAGTGGGAATTTTCAGAAATGAAATTTTAAAATAACCGTATGATAGAAAATAGAAAACGTGATGAATTTCAGCATACAACTGGAAGGTAGACAAAAGAGTCAAATAGCACCTCTAGAAGTAAAAACTAAAATAACCGAAATACGCAAGAGAAGATTTTTAACAGCAGATTGGAAAGAGCCAAAGAAAAGAGTGGATAAGTAAAAAAAACTTTTCAGACTAAACTATGGGTAGAGATTTAAAAGGATGGAAATACATAAAAGAGGACAAAAACCTCACGGACGTGGTATAAAGATCTAATGTACAAATATTTTCTTTCCCAGATGGAGAGAACAGAGAGACTGTGGCAGAAACAGTATGTGAAGAGTACATGGCCCATAATTTTCCAAAACTTAGAGTAGAAACATTTAGGTACAAATTCAGGAAATGCCACAAACCCTAAACGTGATCAATAGAAACTAAATCCCACTTAGGAACATCAGAGAAAGTCTGCCAAAAACCAGCAGCCAAAAACAACCCTAAAAGCTGTCAGAGCAGAAAGTCACATCGTATTCAAATGAGCAAAAGCTAAACTGAAAGCCTACTTCCCAACAACAACAAAAAAAGAAATCAAAAAGGAATAAAAACAGGGAATAAAAAGGAATGACATTTTCAAAGTCCTGGAGAATAATAATTGCCAACCTAGAACGTTCTATACAGAAGAAAAATAAAAAGTCTTTCAAAGGTGAAAGCAGAAGTTGAGACGGGAAAACTCTGCAAGACCAACAACGTACTTTTTTCAACAAAGAAATTAGAAGAAAAGTAAAAGTTCTAGAGGGGAACTGCTATGGCCTGGAATGTTTGTGTCCCTTCAAAATCCCCATGTTGAAACATACCCCTGATGTGATGTAGGACGAGGTACTGCCTGTGGGAGGTGGTTAGTTCATGAGGTGGAGCCCTCATGACGGGATTATTACCCCTGTGAAAGGGACGCCGGAGAGCCCCGTCACGCCTTCCACCCCAAGAAGACGCATCCAGAAGACCCCCATCTGCAAACCAGGAGCAGATCCCCCACACGCTGAATCTGCCGACACCTTGATCCTGACTCTCCGGCCTCCCGGCTGTGAGAAATAAATGTCTCCAAACAGGACCACCCAACCTCTGGTATTCTAGAATGGACGAAGAGCCTATAAATAAAAGAGACTTAAAAGATACAGAGAACACTAATGTGCGCTTATGGGTTGGCAACATCATTCAGTTAAATAAGCTGTTAACATTTTTTGACCTTTTGAGGTAACTAGAAATTTGAACAGTTACTACCTATGTGATGATACTAAGGAAACTCATTAAATTTAATAATGTGCTTATATTTTGAAAGAGAGGGCCTCATTTGCAAGAGATATACACGGAAATACATATGGGTAAGATTATAGAGGTCTGGCATTTGCTGCAGAATAATATAGGAGGAAGGAGGAAGAACCAGATACAAATAAAATGGCTGGCATCGAGGTGGTAATTGTTGATGTTGGTGTGGGCTCACGGGAGTTAACTTACACTGTCCCATTTTTATATATGCTTGAAATTCTTTATAAGATTTTATTTAAAAAAGAGGATGACCTAGAGACATTTTCAGGTCAAGAAAAAAAAACAAGAGATGTTGTTACCAGTGAAACCTAGGAAGTTTTCAGGCAACCGGAGATGGTTTGCAAATGGAAGCGATTTAGTGCAGGGAGTAAGGGAAAAGCAAAGGCAGGAGGAGAAAATATTTGATGTTTCCAAAATCAGTGATCAGAAGGGCGCACAGAAAGAAACCAGGGAGACAAGCAACGTTTAGTGGAACAAGGTGAGTTATCAGATTTAATAAGAGGCGTCTGGGCACCTTGTATTCCTGTTCCTAAAAGTCACATGTGTCTTAAAACTGCCTTTCAGCTCACCACTTTGTATGAGAATTTAAGTGTACGCAACCAGCAGTTAGAAGAGGAGGTAAAAGACCTAGCAGACAAGAAAGAATCAGTTGCACATTGGGAAGCTCAAATCACAGAAATCATTCAGTGGTGAGTACTCTTTTAAATGTGTTTTTGTGAGTGACTTTGGACGTAGGGCCAAGTTAGCATGAATTCCGCAAGGTTACAAATATGGGTGGTTTTTTTTCTTACTTTATTGCTTTGAAAAATAAGTTTCCCTGAAAAGCATCATTTTATTACTGACCCGTCATTTAGCACTGATCGATGTTCTTCTATATTTTCAATTATTCTTTTCCCCAATTGCAACAAGGATCCCGTGTCCGCTTTCCACAGCTTCATTGAAAACTGGTGTTTCTAAGAAAAGGTTATTTTAAGACAGTTTAAGTTGGTCCTTAGAGAACTGAAGAAACTCATTCACTAGCTCTAAAAGTTCCTTTCTAAGACCAAAATTCCTGTTTGCAGTTATTTTAAGCAGCAGACGGCCTGGAGAAGAATCTCGAGCCTAAAGATGCTGTGCGATCACTTTCTTCCACATACAACAGACTGATGCACACATGGCACCATAAAAACCTTAAATGGTCACAGTTTCATAGTATCAACTATTCTTTAAGCTCTTAGGATTTAATATGGAACAATTATCTTAGTAACTTTCACATTACTTCATTAAGCGATTCTGGCATTTGTAAAAATGTGTATATTTCTATAAAACATGAAGAAAGTTGAATCCAACAGGGACTTTATTTTCTAATGAAAATAGGTAGCTTCACTTCTTGTATTTACCTTTCAGCCTTTTGATTCTTTTTGGCACATCATGGTGGTTTAATTTGTCTGAAGGCAACTAGTTTCCAGTATCTGTAGACCAATCATTTGGTGGGAATTTTTAATAGTCTTATTTTGGCTCTTTAAGTATTTTTTTTTCCATTTTCCTACCTTATGGCAGATTAATACCCTCCATCTTAAATGAAATCAGAAGTGAATAAACGCTAAGAGATCTTACCCAAATGACTCAAGTATTTTGATATAGGCTGAACTGCAGAACTCTTGTGTTCACTCATCTTTGGCTTACAAATGTGACTGTTCAATGCATATCTAAATGAAAATACCCAAACTGTGGAAATGTAGTTGTGTTCCAAACAGTCAATGATTCGTTACTGTTTAATTTATGTCTTTGTCACCAAGTCTACATCTCTGAAGCAAAATCTTTCTCATTTTTAGCCAAGCTTATAATATCAAAAATTATGGGGTGCCTGAGAGGCTCGGTTGGTTAAGCGTCTGACTCTTGGTTTCAGCTCAGGCCGTGATCTCGCAATTCACGGGTCCAAGCCCTGCGTCAGGCTCTGTGCTGAGGTTGTGGAGCTTGCTCGAGATTCTCTCTCCCCCCCTCCCGGCCTCTCCCCTACTCGTGTGCACACACACTCTCAAAATAAACTTTAAAAAATACCAAAAATTATGAATCTTAGTTACTTGAAACTGGTGGTGCCAAAAACAAAAAAAACTATGACTCTTCATTTGTAACTACATTATTATGTAATCAAACTTAAAATTAAGCTGTTGCTGAAATTGACTTTACAGAAAACGAAGATGATCTGGCCAAAGCCAGAGTTCCCAGACCGTTAATCGTTTCTAGTGACTGGCAGGATGGGTTCATATGGAATGAGGAGTGGTTCTAGTAAAGGAAATAAGCTTTAAATGTGGACTCTGGAAAGGGTTAGTAGAAAGGATGAAGGTGAAAGTTTTCACATGATACCACAAAACACTCATTTTAGACTCTTCACATTCAAGTGAATAGTGCCAAAGTCAGGAATGCAAGCAAGTCACTTTACATAAAAGCTGTTAGAAAGGGACTAGAATATTAGCTAATTACTAAATACCTAGTGGGGTGAAAGTAAAAGACATACTCCCTATTCTCAGACTTCTCACCTACTTCAAAGTAAATCTGGGATATTCTGTTCGTGCTTAAAAAGGTCAGGAGTTTCGGGCTGTTTTGAGTTTTTCCATCTGATGTGTTAAAAAATGAAGTGATGCTGGAAATAAGAATATGGCAGTCGAGTAGGAGGACCCTAGGCTCAGCGCATCCCATGAATACAACTAGATAACTATCAAATCCAACTAAATACCCCAGAAATACACCTGAAAACTGACAGGACAGACTCCACAATTAGAGAGAAGAGGCCACATTGAAGAAGGTAAGAAGTACAGAGACATGGTTTAGGGGAGAAATGAATCCTGGCTGCTGCAGAAGGGAGGGAGCCATGGTCATGGAGAAGGGAGAGAGAGAGAGTGAGAGTGAGAGAGAGAGAGAGAGAAGCACACAAGGGGAACATCTCCCCATAGCCATTGGCTTGGAAAACAAGAAGGACCAAACTGTGAGTTCTCGGAACCAGCAGGGCTTGAAGACTGGAGTTTTCAAGGTCAGTGGGTTTGGCTGAAATAGAGCCTGGAGGGCACTGCACTAACTCTTGGAGAGAAGGGAGCAGACCACCTGGAGATAGATGACATGGAAACAGTGATCTGAAGAGCCCCTGGGGCACACAGTGGGGAGATCATTTGCTTTTCTTGGAGTGTAGCCCAGAGAGACCCCATTCATGGAGATACCTCTCTGAGAACAAACGTAGCTGGCTGGCACCATCTCTCCCCAGCCCCTCAGCATAAACACAGAGCCACCTGTGGGAAGATACTGGCTGCCTAACTTGCTTACACCAAGCCCCACGCCCATGTGCTCTGGTGGAACTGCCCTCCTCAGTCATGCTTACCTCAGCTGCATTGTGGCAGCGTCTCCCCCGGAAGGCTACCACAGACTCTTGCCCATACCACATCTCCCAACCAGAGAGTTTTGCAGGGCCTCCGTTCCAGTGGAGGTGGAGGTCTTCTTGCACAAGCAGACCAAAGCAAACCTACCTAAAACTCACCACATTCAGGCCAGGGACCAAAGTCGGCCCATAGCAGGCAAGGAGAGCCTTTGCAGACAACTGGCCTGAAGGACAGAGCAACCAGAGCAGCAGAGCACACACAGCACACACTGGGGACACTCCCTGAAGTGCCAGGCCTTGGGCACTACATGACCTCTTCATAAAACCATTACTCTCACGAGCAGGAGATATAACTAGCTTTTCTTTTTTGTGTGTATTTTTATTAAAGTTTTTTTTTTAGCACGAGTGAGCAGGGGACGGTCAGAGAGAGGGGGAGACACAGAATCTGAAGCAGGCTCCAGACTCTGAGCTGTGTCAGTACAGAGCCCGACGCGAGGTTCAAACCCACAAACTGAGAGATCATGACCTGAGCTGAAGTTGGACGCTCAGCCGACTGAGCCACCCAGGTGCCCTATAACTGACTCTAGCACATAGAAACAGGCAGAGACTCAGACAAAATGAGAAGACAGAGGGATTTGTCCCAAATGAAAGAACAAGATAAGGCCATGATCAGAGATCTAAGCAACATCGGTATAATTAACATGTCTGATGGAGAATTAAAGTTACAATCATAAAGATAGTCAGAGGACTTGAGAAAAGAATGGAGGGCATCAGTGACACCCTTACCACAGAGATAAAAGAGTTAAAGAATAAGAACTGAAGAGTGCAATAAAGAAGATTAGAAATACACCTAATGCAGTGAACAGCAGGCTGGAAGAAGCAGAGGAAGTAATTAATGACGAAGGCAAAGTAATGGAAAGCAGTGGAGCTGAACAAAAGAATTAGGCAAAATGAGAGTGGACTTAGGGGACTCAGTGACTCCCATCAAATGAACTAACATTCATATAGGAGTTCTAGTAGAAGAAGGGCGGGGGCAGAAAATTTATTTGATGGAATAATAGTTGAAGACTCTTCTAATCTGGGGAAGGAATCAAACATCCAGATCTAGGTGGTGCAGGAAACTCTTCATCAAAATCAACAAAAGCAGGCCCACATCAAGACATATTGTGATAAAATTTCCAAAATACAGTGATAAAAATCTTAAAAGCCCCAAGACAAAATAAGTCAGTAATTTACAAAGGAAAATTCGTAAGGCTAGCGGGAGATTTTTCAACAGAAACCTGGCAAGCCTGAAGGGAGTGTTATGATATATTCAACATGCTGAAGGGGAAAAATATGCAGCCAAGAATACTCTATCCAGCAATGATGTCATTCAGAGTAGAAGGAGAGATAAAGAGTCCCCCAGTCACACAAAAACCGAAGGAATTCATGACCATTAAACCAGCCCTGCAAGAAATATTTAAGGGGACTCTGAGTGGAAAGGAGATACCAAAAGTGATAGTATAAAGGTAGGAAACACAAAAGCAGTAAAAACGAATATTTCTGTAAACATCAGTCCAGGAACTCACAAAAGAGGTTATAAAATATGGCACCATATACCTAAAACGTGGGGAGGAGAGAAGAAAAGAACGGGTTCAAACTTAAACAACCATGTACTTAACATAGACTGCTGTATGCAGAAGACGTGATATACAAACCTAATGGTAACCATATATCAAAAACCACCAATAACCATGCAAAAAGTAAAGACCCAAATAGATCACATAAAATAAGCAGACCATGAAAGAGAAAGACAGTAAAGGATCAGAGAAAATCTTCAGAAACAGAATATGTAATAAAATGGCAACAGATACGTATTTATCAATAATTACTTTGTAAATAGACTAAATGCTTCAATCAAAAGACTTAGGGTGTCAGAATGGATAAAAGAATAAACCCATCTATGTGCTGCCTACAAGAGATAAATTGAGGTGTCGATCTCATTTACAAATGCACCAAAAATAATAATACCTAGGAATAAACCTAACCAAAGAGGTGAAAGACCTGTACTCTGAAAACCATAAAACACTGACAAAAGAAATTGAAGAAGACACAAAGAAATGGAAAGACATTTTATGCTCATGGATTGGAAGAACAAATATTGTTAAAATGTTGATAGTACCCAAAGCAATCTGCAGATTAAATGTGATCCTTATAAAAATGCCAACAGTATTTTTCACAGACCTAGAACAAAAAAATCATAAAATTTATATGGAACCACGAAAGACCCCAAATAGCCACAGCAATCTTGAAAAAGAAGAGGTCGAGACATCACTATTGCAGGCTTCAAGTTATATTACAAAGCTGCAATAATAAAAACCATATGGTACTGGCACAAATATAGACACATAGATCAATGGAACAGAATAGAAAACCCAGAAGGGAACCCACAACTGTATGGTCAGTCAATCTTCAACAAAGCCGGAAAGAATATCCAATGGGAAAAAGGGTTTTTCCCATTGGATATTGGGAAATATTGTTTTGTTTGATTTGTTGTTTCCCTTCAACAAATGGTGTTGGAAAAATTGGACAGTCCATGCAAAAGAATGAAACTAGATTACTTTCTTACACAATTCACAAAAATAAATTCAAAATGGATTGAAGACCTAAATGTGAGACTGGAAACCATCAAAATCATAGAGAAGATAGGCAGTAATTTCTTTGACAGTGGCCATGATAACTTCTAGATATGTCTCCTGATGCCAGGGAAACAAAAGCAAAAATAAACTGTTGAGACTACATCAAAATGAAAAGCTTCTACACAGTGAAGGAGACAATCAAAACTAAAAGGCAACCTACAGAATGGGAAAAGATATTTGCAGATGACATACTCTATAAAGGGCTAGTATTCAAAATATATAAAGAACTTATAAAACACCCACAAAATGAATAATCAATTTTTAAAAAAATTTTTTAATGTTTATTATTTTTTTTAACTTTATAGTTTATTGTCAGGTTGGTGTTATATGGAAACCAACCTGAATAATCAATTTTAAAAACGAGCAGAAGACATGAATAGACATTTTTCCAAAGAAGACATACAGAAGGCCAATAGACACGTGAAAAGATGCTAGGTATCACTGATCATCAAGGAAATACAAATCATAACCACAGCAAGATACCATCTCATGCCTGACAGAATGGCTAAAATCAACAACACAGGAAATAGGCATTGGCAAGGATACAGAGAAAAAGCAACCCTTGTGCACTGTTGGGGCAAACGCAGACTGGTGCCGCCACTCTGGAAAACAGTATGGAGGTTCCTCAAAAAAAAGTTAAAAATAGAACTACCCTACAGTCCTGAAATCGCACTACTAGGTATTTACCCAAAGGGTACAACAGTCCCTAATTCAAAGGGATATATGCATCCTATGTTTACAGCAGCATTATCAACAGCAGCCAAATTATAGAAAGAGCCCTAGTGTCTATGGGCCGATGAATGGATAAAGAAGATGCGGTATATAGATATACAGTGGAATATTAAGCATAAAATGGAATGAAATTTTGCCATTTGCAGTCACATGGATGGAGCCAAAGAGTATTACAAACAAAATAAGTCAGTCAGAGAAGAGCAAATACCATATGCTCTCACTCATATGTGGAATTTAAGAAAAAAAAATGAGCAGAGGGAAAAAAAGAGAGAAAAATCATGAAACAGATTCCTAACTAGAGAACACACTGATGGTTACGGGGCGGGGTGGGGGGGACGGCGATGAGGGGTAGGTGATGTAGGTGACAGATTAAGGAGGGCATGAGCGTTGTGATGAGCGTTGGCTGTTGTAGAGAAGCAGTGGGTCACTATATTGTACGCCTGAAACTAGTATAACACTGTAGGTTTACTAACTGGAATTTAAACTAGAACTTAAAAAAAAATGAGGTGACACGAAAACAAGGTTTTAGGAGTTTGTAATATATAGTATTTTAAATGTTTCCATTGGACAAAGTAGCAGTTTTAAAGCAGAACAGGCTCTATTGTACGTAAGACCTCATTTAGATGCATTTCTGATGGCCCTCTTACTCTGCGCCCTCTACCGTTCCTGTGAAATATTCCTCTTAGATGACAGAGTAGCTTTTAGGGCAGCGAGACCTTTTTGTTCACCAATGTGTGCATTGGTCACGGTTGGCTCATCAGAATACACCCCTCTTTCTCTCTGAAATGATAGGACAAAGAAAGGTCCAAGTCATGGTCTAATCCATAAGAGTGATTTTTTAAAAATTTTTTAATGTTTTTATTTATTATTGAGAGACAGACAGAGACAGAGTATGAGCATGGGAGGGGCAGCGAGAGGGGGAGACACAGAATCGGAATCAGGCTCCAGGCTCTGAGCTGTCAGCACAGAGCCTGACGTGGGGCTCGAACTCACAAACCACGAGATCATGACCTGAGCTGAAGTCGGATGCTTAACCAACTGAGCCACCCACGCGCCCCCATAAGAGTGATTTTTAAAATCCATCCCCTCACATCTAATGCATCCTTCCGATCTAAATAGGAGGTAGGATGGTCTGTAAAATCTAGTATTTTGCCTTCAAGCAGCTTATAAACATAACATTTAAAAGGTTAAAAACGAATGTAACTGGATTTGGAGATTAGTTACAAGACTTACATGTAAGTCGCCCTATGTATTATACTAGACTGGCTTTCCTATAGGGGTGTAGAGGACAATTACCTCAGACTGGGTGCCTAAGAAAGTTGGGGGTGATCTGTTGCACTTGCAGTGTATTTTCTGAAAACCCTAAGGTTAATAAAGGGTCCTACACCTAGGCTGACTGAATGGGAGATTTCATATAAAGCAACTGGAAATAAAGTCACCAGCACACAGTTAACCATGATTCCTGGGTAAGAATTTGACCTTTATTGATTTATAAGAAGGAGAGAAAGGTTTTGCAAAGGATAATGGCATTGATTGGATGATACATTAGGAGAGCAGCTCTCTACAGTGGTGGTCAGGATGAAATAGAGGGAAATTGGGGGGAAATGAACAACTGGAGGAGACATTCTGGGAGAAGAATCTGTAGTACTTAATTATGAATGAAGGGCAAGAGATGACAAAGAATTAGTATTTCTGATATTCTGAGTTGGAGAGATTAAGAAAACGATATCATTGAAGTAGGAAAGTCAGGGGAAGGAACCGACTTTGAGGAAAGTAAAGTCTATTTTGATTGTTTTGAGACTGGGCTCATCCTAAGACATCTGGGTACAGATTTCCAATATGTTTTTGGAAAGATTACAGAAAGGTTACGATTAAACATATACATTTGAGGATTTAATTTCTAGTCAGTAAAGCCATTGACGTTGTTGAGATCTTTCTAAGGAGAAAAGAAAGAAGGATAATAGTGAGGGCAGCATATAGAAGACAGAGGACAACCAGGAACATATTTTCATAATCAGCAAAGGGTTTCAATAATAAAACTTTTATTTTGCTTTATTTCCATTCATTCACGTTGTTTGAAATATTCGTCATTCATTAATGTTCATTTGTTTAAAGTAATAGCTTATACTGATTACAACATAGTATGTTGCAGGCATTCAGTTGAAAATTCACTTGTGCAGTGTTCTCATTTAGTTATCCCAACAGTCCTGTGAGGTAGGATTATTATTCCCATTTCACAGGTGGGATAAGAGAGAGCTAGAAGGGGTAAATGACTTTAGTCTAAGTCCCGGAGCTGATGAGCAGTAAGCTAGGATTTGAACCCAGGTCCCTTTGACTCAGAAATCAAGTTCTTAGTCACTCTACTGTGTATGTCCTACCTCCCCAACATTTTAAGGACCGTATTTTATATATCTTTTCTGTCTCCGAGTATGACCCCACAAAATAGTACTAATAAGTTTTTCTGGATTAATTACGGTAAAGAACTTGGGAGGAGAGGATTAGATATGCCAGAAGAACAAAACAGATTGAAACTCGACTTTTGTAGTTGAGTTATTTTAATAAACTGTGGTTTCAGCAAAATAGTTGAATAGAAATCAGACTTCAGAGAGTATGTAGGAGTGAGTGAGGGTTAAACACTAGAGTAATTAGATACAGGTTGGATCACAGTGAGAGGGAGAAGGATTGGGACAGGGACTTTTCTGGATTAGAAAAGGTCCTTGCATGTTTAAACCAGCCAATGGTAATAATAAAATTGAAAACATAAGCTGTGGTAGAGAAGGTAATTATTTGTACATAGCAATAACTGTGGGAATCAGAATGCATTTAAATGATTGAGCCAAAGAAAAGATGAGGGACTTGCTTCTAAAACTTTAAAAAAAAAATTAAGAAAATAAGCATGAGTCAACTTTTCCAGATGGCCTAGAAGAAAGGGCAAGACAGTGTTGGGCTGGGGGAAGTGAATTTTTAAGGATTTTAGGTTGGAAACAGAGAGCAATGATTTTGAAAAGGAATTGTTGTAAGAGACCCAGGGCCTTATGACAGTTACAAGTTTCAGCCAATTTGGATCTTTTCCCTTTGATTGTTATTTTATTGACTGTTTTAGAAAACAGAGGAGCTTTATTGCAAGATAACCCT
The DNA here is from genome assembly GCA_028646485.1 of Cryptoprocta ferox. NCBI lineage: Eukaryota > Metazoa > Chordata > Mammalia > Carnivora > Eupleridae > Cryptoprocta > Cryptoprocta ferox. The sequence continues at coordinate 6,260,789 of CM053562.1, forward strand.
GATTTTCACAGAATATTCTACTTTAAACTTTCTAAATATAGTGTACTTTAGTACTTCTAAAAAGGAAATGTTTTGTTTCTGTAAGATAAAATGGCAGAATCCAATTAATGAGAAATTTTAATATTCTTAGAAATCATGTAAGTATGTACGTGTTTAATATTAGATTAAAAGAGCATGAATTCTGTGGTTTGAGGGCGAAGTTTTACCAATGTATCAAGTATAAGGAATTTGAACTTTCCTAAAAGTGACCAGCTTTAATTTGTAGATAACTGAACCGTTCAGCAAACCTTTTCCCACTTCTTTCAAAAGTGGGAAAGAAGATACTAAAAGAAGATAGTTAAGAATATGTTTAAGTTGGGGAAAATGATGGGGCGCCTGGGTGGCTCAGTTGGTTGAGCATCCAGCTTTGGCTCAGGTCATGATCTCATGGTTTGTGGGTTTGAGCCCCCATCGGGTTCTGTGCTGACAGCTTGCTTCAGTTTGTGTCTCCCTCTCTCTGCTCCTCCCTTGCTCGCACTCTGTCTGTCTGTTTCTCTCTCTCCCTCTCTCTCAAAATAATAAATAAACATTAAAAAATTTTTAAAAAATAAAAATAAATTGGGGAAAATGGGGGATGGGCATTGAGGAGGGCACTTGTTGGGATGAGCGCTGGGTGTTGTATGTAAGAGATGAACCATGGGAATCTACCCCCAGAACCAAGACCACATTGTACACACCGTATGTTAGCCAACTTGACAATAAATTATATTAAAAAAAAAAAAAGAATATGTTCAAATTGTTACCACTTTCACTTATTTCTTGTAGGATGCTTTACAAATGACATCTATCTCACCAAAGTTTTTCTGTCTGTTTTACTTTTGTGCCTTGTCCATGTACGTGTGTATTCTAGGGTCAGTGACGAAAAGGATGCACGAGGCTATCTTCAGGCCTTGGCTTCCAAAATGACTGAAGAGTTGGAAGCCTTAAGAAATTCCAGCTTGGGTGCGCGAGCAACCGTAAGTTGTGGCGTTCTGAGGGGAGAATTATCGTCTTGGCTGGGTTTGTCTAGGCGTTAGCTCGCTGTGAAGCTTTTCAAAAGAAATCAATGAGTCCAAGTCTTGGCCAGTTTGGGAGATCATAACATCACTGCCTACCTGTCATTTGCAATGGGTAGCCATTATTGGTAATAACTATGAAAAATAAACCCCTCTGTGTGTGAATCTACTCCTATTTCTGACTTTAATGAAAAAGGATATATTGTCGCAAGTCGTATTTCGGTTGTATTCTGTTAAAGAAAAGGACAGTGCTTTTACGTAGTTTCCAAATGTATCTGCCTGACCAAATTTGAATGTTGGATATAAAATAGAATGGAAGCTAAAAACAGCCCTATTGTTTGGTAGGACATGCCCTGGAAAATGCGTCGTTTTGCAAAACTGGACATGTCAGCGAGACTGGAGTTGCAGTCAGCCCTGGACGCAGAAATAAGAGCTAAACAGGCCATCCAGGAAGAGCTGAATAAAGTTAAAGCATCTAACATCATCACAGAATGGTACGGTTGGGTAACAGACTCTACTAGAATAATTTTCAAGTTGGTCTAGAAGTATTTGGGGGGAAAGTTACATGTTTCGTTCCTCCCTCACTGTACCGGAGATCTTTTACCAATGAAGGTCCTCTTGATGAAAAATTTAATAATGGTCAAATATATTTGAACTAGAATTGTTTTTCCTGTTCTTTTATGTATTAAAAAAAGTACGCCCTCTCCACAGTCGCATCCCTTCAATCCTCAGCAGTAGAGCAAATTATTCTCTGAATAAATAAATGATAAAATGAAAATCTTAATTAGATGGGATATTAACATGGTGCAAGAACAGGTCAGTATCGGTGATGCGGAGGAACAATAGAAAGGTCTTGTTACAAATCAGCATAGAAGTAGAAAAATCCAGCTGGTGCTGGAAGGCCAAGTCCCAAAGGCATTCGAACATGAAAAGAAACATGGTCCCATAAATTCCGTTTGTAATGGTGTGAAGCCTTAGTGCTTAAACTGTAATCATTCATGATCTGAATCAAGTCGGAGGTCAGGTACCTGGCACCCCAGTTGAATGATAAGCTCTCGTTATAGATAATCTAGACATAAATTAAGTATGCTCTGCTTAACTGTGCTCGTGTGAAGTGGAAAATGGAAGAAAAACATTTTCTGGAGCTGGTGAGTCGATTCTGGCACAAAGAGCTACGGAGTGCCAGCCTCCATGTTATAAGTGGACCGAGTGTGAGTCTCTTGCCTGGGACGCAGGACTGTGAGCAAAACCGAACACCTTAGGCACGTTCGTGAAAATGCTCCACTTTCCTGGCTCTCTGTGAAAGAGTCTAACAGAATTCTAAATCTAACCTTTAGTTTTGTGACATTTGCAGATTTAATCATTTGGCTCCAGGTCAGCCTCTTCTATAAAAGGCCAGATTCTAGGTATTTTAGGCTTTGTGGGACACATCGTCTCTGCCTACTCAGCTCTGCTGTGGCAGAGCAAAAGCAGCCAGGGACCGTCCGTGAATGAACGAGCCTGGCTGTGTTCCAATAAAACTTTATTTGCACAAGAGTAGGTGACTGGCTGGATTTGTGTGTCCCGCTGTGGTTTGCACAGCCCTGATCTGACGTGACTGACACGTAACCCAAGAAATTCCAACCACGTACTGACTGCAGGATGGCTCACTAACCAGTGATAAAAATAATGACGTTTTTCCTTTTTTTCCCTTATTGAAGTAAACTGAAAGACTCAGAGAAGAAGAACTTGGAGCTACTATCAGAAATCGAGCAGCTAATAAAGGACACTGAAGAGCTTAGATCGGAAAAGGGTATGAGTATGTGTTTTGCATCCATCAGGGCTTATTCTGTTACAAACACATTTTATTACACGCACATCAGTGTACTGTGTCGGTCGGAGAGTTGTTCACACGAGCAGCGCTGGCACTCACCGATAGATACGTGTATGCTCACATCATACACACACACACACCGCACGCATGCACGCACGTTAGACCGGTCTGTGAGTCACATTGTTTACAGACTTCATAGTAACAGAAAGACTCACTTTGCCGTAATTTGGATGGTGTTTCCATAGCCACAGACTAGTTCACAAATCCTATTTTTGGGATTGGGAAAAAAACCATTCTTTTTATAACACACTTTATGCTATGTTCAGATGTTTTGGGGATTCACTTCTGGGGTAGTTGAGAAAACAGCATATGAAGTAACTGGGGATTAATCCAGCACTAAAAGGCAATTCAGGGATGAAGTATTTTGGTACTTTGCTGTTTCTTTCCATGTTTGGCTCTTAAGCTGTCCGTCCTACGGGATTTCTCGGGATTGATTCCTGTTTTCTTCAAGGCATTGCCTGAGCGTTAACGTGAACAATAACTCCAGAGTGCGTGGGAGCCCTGTTACAGAGGGACTTCTTAAACTAACTTTCTTTCCATCATGTGGGCATTCCAAATGTGAAGACTTAAAAAAAAAAAGGAAATTCAGAATGTTATTTTCTCAGTGAAGGCATCCTCCTATAGGCAGTTATTAGAAATCCGTTGTCCTGACAAAGTCAACATTCCTGACTGAATAGCGGGCTAAGTAATGGCTGTATGTTATGCTTACATTATGTTACGCTTCCCTCTAACTTCTCCATCCTGGGACTCACACTGATGTAAAGCTGGTTGGGTCTCTGCATCTGCTTTTAAAATTGTGGAGGAAAGAGAGGGTATCCTGTGAAGGACAGACATGAAAAAACCATGAAAAGTAGCAGACATTCAATACACTTTTGTTTATGGAACTTCCTAGTGAACAAGAAAGGAAGGAACCCAGAAAAAGCGAATGAGGAATTCAGATTGAGCACAAGGCTTCTCACCAAAGTCAGACTCAGGCTGGTTTTCAGACATGAATGGAGGAAGGGAGCTGCATTATTGAGGGAGCGGAAGAAAGAGAATGTACAGGACAAGGAGGATCTGTAACCCTGAAGGCAGCCTGTATAGAAAAGACACTGTGCAGAGTATGGCTCTGGTGTCACCGATGGCGTCATGTTTAGCCTGGACCTAAACTTGTGTAAGAAATAAGTTCATCACATTGCTTTAGGAAAGCATGTTAGCCTGTCCCTTTTACTTGGATTTTGAACATTGTAGAATAACCGACTTTCAGTTTAAGTTGTGTAACATAATGTACTCTACTACTTAAATCTTATAAAGTGATGTTTATATAATGGGAGCAGGGATTTTTTTTTTCTGCTGTGATGACTAGTATATCCCAGTATCGAGACAAGGTTTGGCATGTAAGGAGCTCTCAATAAATACGTACTGATTGGGTGAATTTCTGAACATAGTGCCTCATCTGGCATCCACGGTGTATTATTAGAGATTAGTGTGAAAACCACGCAAACGAATCGATGTAACTTCCTAAGGATATGGAACTCAAAACTGTGTGCTTGATTGTTTCTGCTCTTTTCTTGCTAGTATTTATCATTGCCTGTCTATTTTAAGAATTATCTTGGAAATTCTGCATTTCAAGTTAATGTCATAGTGAAGAAATGTGCAGACACTTTTAAGATTTCATCTGAGAAAACCGAGGGTTTGAGTTCCTCATTTTGTCAACTAAACAATACCTGAAAATCAGATTGAGGCCTTGACATGAGATTTTTCATAAGTAAACACATTTGTGTTATCACCACATTATTTTCTTATAAGAGATCATGTACATTAGTGTGTACTATATGTCCGGTAAGAGTGTTTCAAAACAGAAACCTTGTTTGGTGATACATCAGCTTAGGAAAAACAGATATAACCATATTTTAAAGATTTCTCTCAACTCTACCACGACGTAATATGTTGCTAATAAGTTACTCTAAGGGAAAAGAAAGAAATTCGAGAACTCAAGTAAGTTAGGAAACAAGTGTGTCGTAGAGACTGATAATAATCAACTGTTAAGTGGTATTTCAAGAAACACCAATAGTCTTTGAAACGTAGAGCTAATAGGATTGAGCAGCCTTAAATTATGGTAGTTTGTGAACAGCTCTTAATTGATTCAGACAGGAAAGGTTATCCGTGCGACTTAGTTTAAGTTGTTCTAGTTTTAAAAAAAAGTTGCTGCTTGTCTTCTAGGTATAGAGCACCGAGACTCACGGCATTCTTTCTTGGCATTTTTGAATACGCCTACCGATGGTGCGGATCAACTTGAAGTAAGTACTGACCTGCTCAAGTATTCCTGGTGGTCAGGTTCAGATTCACTTTGTGATTTCAAATTCACTGGCAGTGAAACGGTTTTCTCACTTCCCACAGAAGAGGACCTAGAATCTTCTATAAACAAAAACATATTAAGAGAGGAATATGTTCTGTCTTCTTATGGAAACTGCGATCACATTTGTATTTAAGAAAAATCTAAAGGTCTAAATGTGAGAGTCATAAGATTTAAAAGAAATTTCATCCCCTCCCCTGAGAAACAATAAATGCAGAACAAATCCTAACTTTTGAAATAATGTTGACACTTTTGTTTTTGCTCCCAAGCACAGAGCCACAATTAAAAAACAATCAAACCAAAAAAAAAACGCGAAAAAGGTCAAAGCTCACAATAGAGCAATGCTGGTTCTAGCTCCAAATTTATAGTTTTTTTAGGAGTTTACAGTAGGAATACTTTTTGTTACAAGTATTACGTAGAGTGTTTTAGGAAGATTCCGTAATAGTGAAATAGTGTCGGTATGACTGTCATTCTTTGGTGCTTAAATTCTTTGCTGGGGGGAAAAATTTATAAAGTATATTTTTGTCTCAGCAAATTTAAGTTAGTGATTATATCTCTATTAAACAAGGAATCCTGTGTATCTGTGCAGAGCGCTGTTCTAGGTGCTGGAGATAAAGTAGTGGCCAAATAGACCAAGCCCTGCTCTCAGAGAGGTCACGTTCCAGTGGGAACAGTTAGAGGCAGAGAGAGTCCGTTGCTCACTTCTCGAGTGCTTCATTTAATTTGATTATTAATGATCTGCCATGCACTTCGTTTTATTACATTTTGGGTACAATATATGTATTGTATTTCATTGCTTTGGGAAAGGGAAAAAGAATCACTCTTTAAAAAGTAATTACTGGATTTCTAAATTTCTTGAGAAAGTGACAATGACCACTTTTCTCATTTGTTTATTTGAATGAATGTCATTTGCCTTTCAGTTGTTTTACAAAATTTTTTATTTCTTACTTGTTCTTATTAAACTGCTTCATCCATATTTTCTATTTTTTATTGCTGTATTCGTTAAATAGGATTCCTTTTCTTCTTCCTCATCTTCACTGATTTGAGTTTTTGGATGACGTAAGTCTTTGATTTTCAAACCATCAGTGAATTGAATTGAGTTTTGCCTAGTAACGCATTCAGTTTTAGATATATCACACCTGGTAATTTATTTGTAAGACAAAATTTTGCTGCTTTCTTATCTGAAATAAAACAAAGTTTATCTCTATTAAATATCAGAAAGTGAATATGTACTTTGAAAAATGCTTTGGCCATCAGAGAATCTATATTCCCTTTCTTTGCAGCAATTCTGAACACTGGAATGTTTGGTTATTGTCACTATGTGGATAAATACATAAAAGTGCTCATTTTTCTTTTTCACTTCTGTTTCACATTCCCCTTTTCAGTATTTTGCTCTTTAATTTTTACGTTAGTTAGAAGTAAACACCTGGTAGTAAAATCAGAAAAAGTGATGTTTTATTAAATCTTTCAATAGATTTTATTGTAACATAGTAATTGAGTACAAATCAATTTTTAATGCTGACAGAATTTCTCTTCTTATGTGGAAAGTGATTTTAGTTAACATATGTGCGACATGCACTGTAAATTGCATTATCATTTTCTCTCCTAAACTAATTCTATAGATTTGATAATTTAGAAGTCCCCAATGTCATTCACTCTCTTTACTGAAATACCACCTGTCCCTATTCTCTCTTTCCACATTAAATGGCTCAAAAATCCCTGTCATAAAGCATTTTAATATCCTGTTGAACATTCAACCTTTCTAGAAACTGGAAAATAAAATGAGTTCATATGCAGATGTTCTGCATAGAACTGGTTTTTAAACCTGGGGCAATTTTTATGTTTTATTTTTTGAGTTTTGTTAAACATAATTCTTACATTCAGAAGAGTACTTTGCATAATTTTCCACTCAAGAAAACTTGATGTAGGTTTAAAAAAATTTTTAACTGATCTCTTCTGCCTTTGAAATATCATACCAAAGTGTACTGTGTTCCATTCTGAATGGAAACTATTTCATTATTCTTGAGACGGTCCTACAGTATGTTAAAAAGAGAGCTCTCTTGATGTACAACAGTATTTCATGTTATCTACTGTATATTTTACTGTACTAAAATATGCAAGATGTTATTCCCATAAAAAATATCATTCACTTGAAAGAAAATGGCAAGGAAGTTTGAATGAATTCTTTTAATTAAGGTTCCTTCTGCTAGAAAACCATTTCCCATTTTTAAAAATTTTTTTTAATATTTATTCATTTTTGAGAGAGACAGAACGTGAGCAGGGGAGGGGTGGAGAGAGCAGGAGACACAGAATCTGAAGTAGAGTTCAGGCTCCTAGCTGTCAGCACAGAGCCCGGCGTAGGGCTCAAACTCCGAACCGTGAGATCATGACCTGAACCAGATGCTTAATCGACTGAGCCCCCAGGCGCCCCTCCATTTTTTTTCCTAACAAACTCTTCTCCCCATGCCCCCCCCCCCCCAGAGCTCTGGATGGAAAACGCCGGAGCCGGGTGTCCTGTGGCAGACAGACCTGCTCCCCTGGCAGAAGGGCAGCAGGGACACCCCCCTTGCCCCCACCCTGCCTGCCACCACCCGGCTGTAGTGAGGAAGCATCCCGCATTCACGTTCCTCCAGGAGAACTTTCTTGTCCTGCCCCACCAGCGCTCAGCCTGAGCTCAGTTCACACGTACAACTGAATTTTAAACCGGCACCAAGGAACTCCTGATAGAAAGTGAAAAGGAGTGGAGTCCACACGGTGAATGTTTCGGATCCAGGCACCAGCTCTTAGAGAGCGTGGTATTTCCCTCGTTTGCTCCTCCCAGCCTAGCGGTGAAGCACGTAGGGGACTCAAGTCCCGCTCCCACCACTTCCCAGGTGTGTGACTGGCAGCAAGTTACCCAGCCTTCCTGCGCCCCGGTCTGCTTCTCAGAAGGACAGGGGTAGTAACAGTACCGACTCGTAGGTTCTTCGGGAATTCAAGGGAGCGGGGTGTGTAACGCCCTCGCCCCACTGTTGCCTTACTCATCATGGGCCGTTCACCTCCCTTCGTGAGTTCCCTTTCGCTTCCTTTCTTGTCCGGGAATCCGGTGTCACCTAAATGTTGCCTTAGCCCTCTGACCACCCTTCCCCCCCTCCCACCAACACGGGTCCCTGCGCCTTCCCCCTGAATTGTCAAGTCATGTCACCGCTGTGCGGTCATTTTTACGCGTCAGGGGCGAGGCCAGCAGTCAGCTTCCACTTTGAAACACAGTTTGTATTTTTCTTAGTTTATGGCATAAAGCTCTGTTTGGTCATATCTGGTTGATATGTAGGGGACATATCATATCTGGTTGTTAAGTATGACCGCTCTTCCCAGAGTCCTCATCCATTCCCTCGTCGAGGCCGTGGGAGGACGAGGGTTTGAAAAATGGTATCGGGTCCTCGCCATGCTTGCGTCCAGCCGCCAGGATACGAGGCGAAACCTAAGTTGGCTTCGGCATTTCGCATCTTAAGGAGTAGAATGGATCCTGATTGTTCTTTGTGCCCACGCCCCTCAGGGTGTTGTGCGGGGGGCCACCCCCCGCAGGGAGCAGACTCTAACCCTGAGCTAAGGTCATTCTTTTCTGACTTCTGTCTCGTTTTTGCAGAAGAGAGACAGGTGGCGCTGCGGACCTGGGATTTGAATCGCAGCTGGAACTTGTAGGTTGAGGAAGAGACGGAGCCGAGGCTGAGCAGGGTGGCAGAGAGCAAGTTTTCTTCGGTGTCCACACACCGTTGACCTTCTCCATCTGCTCGCTGTGGCCTAGTGACCTCGTCCTGCCCTCTGGGTTTTTTTTTTTTTTTTTTTTGGAACCAAACCACTGGTCCCTCCCCTCCTCCAGAATCACCGGTGACTTCCTTACGTTCAAAATGGAAGTGAACGCTACAATTGGGGCAGTATGGCAAGGCACTCGGAGCAGTCGGTTCCCTGTTAAGTCACCCGGTTTAGACAAGTCTTTCTGCATGAGCAGAGTTTCTAAAAGAGCAGCCTTGACAGAAGAGAAGTGTAAATGGATTCCTTCCTTCCCTCTGATTGAGGGATTGAGGCCACACTTGCTTCTCTGACTCCGGAGAACTCCGGTGGTTGGGCTTTCCTACGTGTGGAGTCATGAACTTCTTCTGAAAGAGAAAAGAACTTGGGAAATACTCAGTCGGTGCTTTTAACCGCTGTTCATCACCACATTCTCCCATTAGGAAACTGGGCGGTCTGCTGTCCCATTAGTGAAGTTTCTGACCCTCAGTCTTCGGGGGAATAGGGAAGTGGCGGTAACGGGGTAAGACATTGTTCAGGGCAGATAAAAGGGGGGTTAATTAACGTTCAAGGAAACTGACGTCACTCTGACCACTTGGTATCTTGGGTCAGGCGTTCCCACGTGTAGTGAGACACGAGTGACAGCAGTGGAAGAGACACCAGGGAAACCTCATCTTTTCTGTCAACCCCACACCCCCGTCCTAGACTGCCTGGGGTGACTCCGTACGAGGCCCAGCTTCATCCTCCAGGTGCCAAACAGGGTGACGGACGGGTGGAGCTCAGCAGCTTGGCCTTTCCATCATCTTTTCCCTGCATCCCAGGGGCGAGAAGTCCAGGGATGACCAGACCTCACTTACAAACTTCCCATCCTGTTCAGTGCATTTTCTTCTTTTCAAACGAACCAAAAATAATACTTGGCTTGACTGTATTAAAGGCATTACTAATTATGGTCGTATAAATGAGCCATGTGTTCGTTGTATTTGGTAAACAAATTGTCATTTATGAAATCTATGCCAGGTAGGTTTTGAGTTTTATTAAATTACAATTCTAAACTCTGTTCATTTGGGCCAAGTTCACAAAAAAAAAAAATGGGAATTGCCCGTTTACCTGGCAAATGAGAATTTGCCAACTTGCCTTTTGGAGGCTGAGTAGACCAAGGAATTAAAGGTCGGACATAAAGGAATAGAGTTTGCACCAACAGTCCCAACTGTCTGGTCCTCACTAGTCCTGTTTTCTTGTATCCTGGAAAATTCCAAGAAGCCAGCAGTCAGAGAGTATTGGCAAGCTAGTTCTTCTCCTCCTCATTTTGGCCTCATATTAAAATCTTTCTAAGATGTCCTAAAATACTTAATTTCAGCCCTGGCTCTTAGCTTCCTTCATTCATCTCTTGCCTTTAGAGATCTCTTGTCTCTCCCTTGGCTTCTTTCGTATTCTTTCATAACGAGTCACAGAGATCTGAGGCTTGGCTGCATCGCATGAGCTGTATGTGGGGAAAGTTGATCATCCGTGAGAGTCCATGGAAGGCAGAATTTCAAAACCTACATTATAAAGATCCTTTAATCCTATGACTCAAACTAGGCCTCGATCCGTCTGAGAAATTCCGGCATTCCTGATATTTCCTCCTTTGATTCTTTTTTTTTAAAAAACTTCCATCCATATACTAAGTACAACCCAACTTGAAACTCACATGTCAACTCAAATTCATATGCAGCCCTTCCCTAATTTAGGCAGTATTGTATCTCAGTGATAGATGTAAGGTCTATATCATATCCTCATACGTGGAGGCTGTCTCGAGGGAAAGACCCGTGACTATCCAGGCTTTCACTCTTCAGTCTCCTGTTTTAAAAGACCTTAGGAATTCATTAACTGAACCTCAAAACCTGATTGCCAAATTACGTGTCTATGAGATAAAGTACTTCTTTCAGTTTCTGCTTGTGTTGCTTCCTTCCATGATCAGCCTAAACATTATGGTGGCGACTGAGAGACCTAGATGTAAAAGGCCTATTTTTAACGGGGATGTGATTACATATGAAGGCAACATACCGGCTTCCAGTGTTCCTGTGCTGTGAGACTACTTTCAGTTTGTAGGAAGCCGTGGTTGTGCGTGAGTGCGTAGAAGAGAGAGTGTAGAGTGCGCTCCTGTAATTGTATCATGAGGAAGCAATCTGATTTCCCCTTCTCTGTTGAAAATAGAAAAATAGCCGTCTGATTTCTAGGTAGCCACTTTGGGAAGAACATTACCCCTATGATTTAGTATCATCATGAGCTTTATACACTGCCGGCTTAGACCGCGTGTTGTCCTTCGTACGTGAAGATGGTTTTGAGAGACATTTTGACTATCTTTAGTGTAGTGGAATATATTCGCTTTAAGCGAGTCATGCATTTTTTCCTGGATTCAGCACACTCCCGACTCTGCTCTAGAAGCTTAGGGATAGCCAGAACATGAAGGATCCTCCATGTTAAACATTCTAGCACGTTCCTCATGGTGTAGTACTATACTTCGCACAGTGGCAGCTCCTGAGATCAATCATATGGAGAAGTAGACGGCGAAATGCTTATCGTCTTGGTAGAAAAAATAAATCCATAGTTATGTACTGCCCCATGTCAAAAGTGACAAATGCCATAAGAAATATTTCGGTTGAGTATTGCACCATTTCAGAATCCTTATGAAGGATTTTTAAATTGATAGGCTTTATTATGATAAGCATATTACAGTATTTCTTGCCCTTAAGGATCCGAGTCTGATGGAAAAACCACACACGTAAATAAATAATTATCACACGATTGGAAGAAGCACAATAATAAAAGGTATGGACTGTTTATCATAGGAGTATAAAGGAGAGATATGTGACTGAACTAAGTGGCTGCAAAAAGGCTTTCTGAAGGGAACCAGTGCCTGAGTGGGGTCCTTGCGGATAGACAAGTGTGGTCCGCGGCGTGCAAGAGGAAGGTGTGCTAGTTACACACTGGGCGAAGAAACGATAACTTGCTTGAGAATCTGCAGGCCTTCTCATCCTGATTCACTGTTAACTCTTTGGTGCACAGTGTTCAAGTCCACACCCACCTCCAGTTTCCTAAAAGGAAATAGTTGTTCCTGTTTAGCGATCTGCCAGAATTATAAAGATACCACTGGTAGTCCGGAATGCCGCTTCTTACCCTTCCAAGTTTTCCCTGGAATCTTCTGTAGCTCTTGTAGATGCAGTTTATAAACTCCCTCCTCTAGGCCCCCATGCAAATCCCGTACGTCCCGCCTTCGGCCTCCCACAAACCTCTGCTACCACACGAGGCCCATTGTTGAGGGCGAGGTGTCGTCCCCAACTTGTACATACCGGACCCATTGCAAACCATCAGTAAATGTGAGGTTCACTTGAACGTAGGAAATTGCCAGAGGTCGAGACGGTTTCTGTTTATGCTCTGCTGTTAGTGCTTCACAGAGTTCTGGAGGCTTGGGGAATAATTTTGATGCAGTTACTACCTACTTACTGTTACTGCAGTTTTTCCCTAATTACTGAATCTTTAATGTCAGAAAGGTGAAGGTCCCTTTTGATGTAAGCCTGATATCTAGCCAGGACGGGCAGTGTCGTTGAAGTAACTGTTTTTGTTTTCATTCGTGAGCAGTAATTCCCAAGGCCTAATTTTTAGCTCTTACCATTTGAGAGAATCATCTTTGAAAACAGGAAGAGTTTGGTAGGGAAAAGACTAGCTTGTTAAATATTTTATTAAATGCTAACCGGCATTAAATCAGAATTATTTGGACCCTTTTTGTTCTCCTGTTTCCCATTGCTACTTCCAACCTCCGCAGGAAAGAAATCGCCCATCACTTGATGGAAACGTCATCTCGCGCGCGGGTCACTGCGCAGGGTCCGATGCAAAAGCGTTATGGTCATCTTAGCCCAAGTCTGAGCAACCGTTTCTTTGCTGTCCTATCCTCCAATTTTTCCCGAAAATCTATGTACTTTCAGCCTATCGGAAAATGTCTCTTTACATGTATGTTGATATATTTTGTCTGTTACTACAGCGGTAGCCGTCGAGAGTCGTGTGTGAGTATTTGTAACGTGTAGTATTCTCCTTTCTTTGTTGAAGCGCCCTCCGTCCTGCACTCCAGCTAGCAAAGGCAGACGTGTAAGAAACCCGCGCACCGTGTGTCCCCACCCCGCGCCCCCCGCCCGTCTCGTGCCCTCTTTGCCTGTGGTTGCAGAACACGCTAACGTCCTCGTGATGTATTATTCCCTCCGACTGCATGCCTTGTGCCGCTGCTCCCGCTACTGCCTTTCTGTATTTTCCTTTTTGTCTTTTTCTTTTCTTTTTTTGGCTTTGGCCATAAAGCTTTAGGAATGTTCCTATACATTTCAGTAACCAAACGACTCAAATTGTAAGGTATCCTTTTCATTTTTATTAGGGAAGAAAGTGATCCTAAAGTACGCTGTCCAAATCAATCACCTACAGAGTAAATGAGTTTCTCAATAAGAACCCGATATAAGCAGTGATGTAGAGATTTCCTAGAGATTTGAATTATGTAGGAAAAAACTTGATAATTCATATTATGCAGAATTCAAAAGAATTTGGCGCAAGTTATAGATCTTATTGAGTACAATTTGATGTAAATCCATTCAGCAGAAATCTTTGATAGATTTTTTTTAATGTCGTTCAAAGGAATGTCCCTAAATATCGTATATTTATAGATTTGAGGCAATAGCGTTAATAGTTAAGTTGTTTATTTTCTAAGATAGCTCCAAGTTTTTTAAAACATTGTGACATTCTTATATATCTATTGATAACCAACTATAAGCGTCATCCTGTGCTAAGGCCGGCTCAGGGTTTCTCAGGAGTAAACAGGCTAGGCCACTACCTCTATCCTGCAAGATTCTGATACGCCCGGAGTGCGGGATATATTTGTAGAAAGATCTCAATTTTCCTAAACCAGCATCTACCCCAATGTCATTATACACAACACACACTCTCTCTAGTTGAAAAGCAGTGGGCCAGCTGATGTTTGCTCTGGTTTTCATATGTGATGTAAAATAGTAACATTAAAAAGGAATGTCTGTGGTAGGTAGAAGTTTTTAAACTTGCACCTGTCGGCTTCATAATGATTGGTATTGGCCAACACCTTAAATCCAGAATTCTTGAGAATTCTTGGACTCGGGAAGAGCTAGATCATGGAATTCTGTGGCTTATGGAGAACATGGGAAATAGTAGGATGGCTCAATTAACCCTCTAACCCTAGAGCACGTGTTTCCAAACTACTGGTTAGTAGTGAATGAATAGTTCAGGTATCAGTGGTATGGCCAACGTGACTTCAACTGATAACTTCACTGATCAATGAAGTTTTTGAAGAGATTGCTGGTTCAACTGATTTTCTTATTATCTTGACATTATATTATAGAGTTAAAACCGTTGGGTGCTTGGATTTATCAGATTAATCTTTGAGTATGGGTTAAGTATATCAGATAATCTCCAGAAAGGAAGACCAGCCTGTTGTGTGCCCAACAATATTAGGTTCAAATCATCAGCCTATGAATTGACTGAATGTTTAACTAGAGTTTTTCTTTAAAATGGTTTTGATTCAGAGAGATTTTATTTCACTGCTTAAATACAGATTATATCTCACTTGCCTTGCAGACTTCTAGGGGCCCTGACCCAGAACACTTCTGCGAATCTTGGAATAGGGAGAAATTTTTGAGGAAATAGCTGTTACAAGGTTCCTACTATTCAGTCTCTGTCTTCATCTTAGAGGATGTGAATAAGCCGCACTGCCTAGAGACCTAGATAATTGGCTTCCCAGGCTTTCTCCAGTTTTTCCTTGGCTACGTATCTGGAAAATTAAAAAAACCACCTCTGAAAAGTAGTGATGTCTAGGATGGAGCTGAGTGAAGACTTAACCAGATTCACCAGATCCATAGAAACATCACGGTGGCACAGTGAGGGACCCCGTGGTCCTGGGAAACAGCGGCGCGTTACGGAAGGGCCACAGATCGTTACCATTCCTAACAGCGGCCTTGAATCCAACAGTGACATACAATTTTGTTATAGCCTGTGTTTTTAGACAAGCAATATGTAATACTTTTATAAATTTAAAATTCTTTGTTAAATGTCACATAAGTGAGATATTACAATTTAAGGTTTTACTGGACTTTTATTTCCGGTGTGCTGGAAAGCCCATTTTTTATAAGTGGTGTTATTCAATTAAGCCTAGTATAAGAAAGATTTGTTACTAATACTGTTATTAATGCCTGAGCATAAGTGGGTATGGAAAGGTCCACAGTGTTTTAAGAGAAGCGTTGAATTTTAGAGTATTCCTTCAGAGTTCAGAACAGAGATTTTCAACAGCTAACATGTAGCTGAACTTTGTTTTCTGAAAACATTTGTAAATTCTCCAGAGTAGATATTCAAATCAATATATTGAAAATAACGAGTAATTTTCATAGAGTACCAAGTTACAGTGTTTGCAATTAGGAAGGTTCACTTACTAGTCATAACCTTCAGTAACTTCTTATTTGCTTTAGGATGATAAAATATTATATTTGCTGGAATTTCCATAATACTATATTTATCGTAAGTTCAATTAACAGAAATAATTATATCACTGAAGTTTGAGGTTATAAAGTGTTTCTGAATACAAAAAAATTGGATTAGTTGCCACTTTGTTTCCAAAGGATGAAGAGAATTGATGATAATTAGGGGCTTTTTCTGTTAACTTAGAGTTCTCTATTACCAACGCAAAACAGTGTTAGATGTAAGCTTTTTTTTTTTTAATCTGGATCAAATCCATAGCAAATCTTGGTATCTTTTACTTTAAAACCAGGTTTCTTATGAGAATGTTTTGCTTTTTGTATCTGTTCAATCTGTAATTATTTTTGGAGTAGAAAAAGCCCATTGATACATAGTCAAGATGAGTTGTTTTAGTTGTTTCTATTATTTATCAGAAAACCATCCTGTGTAATTTGAGGACTTCACCTAAAAAACCAGATCTGATCCTAGGTGGGGAAAAAACTTTTCTGTTTTACCGCACTGCTCTAAAAATACATTTTGTCGATCAAATGTAGGGAAATCCTAATTGATTCAGGAAACATTATGGACTTTTTTTTTTATGTTTTTTTTTTTTTTTTTGAGAGAGAGAATTCAAGTGGGGGAGGAACAGAGAGAGAGGGAGACACAGCATCCAAAACAGGCTCCAGGCTCTGAGCTGTCAGCACAGAGCCTGATGAGGGGCTCGAATTCATGACCACAGATCATGACCTGAGCCAAAGTCAGATGCTTAACCGACTGAGCCACCCAGGCTCTCCCGTTATGGGCTTTTTACGTGGCAATGTTACGTATCGTGGATGATATTGCTGATACTGAGTTTTCCTTTTTTTCCCCAAACAGTAGAGCAATAGGTGAAAATGACGTTGGAGTATAGTAGATATTTCTGTCATTTGTTCATCAGAACAACTCCTGAAAGCATGTTTACTTAGAAAAGAGAATTAGTTACCCCAAAAAAAAGAAAAAAAATCATATTTATACAAAGATATTCCTCTTTCTTTTTTTTAGTAGACTGCAGCTTAGAAATATTTGTTTCCAAGATCTTTCTCCAGATAATATCAGAAGGTGCTGTCCAGTCAATATAGCTATTTATTGTTTTTCACCATTTTCTCCTTTTTATCATTCCTTCTACAACCATAGACCTGATTATTGAATTATGATATCTCTGCTCTTGGTGCGTATCATATTTATCAGCTTTTCCTGCATTATTAATTCAAGTCATTGCTTACATTGCATGCTATCCAGTTTTTCAAAACACAGAGACTTTAATTTCCATGGTTTAAGTATATTAATGATTGTGTTATAACCATGATAATGGCTCAGAAGATAAACATAATCGATGTGCTGTTGATCAGTTGCTTTGCCGCCATGTTCTATCTGAATCATTGCCAGTTAATTATCAAATTAATTTTAGGCTTTCTGCAAAGTCAGCCTTACAGTTATTGAGTATTCTGAAGGTTTAGTTAAAATTAATTGCTTTTTAGTGGATAGAATCATTAACTATAAATGTATTAGTAAGCATGTACTTATAGATAAAGTTAGCATCTCGAGAAACCAGTCCTATTGGTGTTAATGAACACTTTGATATAAAAAATACATAAGTAGTATTACATTTTTCTTACTCTTCCTGTTAAGCCTCTTTTGAGATGTTGTTTACACTGGCAGTAATCCAGAAAGGAAATGAAATACTTAAATCTGTTCATCTAACAGGTATTTGCTTCCAATAGCTTTTAGAAGATCTGGGAAATAATTTTTTTACTTTAATATTCAAAACGTTATTGCCATGAGTTTATTCATCTGTACCAAACTTTGTTCCTTGTCTTTCCTAGGAAACACACTTGTGAAACATAAAGTAATTTTTAAGCTTCACTTATACATTCCTGTTTTTTAAAAAATAAGAGTATCATCAAATAGTATAGTTAAACTTTTTAAATATACTCAATGCCATCTCAAAATATTACTCAAATATTTTTACTTATTTTAAATTTTTTTAAATAACTACCTTGATTTTGTTTAATCCCTGGAATTTATTTTTATTTTAAGAGTATATAGTTCCAAAAAGCAGGTATGGCAGTTTTCATTATTCTATGCTATTAGAATTGGTATTGGGTTAGTTTTTAAATCTAACCGTTTCCCCTTTTGAATAACCAGTTTTTACCTCGTGCAGCTGAGAAAATCATTTTAAAATCTCTTCTCATTCCTGTTGTTTTCTTTTTTACCTATAAGTAAAAATTGTGAGGAGAAAAAGACTTTTTATAAGTGACAATAATTCTAACGAGGGGCCGAGAGGTATGTATTTAAAGCCTCAAGCGTTCCATCAGAGTCACTAATTTCTGTCATCACAGATGAACCCCGATCATTTTCCCTTTGTTCAGTGTCACTCTGTCATAATGTCACGTTTTCATAGGGTCATGAAACATGATGGTAAATGTTTGAAGGGCCGACTCTGGGGCGGAGGCAGGGCGGTCGATTTTTAGGTGTGATGATTTCTGTGATGTACACCTCCCCCCGGGCCACGTATGACAGAATGTGAGGTACACCCCCACCCCCCGCCCCCGGGGCACATACGACAGAATGGCTGAAGGCAGTGAGTTCTGATCCCAGCGCAGGAAAGTGTAGGTCCCCAAGCCTCCTGCTCAGCCCCGTTTGCATCTGTACCCCTTTCTACAGGGCCCCCCCCCCCC